>BLBF01000031.1:10385830-10408749 GCA_015471245.1 Laticauda colubrina
AAGAAGCAGCGCAATCTCCTGAAACACTGGTGCAACTCCCCAGCTGGAGCGGTGGAGTGGCAAGACAGGATGATAGATGATTAATGGATGCTTCCTTCAGCCTGTCTCATCACACGGATGAGATAGGGCCATGTATGTAGGGTGGGCCTACAATGAACAGGGCATTTAATAAAGAGTTATGTTTATGTTGAGATGTGTTAATCAATGAATAAATTGTTATTGATAATAAAGGGCCATAGGTGTGGCACCTGGGAGGGTGGACCATACAGTCCCACTATGCTTGTACTGGAGGTTTATCTATCCCACAGCTATTACCCATTCCAAAGGTATCCCTGCTCATTCCAAAGGTATCCCTGCCCACCCCACTGCTATCTTAACCCATCCCACAAGCATGCAAAGGCTTAAACCATTTCTAAAAGTTTCCACCAAGACTTTATTAAAAAAAAAGAAATGAAGCAAGTGTGTGAATTAAAGATAGACTTTATTAACAAGCTGTAAAAGAAAAATGACCCAAGTCAAGTGTCCAAATAAAGTCCACAGGTAGCCAGCCAGCCAGTCTCTGGCACTCCTCTTGGTCACTCGGAGGTGTGCCCAGTCTCAGAGGTGAAGGGTCCAGGTGCTGTGGAGGTGGGTGCTGCTGGAGTGCTTGGTCTGAGGTGTCATTGGGGTGCCTGGCCCCGAGAGGACAACAGGTGACGGTGTGTTCAGGAAGATCTCAGATAGCTGGCTCAGGCCCGTGATGTTGAGAGCTCCTTCCTCCATGCCATGTGGTGTCAGCCCCAGTACCGAGGACAGATGTAGTGAGGCCGGGCTTGGATGTGGGGTGGAGGAAGGAGCAGTGTAGTGGGGCTGTCTGGTCTGCAGCTGGGTGAGGACTGGCGTTGGTGGCATCGGTGGCGTGGGTGGCATCAGTGTCATGGGTGGCATCGTTGGCATGGGTGGCATCGTTGGCATGGGTGGCATGGGTGGCATCAGTGGAACCGGTGGCAAGGGTGTCGCCCAATGACTGTGCCTGGACTGGGAAGGGCTGCTGCCTGTGCTGCTGGACCTCCTGGTAGCCGTAGCCCTGGTAGGTGAGGGGTTGTGGAAAGCCTTGGAATGGGAGGGACATCACCTGGGGTGGAGGAGCAGACCTGGACTGGGTGGGAGCAGGTTCAGCTGGGCCTGGAGGGTTGTGAAGCAGCTCGGTGATCCGGTCCTTCACCACCTGGTACTGGGGTTCCACCATGTCCGTGAGGGTCTGGTTGACATAGGTGAGGAAGGGCTTGCGGTTGGAGGATGAGGAGTCAGTGTGGACCAGCTGAGAGAGGAGATCTATGCTGCTCCGGATGGTGTCCCTGATCTCCAGCAGGACAGTGTGGCTCTGCCCCTCTGGTCTGGCTCTCTGCCTTTCTGTGGAGGTGGAGGTGGGGGTGGATGTGGGTAGAGCTGTGGTGGACGTGCCGTCTCCTTTCTCCCACCGCACCAGGGAGTCCTCCACGTGCTCCACCACGGTTACAACAGCTGTCCGCGGGTTCTCCGCCGTGGCACGCTCCACAGAAACCTGCCTAGAGACAGGAACTAACTCTCCGCCGGAAGAGGACTAGCTCTCAGCAGGCTGCCGGAGAGAGAGGGTAGTGAAAGGGGCTGCTGGTGCTCCTTGGTGGCGGATCTCACCCTCCAGGAAGCTGCACCTGGACATGACGTAGGTCTCTCTGTCCGTCAGCTTAACCGTGGCCTGGCCAGATTTCTTCAGGTGCAGCTTCCCATACCAGATGTGCATGTGCTTCCACCAGCCGAGGAGCACCTCCGAAGTGTAGCCCATACTCTCCGCCTTCTCTCTCCAAGCAGCCTGCTTCCTTTTGGTGTCCCTGTACAGCCGGTGTCCCTTCCACCACAGATAGTCATTCTCTCTCAGCCACTCCAGCACCTCATCCTCGTGTTCCTCCTCAATGGAGTATTGCCTCCTCTCCCGTCCCCGCATACGCCTCTTCCTCCCTTTGCCAGGACCAGATGGTCCCTCATCAGAGGGGTTCCTAGGTCGTAGAGGCTGTTCCTCTACACCACCAGCAGCAGCAGCACCAGCAGGATCATCACCATCATCATCATCACCAGCAGGATCATAATCATCAGCAGCAGCAGCACCATCAGCACCAGCAGGATCATCATCATCATCATCATCATCAGCAGCAGCAGCAGCAGCAGCAGGACCAGCAGGACCAGGATCAGCAGCAGCAGAGTAAGGACCGGCAGCACCAGCAGCACGAGCAGGACCAGGAGCACAAGCAAGACAAGCAAGACGAGCAAGCCCAGGAGTACGAGCAGGACCAGCAGGACTAGCAGGACGAGGAGCAGCTTCAGCAGGGTACGCGCCAGCAGAAGCACCACCACCAGGAGTAGCTTCAGCAGAGTAAGCACGAGCAGAAGCACCACCGCCAGAAGCAGCATCATCAGCTACTCCAGAATCAGAAGCAGCAGAAGCCCCAGCAGAAGCAGAGTCAGGGACAGGGGGCTGTGGGGTGGCCCTGTCCTTTTTGCCAGGGATGGCGGCATGTTGCTGCTTTCTCTTCTTCCCCATGGTTGTGGGGTTGCTGGCTGGCAGGGAGGCTGGCAGGGAGGCTGTCAGGCATCCAGGCACCAAGGCTGGCAGGAAGGCTGGCAGGAAGGCTGGCAGGAAGGCTGGTAGGAAGGCTGGCAGGAAGGCTGGCAGGCAGGCAGGCACCAAGGCTGGCAGGAAGCCTGGCAGGAAGCCTGGCAGGCAGGCAGGCATCAAGAGTGGCTGGCAGGCATGCACCAAGGCTGGCAGGCAGACTGGCTGGCAGGGAGGCTGGAAGGCAGGCTGGCAGCAAGGCTGGCAGCAAGGCATGCAGGCAGGGCAGGCTGGCAAGGCACTCGATGTGTCTGGATGCAGGTCTTTCCTCTGAATGGTGACCTGCTTCCGAGCTGCTTCCCTTTATATCCGCAGGGGTTATGCAATGCATCCCCCCCGCATGCGTAATTAACGCTCGGCATCCGTTAGGCTTCTGCTGTGCATCCGCTAGACTTCCGCTCTGCATCCGCTTCATCCACTGTGCATCCGCTGTGCATCCGCTTCATCCGTTCCGCGTCCGCTCTGCATCCGCTGTATCCATTCCATGTCCGCTTTGCTGAGGTCCCCCGGAAGCCTTGCGGATATGCCATCCGCTCCCATCCACTTCCATCTGCTAGGCTTCCGTTCCGCATCCGCTTTCCATCTGCTCTGCATCCTCCCTGCATCCGTTCCTTTCCGTGTTATCTGCTCTGGTTATGCAAATTTTTGCCCCTTTTGAGAGCGGATAACAACGGATGGAACATTTTTCTCATCTGTTGTGTCCTTTTTACTAACGTTTTGCATCCATTGGGCAGTGTGACATGGCCTTAACACAATTTGCAAAGCACTGCAGAAGGTTTCTACAGCTTTCAGAATTTTGCTGCAGCTCTGTGCAATCTTGTTAAGGCAGCAAAATGAAACAATTACATATGGTGTAATTCAGGAAGAGGCAGAGATACCAGAATGCAATTTGGGCATCAGAAACATGGTGGCAGCTTCCGGAATCATGCCATGCAGCAGAGGGACAAAGTGATCCATTCCGCTTTGCTAACACGGCCTGCACAGCCATTCGGGACCTGGAAGTTTCCAATCAGAACAAGAGGATTTATCTAAAAATGATGAAGAACATTTCTACAAAATTGGGTGGAAGCATGAAGTGGATTTTTATTGATCAAAATGGGCAATAAAACGTGTTTGTAGTAGTAGTTTCTCAGAATGTGGCCAAATTCTCTATGTTGTATGTAAAATTAGGCAAAATTATTTTTATTTTTTTACTATTATTATTGTTGTTTAATGCTTTCATTTGCTGGTCTATGACCATAATAGAAATTTGATTCCTGTTTGAAATTATTTACTCTACCCATCCACCTACCTACCCACACATGTTCAATATGGTAAGAACTCCAGTTGGAGCAACATAATGGTGGGGGAAACAGTTATCTTGTCAGAATAAATAGCATCCCTAGTAACTTCTGTCCCATTCATTTTATTTCTGAAAACCCTGTAAACGAGGGAAGACCTGTTTTGGTCCAGATCAAAACTATTCATACTGCTGTAAAATATATTCTTCTTTCTCAAATCCTGTGAGAAAAAGGAGCTCTCGGTATCATCACTAGATTGTCAGGATTCTGTACAAGAAGTTATTGCCAGTTGAATAGATATATAACCACTGGAAGTATTTAGTTACCAATTATTACTAAACTGCAGTGTCAAACCATTTTTAAGTCTTTTGAGAAAATACTCCAGTGCATTTGTGTAGACATTTTATCTCTTGGTGTTATTGGGGTGTGCATGCTTGAAAAATGACTCAGAACAACTACTTTGAACCTCAAGTAGCCACAGTAGAGCCTCTGCTATTACAGGTTTTCCAACAAAATGGAGAGAAAAAAATGATACTGCTTTAAGAGCCACTTTAACTTTAATGAATGGTTTCCTGAAAGCAGTAGGAACCTTTATTCAGGCTCCTGCAGAAGCTTGAAATAAGTCAATATATTTCAATAATTAGAAGAGAGGTGTCACATTCATACTCATGGCAGGAACCAAAACACAACTCCTAAATCATCTCCAAAGTATGCACAACACTAGTTTGTGCATCTGGATCTAATGAATTATTGTTATAACCCCACCTTTAATTGGTACACATTGAAGAACTATGGCCATAGCAACAGTGTGTTTTGTACACAACTAGAGTCCCATGGGACTGAAGCAATCAGTAAATGTGGTAAATTAAATGAATAAACAGCTTCTAGAAGGACAAGGTCAGTAGAACTTTGTTAGTGAATCAAGACATAGCAGAGATCAACAAACAGGAAAGATTTGACAGAATTACAACATCAGGGCTCCCCTCCATTATTGTTTACCCTTGTTGATAACATTTTAGTGTTTCTGACATTAGTTATCTTAATCATTCTTATGCAAACTCTATAGAGTACCATTAGTACACCCATACTGAGGATCAAAATCCTGAAGCTGACAAAGTACAACTTGCCTTATGCCTTATGCCATCTGGTGAGTTAATAGCCAGAAATTTCCAGCAGCCATTCACATTGCTGAAGATGTATTTGAATGATGCCTTTTCAGAATCAGGTAATTTGCAGCTTCTCAGCCAACAATACCTCAACAGCATTACCAATAATGGATGGATGCTGATATTTATTGATCTTAAAAAACTATGGGCAAGCAGCCATCCAGTTTGGATCTAGTATGAAACATGATTTTTTTTTTCTAAATTATTAAATTAATATTTAAAATATGGGGGCTTCACTCTGATAGGAATTAGGGCACCCCCTGTAGATGGGCATTTCAAACACAAAGGCAACATCATTTACAGTGCTTGCTCTTTTGGAGCTGGAGGGTGGACAATCATTCCTCCTGACCATCTCTATTATTAGACAACACTACATTGCAAACACCCTGGACTCCTTCTTGCAGAAATGTGTTCTTCATTTCATCAATCACTGTACAGTTAAGTCTGAAGCAGTCAATTGCTTTATGTTTCCCGTGAAATGCCTTAATATTTATCAGGCTGCTATTGATGGCAAGAGTGCAGTTAGGAGTGAAGTTAGTGGTGTCATTGAAGATTGTAAAGAATGAAGTGGTTCTTCTTTATGTTCTTTTCACTCTTTTCCTTTCAAAATATAATTGCTTTTTTAGGTTATTATTATTGTGAGACCTATACTAAGCAGTTTGGCCTGCCCTAACAAGATGACCCAATTCAGCCTGAATTTCCAACACTCAGAAAAGACTTTACCACTAATCATTAGCTGTTGGAACTTCCAAAAGAGACAAAGCTACTCACTGCTTCACTTCCCTCCTGGAAGCAGGAGTCTGTTACTTCATAAAACAGTTTTGAAGGAGAACCTTGTTAAACTATTTCAAAATGAAGACCCCCCACCCCTTCAAAGATCTGCCTAGGCATATGTTCCTTTTTAGAAATCACAAGCAGTTCCCAAAACGGTGCAGGTCAATTAACCATCTCATTTCTCCAGAAGTTGAAGTGCATTAATATTTACATGAAACCAAATTTTTCTCTTATGAGAGTCAACTAAAACAAGCTAATGGATGATTGTTTTATACAGTATATGCTAAATGCAATGAGCCTATTATATGCAGACAGATGGAAGAATGCAGAAATATCTAAAATGGAAGAATGGAACAAGAAGATGGCAGCAGTTGCAAAAATGGATATAATTGACTTGTTTGATTAGGGAGGAAACAACAATTACTTTTATAAAACACAAGAAACCCATTTTGGACTTTTTACTGAAAATGGATAACATGATTTTGGGAAACAAATAATATGCAGTTTGGAAGGGTAGAAATGGTAACTACTATGTTTGTAACTGTCGCAAAGAAAACTGAAAGTAGCTTCTTTAGATTTTCTTTTCTCTTTTTTGTTATCCTTTACTTTTTTTATTTTTCATATTTCTTTCTTGTTTGATCCTTTTCTTTTTATGTTTCTATTATGTCTATATTAAAAGTAGAAATGCAATAAGTCTCCAAATTTTGCAACACTGGGCTCTTATTTATTCAAATAATTTTTCTGAAAGATTTCTAGTTTCAGTCTTAAAACGAGCTGGATGTTTTCTCAGAAGAATTTACTATCCTTCCAGCCAGTTGGGTGATTATTGGAAAGAGGAAAAACAACATGTTCTTTGGAGATGAGAGTAATCAAAATATAGCATCCGGTGTTCAAATGGAGTCATGGAAATATTGGTCAATAAATAAAAATTCTTCCTGACCACGGGCCAGATGAGTTTAGGGGCATACGGATTGACAGAAGTATGATGGCATTTCTTCCAAATGTGGAAATGTGTGCTTCAACTTTGATGTGAACAAGATTAGCAAGACAAAGATGCTTTGTTTCTTTGGTTCCACAGTTTCCATATCAGTAGTTATCACTTGTATTTTTAAAATAAAATATTAGGCTTTCTCTGGTATATGTACCACATGCAAACAGAACTTTCTTCTTGAACCTTCAGACAAACACAAAAATAAGTGTGCTGAATTCAACTTCAAATTCTGAAAATAAATAATTCTTCTCTCCAGCTTCCTTGCTTGTTTCTTAATCTTCATGTTTACATTATCGCTAGGTTTTGTTTTGAAATCATAGCACATAGACGGCTTAATATTAGCTCCTTTCTTGCACACACTCTCTCACACACACTGAAAATGGTACTTTGTTACAAAAGAACTACAAATTTATTGGACAGTATTATTGACAGGAACATTATCAATATAATATTAACACATCACATTATTCCTGAAAGCTTTATAAAAGCCTGCATATGAAAAAAAAAATGTACATACCATAAAATCATTGTTTCTACAGACAGAATCAAGTAGAAATAATGTTAAGTAGTTCAAAATTACTCTTCTTTCCCTTTAAAGTAACTAATATTAAAAAACCTTTTCCTGAATTATGACTCTGTGCATATCATCTACATACACACACATCTGGACATTTTAGCCCTTTCAGTGATTGGCTCAGGTGTCCTAAAGTCTCACTGGGCCCAAAGTCCTCTGGCCCTGTTTGCTAAACTGGTCAGCTCCTAGAGGGGCCTCCAATCCTTCAGGTAATCTGGTTGCAAACTCTAATGGGTTCTAAACATGAAATTTAACTTTTTGAAGTGAACCAAGAATTGGACTAGCAGCCAACTCTGTTGGCAAGCTTCTGTTCCTGAGTTGGAATAAAATGAGGATACTCACTGTAGCATCATGATCCCATTAATGATTTCCACTAATAGGATACGCAGTGAATCTTTTCCAGTCCCCATTCCTCCCACAAACATTTTGCCATTTCAAGACATCCAGGATGTTTCAATACTCTGCAGTAACTGAGGAGACAATCCACCCTGTTGCTCTGGATCCAAGTCACTGCTTCTTCTTTCTTTTGTTGCCCACAGTCATAATTTGTTTAGTACCTATGAAGTAATAAATTCAATCCAAGAGTGCCTGCTTAAGTTTCAGGAAGTTCCATGGAACTTTTACAGGAAAACTGGTTGGTGGACTGTAAGTAGATGAGTCAACCCTCCACATTCTAGGTGGATATATTTTATTTATATTCAGGGCAAAATTAAATTTTACCATTGGATTAATGAATTTGCTTTTTAAAAATGTCCGTTAAAGCCAGAGGTTAGTGAGATAAAGATGAATAGCACAAAATAGAAAACAGGCTCTTTGGCTTCAGTGAATCTTAGATTCTTCCAAATGCAGTCAAGGAAGCTCACTATAACCAAGAAGTTTGGCTGTGGTTCATTTAACCTCTAGTGATGTAAACTGGTTCCAGCATATTTCTCCACAATTATGGAACTTGAGCCTGGTTTGAAAAATAACTATTAATCACAGGCAATCCAATGACACTTTGCATGCACGTCATCACATACACAAATCAACTTCACATTACTTGCATTAAAATTGTATTATTCATGTATTATACTTTTAGTTGCTGAGTAGGTGATTTAATTCATGCATAATCTGTCTTGTATGCCTAGCAGAACTGACTGTGATAATTAAAAGTGCACCACCTCCATTGAGTGGAATTCATGGTGACTTCTGCAATGCCTCCACGTAGGTTTCTTGGGAAAAAAATATTGAAGTTTTTGCTGCTGCATTTTTCAAGGATTTCCTAAGGTGTTTTCTGGTGTTCTCTTAAATAACTCCACTGAAAATCAGTTTTGTGGTAGTCTGGATGTTTACATATATGTACTGTTTATTTAAACAATACAATAAACAATACAACACAACATATAATATGAAGAAGCAGAATGAAAGCTTGCAACTCTGAGACAGGTATCTGATTGTAGAAGATCCTATTATTTATTCCAGTTGCACATAAAGTAAAAAATGAAAGCAGTTCAAATCTTAGGGTGGGTAGTTGAAACCTCATTATCTAAACTTTCTTTCATAAACGAAGTGAGGCAGGGAAAATTACAACCACAAGATGGAGTTGAAGAGCACTGAAGGACAGCAATACCACCAAACTTTAAATATTAATATTTATTTAAAACAAAAATACATTGTAGGCAATGCAAAAAAAAAAAAACTAGTGCGTACAGCTGTTGAAGTAGAGCTTCCATTACCTGTAGCTAGTATGCATGTGATAAGCATTATGGAAATCATAATCCAACATGTCTGGAGGTGTAAGTCAGTTGGGCTGGTTGGACCAGTGGTTCCCAAAGTGGGCGGTACCACCTCCTGGGGAGGATGCCTTAGGAGGGTGCTAAGAGGCAAGGGGGCTGGCAGGGGGTGCTAAGAGGTGGCAGGGGAGCATTGGAGGTGGGCCCCTCGCAGGGCGCAATTCAGGGGTGGAACCAGTACCAGTTCTCCTTCTCTTTCCCTCTCAGGCTCACCCCATTGACTTGGTGCACTGCTCTGCTTGGACTTGCTTGGGCAGGTCCATCTGGTGCAGCAGGCTCAATGGGGTGGACCTGTGGGGCCGGCACCTAGAACACAGCAGTGGCGACACGTTTGAAAAGTAGAGCAAAGCCAGAGGTTGGTAATTTTTGTTGCAAAGAATCACAAAAGCTTCTGGGCTGTGCACAAGAAGGGACACACATGTCAGTGCAATTCAGCAACATAAAATAAAGAAATACAAATGAAACAAATCAACAAGAATCGGCAAAGCATCTCTGATTAGATTCTATTCACTACTAGAATCTAATCAGAAATGCTTTGCCGATTCTAGTCCAATGACCTTCTCCAACAGGGTTAGAAGGGAGCATGTGTGTATGTGTGTGCATGGCTGTCAAAACTCCAAAAACAGGTCAAGTAGCTCTGGGGAGGCCAGTCATAAATTAGAACACTTGCTAAGCAACCGGCCATTAAGTGAGGACCGCTTGTATTTGGTTTGCCAGTCACCTGTCCATGTCCACCCAGTCACATGACCACCAAACCACATCTACCCAGTCATGTGACCACCAATGCATGCCCAGCCTGCAAGCCACATCCTCTAATTAGGCCACTCCCACAAAAATTTGAATTCCACCCCTGGGTGGGGGGCACCGAGGATGAGTTTGTAGCACCAAGGGGGTCATGGACTGAAAAAGTTTGGGAACCACTGTCTTAGATGGATTTAGATGGAATGGATTTTATGCTTGTTACATTTGTTTTTCACTATCCAGAATTGTATGTCAAGTTAGACATTTTACAAATATAATAAATAGCTAAATAAACAAAATTGTATCCACATTCAGCTAATCTCCATTGGAAATGAGATTCTTTGCATCCATTTGGTGGTAAAATGATAATTTTCAATAATAGGATTTGGCACATCTTTTTTAAAGCAGCTAAAGGGTAAAATACTTGCATTAAAACTCCACTAGACTTAACATAAGAACTTACCTTGGGGGGGGGGGGGAATCTCCAAATCCTTTCCCCAAGACTCCTTGCCATTTTCCAACACTATATTCAAACAAGCAGATAAACAAAATGGTGTTCTTTCCCTGAGGAGACAAATCCCTGGAACAACCATGACATATGAGAAGCTATGGGGAGGTGTGCTAGAAGCTGAGTGGCACTTCAAAGCTAAATTTAGAATTGAGAAGACTTTGACATACCGGTTCTATGCGTAATAGTTCCATTTAAAATGTCCAATACCAAAGGAAAAAAAATCCAGATGCTCTTTGAGTTCTTCTTTAAGCAGGCATGATATAGATAGAATGGCAAGGATATATTGGAGAGGGGCCATAATTTTGTAACGTGAATCAGCAAAGGCATAGTGTAACAGCTATGAGGATGTCATTTATTAAGAGGTTTGTATAAAAGAATATTTAATTTTAATGATTTCTAAAGTGGCAAGTGTTAAAGGACTTGTCAGCCATTCCACGGCTTTTGCTCTCCATTTTAGCTGGAATGCTAAAAGTCAGAAGCCAATTAACTTCTTCCAGGAAAATCAGGGCCAATACCCTCTGGGTATTTTTCCCCCTCCCATTTCTGTAATAAAAAGGATGGAATGCTCTGTTTTTCTTGTAAATGAAAGTAAAGCCTGAAGAAAAAGTGATGATCAAAACACGGCAAGATGATCCCACATTAACGAAAAAGTCAGAAGGGAATGACAGATACACTGGAATGCTGACCAAAATTCATGCCCAGCCCCTGGTTCGAAAGCCAAGCTCCAACCCTCAGCCCCATTTGTGTTCTCAGAGGTTAAACTGCCTTTCCCTCCCACCCTTTACAGTCCTGTCTCAAAACCCATCCCCAACACTTCTCAGCTTTTCCTGGAGCTGGATTTGAGGTGAGAATCCCAGCAGCTTGCGGTTAATTCACCCAGGACAGCCTTCCTGGCTCACGAGCATCTGCCAAGGAGGGGGCCAAGAAACTGTCAGTAAGCAAACATCGCCAATCCAAGGAATTGATTAAGGCAACTTCTCCTGACTCTTTGCTTACGGTTGTGAAAGCAGAAATTGTTTCAGTGTTACTGTTTCCAAAAGCTTAATAAAGATGTTCAGGAGGCTGAAGTGCTGGGAGATTTGTTTAATTATTCCCCACAGTCCTGCCCCAGCAATCTGCTGACATTTCGCCCCGACCTTGCAAATCCTCAGCAAATATTAATATATCAACTCAAACAGGGGCTCTTGTTTTATTGGTTCATGGAGCTCAGAAAGATTCGCCACAGCAGTGAAAAAATAATGTGCAGAACTGAGGGAAAACAGCTCCTTTGATATCACCTTCTGCTGCACACATGTGCTTGGAGCATCAACAAAATGGAAATACCGCTCCTTTGCCACAGCTGTGGACTGACACTTCAGATGCCTCGGCTTTCTTTTGTGCAGCCCATTGGAACAGGCCCAAAAACTGTGGTGGCAAGAGAATCGAAAACACATAGACACAGAGAGACAGGAAGAAATTACATTTGATTATCAGACAAGGCAGAATTTTTTTTTTTTTAAAACAAAGAAGTTCTCGACTTGCAGCTTATGGCCTAGAATAATCAGAAAAACTCAGGGCTGAGTTCGCAGACATGTACCTTCATCACTGACATCAAGGGGTGACTTGTAAGTGTGAAGGAGGCATCGCAGATGAATTGCTACGGGGAGTGTTTTCACATCGCCCAATGTCACTATCAATTCATTACAGAGCCATTAACAGATTACACACCTCAGATAGCATCTTCATATCAGCTGAAATTGGTTCTGCAAACACCCTGTGTTTCAGCTGAGACTTCATGCACTCAGTTGAAAACTATCCAGTATATTGACTGCATCTTGATTCAAGAATACAAGTGATGATTCACATGTTGGTGAGCCATCATAGATTAAGAACAAAACAACTGCTTTGTTACATTAGATTAAGCATTCATTTACCTCAGCATTTGGCACTCAGAATCAGCATGCTGGTGACGATAAGAAAGCACAGCACATAACCATCCCATTTAGTATTACAAAGAGAAATGTTTTTAAACACATGAATTAATTTAATGGCTGGTGAAAGACCTTTCTTCCTAAGTCTTAATATCAAATTAGGCAAAGTCTCTTAATAACTTGAAGCTGAATGTGAAACTTTGGAGCCAATGTGGTGGTGTGGTTAAGTTGTTGGCACTGTGGAGACAGAATCTACCATCAACCATTGAAGCTCATGGAGTGAAATTCCTTCCCCTATTTTCTTCACAGGGTTTTGTTATGAGGAAAATAGTGGAGTGTTAGATATGCCACCTTCAGCTTCTATGTAAAAGGTTGGATATAAATCTAGTAAACAAAAATAGCAATTCTTGCTGCTTTCCCCTTCATTTATCTAAATAGCTTTCTTTAACTGTGAATTATTGCTTGCTTAGAAGCTTACTTTTTTTCTTGCACCTTGAATATGCTTAGGAAAGTCCATAATAGCTAGTGATGAGAATGTGGTAGGCAATGACATGGAATAATGAGGGTGGGACAGTGAGTAGAATACTCCAATTGCAGCTTTTTTGTTGTCCTAAGTCATCAAAGAGAAAACAAATGATATACATCTTAGCAATTTAATGGCCAAAATGTTGAACTAAATACTCAAGTTCAAACCCTCAGTGATGGAAACTCACTCATGAAGGGCTTATTACTCTCTCTCAGACCAACCTATCTCACGGAATTGTGACGTGGTGAAATGTCGGAGGTGGGAAAGCTTTTTTTAACCATCTTATGGTCATACAGAAAATATAATAAACAAATCTTTTTAAAGAAATAAACTCTTCCCAACTTATTAATTTGGTCATATGAAATTTATTTTCAATAGTTCAGGATGATGTCTCTTCCTTCCGCTCTGACCTATGGTTTCCCCCTATCCGGAAATATCTCCTTCTCCTTCTCTTCCAGCCTTTACCCCTCTTTGATGGAACTTCTAATTTTTATGTCAAGCAACTTTCAAGACCCACAAAATGCAAAAAATGAAAACAAAACAAAAGCTGGTGTGGCCGGCAGTGTGTCTTCCTTCCTTTTTACTCTCCGGCCCCCACCAGAAAAATGTAAATCTAACCATTAACCTACATCAAACTATGTTGCTTAGAGTATCAGAGGGAAAAAATGTCTGCCTGCCTTCCATTCCTGGCATTCACTTGCACTGAGACAGAGAGTTAATGTGTGATTAATTTGATTCATAAACATGTTAATCACTTCACTGTGTGAACTGGTTAACATGCCCCACAGCTAGCACCTTTATTTAAAATGCTTCTGTTTTTCTCTTTCACATACCCCTCCTATACACACACAAATACACACTGCTCAAATGTATTTAATGTTTTAAGCTTGTTTCTGAGAACAAGCCTTTAAGCCTTGGCTTTAGCTGTGCTGCTGCTCCTGAAGGATGAGGCCTTGGAATTGAGCTTCAGGGCTAGCCGCCTCACCGTGTAGTCTGCTTAGTGTTTATATTACACCATCAGGAATATGGTACTTTGCAGAGTTAAATGGGCAGCCCCATCAGGTCCCTGCAAATAGCTTATAATTGAAGTCAGAGGGCCTTAGGAAAATGGCAGCAGGAAAAACGGGAGGGAAGAAAAACATGTGAACCAATACATACTTTACACCGGGAAGAAAATAAATGCAGAGGTTGTTTTTTTTTTCCATGTACTCATGATGTTTTCATCTTATCCCCAACTGATATCTGAGCCAGATTGAAGTTGTCTTTGCTCCTCTAAATTAAAGTGGTGTTTTGCCTCTAAAACCTATGGGACTTTGGCTGTGGGTGAATTCTGATGTGCTTCACCAACCAATGTATTCAGCACTGCAATCAGGAGACTCTGGAACTCTGGTACCTATTGGCCACTTCAAGTTAATGTGGGCACACCCTCCTCTCTCAGCCTTGAGCACTCTCTTCCAAAGCTCTTCTGTTTTGAACAGTGGGAAAGTCCAGGTTTTTTTAAAAAAAAATTGGATTATCCATGCATACCTGCCAATCCATGACACAAATCAGCCTGAACAGTAGCTATAGCATTAGGGATAGGGTGAAGGGGCTTTAAGGTGAAATGAGTAAGCCAGAACTCTCTGCAAAGACAAAACAAGAAAGTCCAGTTGCCTCCTTTAAAAAGCACCTTTGGGTCTCTCTGTTGATGTATCCATGAACTTGTCAGCTATCACTCAGGACAATTTCGGACACTGGTTTAGAACTTTTTGGAATGGCACTAAACCATGCCAAAAGTAGCTCAATTATCAGTTTTGTTCTGCCCCAGTGTTCTGTAGAGATGAGTTATAAAGGATCCTGATGACTGACTGAAATCAGTTGACCATCAAAGTAATTTTGGATATGGGTGTAGCTCTATTCCAGAAGAGTATTAAACCCAAGTTCAGGATGCACCAGTGCAAAAACAACACAACCACTTGTACCAAACTTAAACGAGAACGTTTCAGTTTCACAAAATTTATTGCTCAATAGCCCTAGCCCCACTAAGATGAAAATAAAGCCATGGAGCCTCCAATCAATATGATCATATGTATGCTGGCCTGAGATCAATGAAAGCAGATAAGTTTATGCTAGTAGTGTTCCGGGCATCTCAGGGATTGGCAGGTTTACAGTAGCACTTTAATTGGGCTATGCAGAAGAGTCCCCCATCAGTGTAATGCTAATTTGCAGTACAAAACATTGATACAATTGTAATTGTCTCTGTATTAAAAGCAAGGTAACATTTTCAGTAAGTAGAATAAGGCATGGTAGCCTCAGACACACTCCTGGTATCTTCTGCTGGAGAGCAGTTGTGCCTTCCGATATGGTAGAGGAGGATGCTCCATTACTGGTGTCAAAATTAAGATTCAGCTTCCAAACAGATGGGCTTCTACAGGTGGGAAAATAATGCCATTTCCCCCTCAGTTCAGGAAGCAGAATATCCAGGGTCAGTGATCTCAAACAAACAAGTTTAATTCCCTGCAGAAAAGCCAATATAAGGAAAATTGGATAGGTGGTTATGGAATGATCATCCAACTCATTACCAACTCTTTTATCATTATTTTTAACTTACGATGTCTGCCCTGAGACGTTTAGTGGGTGCACCACCTTGCTCAATTCAATGCCCCTTCAATTTCAGGCATATTCCTAATCTTCTTGATCAGTTAAGATATACAAGGATTCTACTTTGCATGCATGGGTCCTGCTAAAATTTGGGAATACAACCAAGATTGGAGCAGAGGGAAACTGCATTTTGGCTTGATACTTTACATGATAAAATCCAATTATAGAATATGACTACCCAAAAGTAAATCATTGGGATTTTTTTTACAAAGATTATAGAATTTTCACCCCAAAAATATTCTTCATGAAAATAGGCTGAATTCGGCCCTTCTAAAAGATTCTTAAAAATAACAAGACACAGTTTGGATTTTGTTTTGTTTTTACAAGAAGGCACAGTTGAATTGGGAGTGAAAGACTCAAGAGTTATTTTGCTGATTTCTGGGTTCATAGTATAATTGATGGAATCACTAGGAGTGGTGAAGGGTTAATTTTGATTATGGCAGTATATAAATAAAATAATCAAAAATGGACAGAAAGCAGTGAAGTAATCAAAACCCACTTCAGACATATTGAACCCAAGCAGTTGGTTTTGGCAGCTTAGAATTAAAATCAACTTATTATTTATGTGGTCAATATTATAGTCATTATGATGTAGTTAGACACAAATCCTGCCATAATACATTGGAAATATATCAAAGCGGGGAAAATCCAAATTTTCTTCCATCGTGGTTGCTAAGGAGAAATTGACTTGGGTTCATGGCATTAATTAATCTGAAATCAAAACTTTCAATAAATCTTGGTCATTAACATTCATGGGAATCACTACTTCCCATGTAAGTGGCAAACAGTGAAATACTGAGCAGAGAAAATTCACCTTTTACTATTTTTATTGTGCTTTTTGAGTGCACAGAGATACAGAGACACAAATGTTTATGTAAAAACAAAAGAACCAATGGAGCAGTAATCCTGTGATAAGTATGTTTAAATAAATAAGATTGTAGTTATGCATTTATTCATATTCACAGGTAGAAATAAGTCTTAATTTCTCAAATGAGAAAATGGGCAATTGAGCATACAAATAGAAAAGCACAGCCTGGAAAAGGATACTTTTCATCACATAGATAAGGCCCTCACACAGAGAGAAAGAGGATTTGTAATTCAGTAAATGAAGTGAGATTTGGAAGTTTAAGTGTATGTTAAATTGAATCAGATTTATTCTCATGGTTTAAAGCATTCTTCATAGAAGCAAGATCTACACTAAATAAAAAGCATGATTAAGTAGGGATTATTAAAAATAATCCAACCCATCAGAAATATTTTACTCAACAAAATCAAGATTGTCAAACATTTTTCCTGTAAAGTTGAATATGTCACTGCAAATACATTTGCATACTATTATTATTAAAAAGAATTTACCTTGAGTAAAAAAAACTTATGTAGGTTTGAATAACAAATCATACAGATCTCCTTTATTCTATAGGTATGGCTGTCATCCGAAACTGAACAGGATTAATAGCCCAAATCTCTATCATATATGAATGAAACATTGCAATGTAAGTGGGGAAAAAAATCTCATAAACTGATACAACCTGATTGCAATCTAATGCAAAATTACTTGGATGCTATTATCAGACTTTGGGAAAACTCTATGAATTCTCTTCTACTACTTTACTGCTTGGTGCAGCTAAAAATGCAATAATAGCAGGAAACTTCCATGCCCTTTTCAGTGCTCGAGTTTGAAGGCAGAGAACAGAAAAATGTGGACTTCTATCCATTTCTCCCTCCAAACACACATGCACACATATTTTTCCCTTGATGCATGGTATCAGGAAGAGTCCTTTAATTCTTGTTTCTGACTCTCCCACTACTCTGACTGCAGGAAAGAACTAATTCAAAGTTGCATGTTTTTCATATGAGAACTGCAACTCCAGGTTGAGATTTGCATGTTACAGAAAAGAGTCATATCTTCTCTGTGTCATGGTTCTTTTATTCTTTTAAAATATCTTCTCTGTGTCATGGTTCTTTTATTAGAGAACTTACCCATTTTGTTACTCATTAAATTTAAGCCACATTCCATTTGTTAATCATTTGTTTAACTCACATTTTTCTCATTTGTTTTCAAGCCCAGGTTTTTTTTAATCTTGGTTTTCTAGTACATTCTGGAAATTGTGTCATTGAAGGGCATTCTGGGAAAACTATATTGTAATTGCCTGAAAACTGCCAGCCTCCTAACAGCTATTTCCTATCCTCTCACTTCATTTTTTTTTTGCCCTTTTCTGTCACTTTCTTTCTCTTATAATAAAGTTTCCCCCTCACTTTAGATCAGGGGTGTCAAACTCATTGCCCACGGGCCAGATGCGTCATGCGCTGGCCACACCCACCCCATTTTAGTGAAGGGGGGGAAGTCGCAACACATCATGTGAGGACAAGAGTTTGACACCCCTGCTCTAAATCATCTGAGATCACAAAGTGTGGCCAACTGAGGGTGTCAAATAAATCAAAGGAATAGCTGAATAAGTTTCTGTGTGTAAGGCATCTAGAAAAAGACAAGAAGGTTCAGTCACCATCCTGCCTTTTTTTTACAGACCCAAACATGTCCTTTTGTAGGCAACCATGAGGCAGTACCCCTTCCACAGTGCCAAAACTGTCTCTGTTGGTACTGGAAAGGAAATTTCTTGCATCCTAAAATGCACAAATAGACACATAATAAAAATTAAGCATGTCATAAATGTTGGTTATTTATAGCACTCTTTCTGATGAAGGGATGATCACTGAGTTCAGCTTTCTATCACCCAAAAGAATGTACACCCTCCAATCAGGAGGAGATCTGATAGTAACTACTGCAGGCTTTTATATGCTGTATAAATAATCCTCATTTAGCTAGGGCCTCATGCAGTAACTTCTGGTAGTTATGACGGGAGTGAAAAAATAACTTTGTGACCGATCCTTGCAGTTACAATCTTTGCAGCTCTGTAAAGCGAACCAAAAGCTGGAAAGATCATAAAGCAAAGTTGTGGTTTCACTAAATGACTGAGTTGTCAATCCCAACTGTGGTCACTCAACAAGGCTCAAAATGCAGTTGTACGTGAGCTAAGATAATACTGGGGGGGGGGGGGATTTAAGCCTAGTATGACTGGGATGGGGACAAGTATCCTTTAGCAAGAGAAAGATGCTCCTGCTCTGGAAGTGGATGCATTTGGAAGGCTTTTGACATAAAAGTCAGAACCTACATCACCCTTCCCCAAACAGATATGCTCCAGGTGCCTTATACCATACCACACATACACCCCATTCCCAGTCATCACTGGCAAGATTACAGGGATAGGTAATTAAACATATAGAATAGGGAAGAAAGAACAACAGAATCAACTATACAGCATCAGCCCTTTGCTTCATCTCAACAACTCACAAGATCAACCTGTGGGGAGCAGTATGTGGCTCCCCAGTTGTATAAGAACAATTCTTATCAGCCTGTATTACTACCAGAGCTGGTTGGGAACCAGGTGGCATCAAAAATAAAATCAAATGAATAAATAGCAACATTAGTTAGGGTTCACAGGAGCTGGAGCCTAACTAACACAGAGAGGGTTGCTGTTTTTATCTTGCCTAACGAGGTCTAAACCTTAAAGAGACTCCCACTTGGTTTTTTAAAAAGCCTTATGATTTGCTGGACAGGGAACTGGAACACACATTTGGTTTTTTTTTTTACGGAACTGGACATGGGTTCTGGAATTCCTCCAAATGTTCAAATTATAAAGCTAAAGAAAAGTAATAAGGGAGAAACATACAGCCTTTTCTCACAAGAGCCAGGCTGGATGTTCACCTTCACTTTCTGTGGCTCCAAAGTAAGTTTGGAGCCATCACGCTCACTTAAATCAACTCAGAAGGCTGTTTATGGAAATAAATGACTGGGCAGTCTTTGTCCAGAATGGCATGAGGATTCCTGCACTGGGCAAGAGGTTGGACTAAAAGACTTCCAAGCATCTTTCTCACCCTATGATTCTACAGTATCATGGTGGGGCCCAGGAGTGGATGAAGGAGTTACTCAATGAACTTCAATGGGAACAAGAACAGGAAAAGAATTATTCACACAACATACATAAAGTAAGTGACATCCAAGGTATCCTCCTGTCTGTGGTTTGCTGCCCTCCCCAACTTTTCCTCAACCTTTAAATTGGGGGAAGCAGAGAACTGTCCTGATCCATTAGTCACCACAGCTACTTTGGTAGGGACCCTCCCTATTGAAATGCAGCATACCCTTAATTGCAGGAATGGGGACAAAAGACCAACTGTATGCAAACTTCTGAGAAACAGTTGCTGGAAAACCGGAAAGCTGGTGGATTTTAAGCTTATCAGGATGGGCTTTCCCCCCTTTCTACAGAGTGGGCAGATACCTGCAGAGTTGGTGAATAAGGTCTCCTCCAAATGAGGAACCTCTTCTTTTTTTAAGAATGGAAGCCTGGAAGAACAAGGACCATTTCTCTTTCTCTCTTCTCTTCATGACCTCCGCTTCCCTCCATCCCTCGCCCACTGTCTTTGTAGCAGTCTCTCATCCAACAAGGACGATTGAAACTTTATAGCGCATGATTCATCGGCCGGATCTGTTTCTGGAGCTGGGGGTGGTGGTGGTGGTAGTGGTGTATATTACATTAATCAGTGTCAGCCCACTAAAAGAGAGACGTACATATGAATTCTCCATATTGCCTGGCACTGGGGAGAGATAAATGTGCTTGGGAGCCAATGGACCGGCGCGCCATAGGAAAAAATAAAGCAAATATGATTCTCTGACAGAGTCACTCACACGGAGAGATTCGACTGGCTCTCCAAACTAAAAATACTAGATCCATTTGTCGCGGAGTAAGACCGAGGAACTTTAATGGGACTCCATCCGCAACAAGCACAGGCTCGAATTTCCCAGACGACTCCTCTCCAACCCCACTCCTACCCGGACAATGGACTCCTTGGGGGGGGGGGGGGGGGCAGAGAGAGAGCGGGACGAGAGCGAATTCGGGCGGTTGGCGAAGTCGCGCCTGGGCCTTGTCTGAGGTAACCCGGTCATCTCCCCCCATCTCCCCCCCACCCACCCCACTCCATTTTGAAACATAAATCAACGAAAGGCAGCAGCTGTCCCGCAAATAAAAACGTCGCGAATAGAGGCCAAACCGGGCAGGGGGAGCGCTCTTCTCTTCTGGAAAGCGAGGATTAAGCGCGTCGCTCTTTTCTAACCGACAGAAAGAAATGGCTTTTGCGCTGGTAAAGATCGACCGCATCAAGTACAGTTGAAAAGAAAAAGGGGATAGGAGAGCAAAGGCAGCCGCGGAAGAACAGACCCGTTTCACTGGGCTCCTTCAAGCACCGCTTGCCAGCTCGACGCGTCTTCTCGACGCGACAGTCGAGGCTTCGGGTTGCCCTCTTCTCTTGGCAGCCTTGACCTTCCAGCTTCCCGCCTTTCTCGTTTTTGTTGACCGGCTTTCCTTTAAACAGGTACTACTTGCCAGACTGAGTGGGATTAACACCTCCCGACTCAGCAAAGCCACGGCGTCCTCGACGCATGGGGTATGTAGTCCAGCATTCCTGGAGCGCACCAGGTTGAGAGCTGCCCAGTTGAATTATGGCAAAAGCAAAAGGCCGCTGAGGCTGTTCGGCTTTCCTTGCCTGACGTTGTTTCTACAAAGCGTTGCGTACCAGATCTCATTAGTGCCGCACTTCCTGCTACTCACATTCGATGGTGCTGAGAAGGCAATAAAATCCCCAAATACTATTTCCTCGTAAATTTGCCGCAGTTTAAGACTGAGTTATTGCAAACCCTCCTGCCCAGCCCCTCAGTGAGCCACCTTCCAAAGTAACGCCGGCAGCAGCTTTTGACTTCGAGTCAAAACACTCTCATTACGCCGCACTGTTCTGCTCCAACCTTCCCCAATTCTGAGCCCTCCGGACGTCCAGGACCATCTTGCACACTCTCCTCCCGGAATGGAAAGAGTGGCCCAACAACACTTAGAGGGGCCTGCCAGGCCAGGCCAGGCCAGGCCAGGCCAAGTTACCAGGTTCTCTCTTCAGACAGGGCCTACCCCGTCGGCTGCTGACCTCCCGGCCGGGCTGACCTCTTTTAAAAGGAGCCCTCTGTCAGGAAGAGGGAGTTCTGCCATGGCCCGGGGGAGGCTTCTGTCTGCGGGTCTCGGGTCTGGCGTTTCCCCGCGGTAGAGGACGCTGCAGCTCGTCTTTTGCCAGTAGCCGGGTTGCGTTTGCTCTTCCTTCCCCCCCCCCCCGCTTGCTTTTGAAAGAAAAGAACAACTCCAAAGAACCCGAGATTTTCTCCCGGCAGGAAGCGGGAGAATAGGACAGCATGTATTGCAACAAACAGTACGGGATTTTGCCCTGCCGCTCGATTTCAGGAGGAGGAAGCGGTCAAGGGGGAAAGGCAGCCGGTCTCCTTGGAAAGCCGAAGCGGTTCCCCGCCAGAGCGACAACTCTGACCGGGGCCGAGGAATCCTAGGGATTCTCCGTCGCGGGGGAACGCGACACATTCCTGCTTCCGCCGCCGCCCTTGAAGAGAAGGCCGCTGGATTTCCAGGCGCAGGTTCTCGCGTTTTGCGGGCGTGGTTGTCCAGCGAACCCTCTTCGCGGGCCCAGTTCGACTTAGCGGGGTACAAATAGGAGGGGGGGGGGCGAGAAATCCGGAAGTGGTTGTGTCCTGCCTGGGAGGGAGTCGATTCCGGGAGAGCCATGAATGCGCAAACGTTGGGAGTCCTGGGATTGAGAATTTTACGCACGCGCTTAAATCGTTTCCACTGAAGGAACTGAGACTGGAACAGCACTTGAACCGAGAAAAAAACACAAGGGAGGCTAACGACAAGCACGGCTTCGTCTATGCCTCTCTTCTGCCAGGAACGATTTAATAACTAACCTTAAAAAAAAAAAAAAAAAAAACACCATCGTTTTGCAGTTCCTACATTCGAAAACCAAAGGGTCTGTACTATTTTCCAATCGAAGAGTCCTCCCCCCACAAGGCCACCGCTTGGTCTTCTGCTACTTCTCCATCACTCGTATACTACCGGTAGTTGCAACCACCACCACCCGTCTCTGACCTTATAATAACCTTGCAGAGTAACCGGAATGACTCTTGAGGTAACATGTAGGCCTTCTCAACCTCAGACCGACGTATTTCAGAACTTGCGCTGCAGCCCTTTGAACAGGGCCGGAGAAGGCAGCCATCCTGAACTCAGCGGCGCTTACTTCTCAGGAAGCTACAAAAGGAGCAAACTCGCTTCGCCTTTGAAACCAATGTTTTAAAGTGTCCTCCCTTTTGCGTTGCAGAACCGTTCCGTTCAGCACAGGCTCAGCCGGAACGGGGTTGGGGTGGGCTAAAAGAATTATATATATATACACATATACACATATAATTATATATACACATATAATTATATATACACATATACATATACACATGCATATATATATATGCATT
>BLBF01000031.1:10409149-10427039 GCA_015471245.1 Laticauda colubrina
AAAAGATCCAAGCGAGCAAGCAGGAAAGGAGAGTCTTCGGTTTAAGTAATTCGCTCAATCCCGGTCGGACTGGGAATTTTCTTTCTTTCTGTTTTGCTCGTGGCTGCCTCCCTCCCCGTTTCTTGTATTCTACAAATAGTTATTTCTCCCCCGCGTGCTTTCGTAACATTCCTACTTCAAAGCCTTCAATGGCTAGAGATTTTGAAGAGAGAGAGAGAGAGAGAGAGAGAGAGAGAGAGAGAGAGAAGGGAACAAAATGTGCCAATAAGTATGTGAGGAAAGGATGGACGGAGAGGCAGAGTGGGGAGATTGCCCTTCTGTTTCATGTGAACTCGGGACGCTGCACGAATCTTTCTCTTTCGCCCCCCCCCCCCCCCCCCCCGACAAAAACAGCTGTCAGCCATTCAAGAGCAGAGCAACTTGTGTTGAGCAGACTTCCTGCTTTGGAGAAATAAAATGCCACCTCTCCCTGCCACGATCGCACCCTGTTTCAAGCACACCACAGGCTGGAGAAGAGGAGAAGGAGTTGTGCCTTGTTGCACGCAGGGGCAACAAGGAGTAGAGTGCGCCTTGTTGTGCACGCGGGGGCTCTTACATCCAAGAAAGCAGCTCTCGGGCCCCGCGAGGTGGGTAAAAAAAAAAACCCGCTGCAGTAAAGGACTTCGAGGAAGGCCAGACCTCTTTAGAAATAGGGCTGTTTGAAGTTCAATTTCTGAAAAACGACGGCTGCGGGAAGCTAAACTTCGGCTGGTTCTTAAGGGCGCGCACTCCCTCCCGATTTTTTCAGCCGCCTCCCAGGTGCAAATCCAGAAAAGCAGAGGAAAAAAAGCCTGACGCGTATTTCGTTTCTCCCGCTACACAGATCCATCCGTGCCTTCCCTCCCTCCCACCCACCACTCCCTTTTTCTTTTCTTATTCTCTCTCTTTCTTGCGAGAGAGAAAGGTGGAAGGAAAGAAAGGAATCCACAAAGCACCAGCAAATTTTCTCAAAAAGAAGGAAAATTCCCTTCTGTTTGCGTGCAGCGCTCTCGCATGCAAGGGCAAAACGGAAGAAAGCCTAGATCAATATTGTCACCCTTGATGGGGGATTTATTAATATTTGATTTCAAATCTTTCGTTCTGATTTCCGACAAGTCCTGCACCGAGGATGGCACAGTTTGGATAGGCTGTCTCCAGCATGATTTTTTAATGACTTTCCCAGCTGCTTCTTTCCATTTTCCACCGTCAACAACCATCTGGTATCTGATTAGCACCTCAATGCTCATTTAGCATTCTCATTTAGGAAAAAGAGAAAACTGGGGGGGGGAGGGGAGGGGGGCTGGAGAGAGTCAGTGGAGGGATTGGAGCCTCTGGAAAAAATATTGCACCTTTTTCAAGGACTAATCTTTGGGAGATTAGCCAAGTTTGAGGAAACTTGCCTCTTCCTCTCATTTCTTTCCTTGTTAAGAAGGTCTACGATTTACAGTTCCTTTTTTCTTTTGCTACAAAGATTGCAAGCTAAAATTCCATAAGGGGTGGAGGGAGGGAAACTTCCAAAGACTCTTCTCCATCTCAAAACTCAATCTTGACACCCCAGTTTTATTTTCTCTGCTTCTGCTTTCCTATCTCACCCCTCAACCTTGGAGTAAACTGGTTCTGCATTCAACTTTGTAATACCGTAGAGAGGCCTCTGTATTGAACCTGGGGCTTGGGTTAGAAAAGAATTATACAGCAGCCTTTCCCTCTATCCAGGAAGGATTAATTTATCTTGCACAAAAAAGCAACACATTTGCAGGTTGTTTCCAAGCAAGGGCTATATGCACCCCCTCAGATAAAGCATACTTTGATTTAAGTGATGAAAAAGTACACAATGTGAGTTACTCTAAGGTGCCATTTGCTGTGGAAATTGTCATAAGTATTTAATGTTGACCATGTAGAGTTTAAATAATTTATCCATCAACTGCCATTTTAACCCAGGATTGCAGTTCTAAATATAGCACCTGAGGGTGACATTCATTTAGTTCAATAGGATTTACGTCTGAGTAGACTAGGCAGTACAATAATTACTTATTGATTAAACTTAATCGATTCAACTTGCATACTACTAATATCCCAGAACCAATATAATTTTGAAGTACATTTGGAAATTTAAAAATTAAAAAAGCTAAAATTGTAGATGCAAAATTTTTAGACAAAAAAACCATTTTTCTTTGTTAAATAATTTTTAGTTAATTACTTAAAGTGTGCCAGTTCTGTTATATTCATAATTAGTCACCCAAGCATTAGTCAATGAATCTCAACTCAACAGATTAGTGTTTAAAGCCTATTAATATTGGATGGAAAACAATAAAAACCTTGAGTTTTCCATATGCAAAACCAAAAGTCACTTATGCAGGGCACAGTCATAATTTCATTTTTGTTTATTAGGCAAAAATATATGATTTAGACAAGTTTTTGCTGTGGCACTATTTACAATTTGAAACCACTTTATATACAGAATAACACAATCACATGAGAAACCTTTAGCAAAAACAATTTACCCAATCAAAGTTAGAATTACACTTTCTTTAAATGGAATAATGGAAACCGGAAGAATCCAGTTAAGGAGCTGGATTTATTTTTTGAATGGATTGGTACTACCTTATTGCAAAAAGAGATTGATGGGAGTCATTTAAATCATTTCCATTTTTGTTTTGTTCTTTAAACCAGTCTATGAAATTTCCTTTTCCATCAAAAAATAAAAATAAAAAAATAAAAACAAAACAAAACAACCCCCCCCAAAAAAACCAATCAAGCAGAAGGGAGAGTTGTTAAAATTCACGATGTTCCCTCTTGCTGAGTCAAAGAGCTGTTGGGAAGAAAAGACAGAACCATCTATCAGTGAAAGCTCGGCTACTTCTCGCCCATCTGCATTAGGGAACAGACTATATATTTTTTTTAAAAGGCTGCACACACAAACACACATACATACAATAGAAATGCAATGTGACATTTGTGGTGGGGGAAGTCAGTTTTTAAACACACACACACACACACACACACACACACAACTTCCAGGCAAAAGTATATAGTTTGTAAGTTTATACCACTTTGAAAAGCTTTACTGAATTGTTTGATTGTTGCTTTGATTTATGATAATGAGGGTGTGCTTGGATTAGTCTGTATTATCCAAGCACTTTCTTTCCTTTAAGTAAATTTCACTGAACAAGAACTCACTTGTCCCGGACAGGCTGAAAGGGAGATTTTAACTGCTGAGGCGGAGAGTCGATTCTTGCTACATTTTCTCTTTCTGTAGAAGAAAGAAAAGGAAGGAAGGAAGGAAGGAAGGAAGAAAGAAAGGGAAAAGAACTTTAGCAAAATTTACTTACATGGGCGCATAGAGTCAAAGATAATGTACACAATGAATAATATTCCACCATCTCACCTTTGTTTTTTAAAGGCATAGTCTATTGTGTGACTAATATATGAATCTAGAAACCCAGTTCAAATCTTGTGTCTACCAGGAAATTTTCCAGTGACTTTAACCAAACTGTACAGTATCACTTCCCTATCATCTGTATGATGAGAATAACATTGTCTTATTTTTGCAATACTACAATGAGATTTTTAAAAAATCACTAAGCTAATACTTTGAACAATAATTTTAATACTAGAAGAGCAATGGGAAATTTTGCTTTTTGAGAGGTCTCACCATTTCTCCCCCCCCCCCTCCAAAGCCAACTCAATATGCGTTATGCACACTTCATGGTTTTCAGAAGTCAAAAGACTTAATAGTCCTGTTAATATAGAATAATTTGGACTATCACAGTTTTCTTAGCCTTTTTTTTAAAAAACCACATGAGCTGTGTATAGTAGCTTCCCTGTCATGGGACAGTCTACCAGTTATGGCTCTATTCAAGGAGACCATTGGAGAGAAATCAAAAATTACAGCATCAGAAGTGGCTGGTTACCAGTTCAGTGGGACTTATCCCCAAGTGTAATGAGATGTGAAAATAACCCTGAGAGACAGGAGGAAGAGTTGAAGCCTGAACCACAGCCTGAAAAGAGAAATCTGAGTCCAAAGCAGAAACACTCCCCAGTTCTCTGGAACATAAAGGCAGGGGAGGGGTGGGGTACTGTAAACGTATAATAAAGGTAGCATTATGAAAAGTTCACACCAATCCATTTGCAAGGAGTCTTTTTAATCTGCTTGTTTCAAACATTACCTATGTGTTTGGGGCTGGTCCTCTCAGAAGGCTTTTCAGTGCTGAGTGCCGTTAACACTGAAGGTTGCTGCTGGGCTTGAAGGTGATGGTTGTGATGGGCAGCTTGGTGGTGGCTAACTCCCAAAAAGGACCTCACATTTAGCAAGGAGCTTTGGGTGAGGAATGCCCCATTTGTCCAGTTGTGAAACTTGCCAATCTGGCAGGTGTAAAGTCCATGGCTGGGAAGGAAAGCTGGATGTTGGAGCTGGGGAGAAGTGTGGCTCACTTGGGCAGGAGGGGAAGGAGGAGCTGGCTTGCTAAGGGCCCCATCTGGACTAGTTGCAGTCTCTGCCAAAGACCAGATCTTGGGCTTGTTGTGCATTGGGCCTTGCAGGGTGTTCTGTCTGCTGGGGCTCAAGATCCGGGTAGGGCTGTCTGAGGCCTCCTTGCCCAATGGCAAGCTTTCCTTGGGTTTAAGTCCTTCAGAGCCTGGTATTGGCAAGATCTTATTTTTCTCCAAATGGACATCATCTCTCCTTTGTCTCAATAGATCAACTTTCTCTTCCTCTTCCTCATTGCTCTGCTCTCCGTCATTTTCATCAATTTTGTCAATGTCAATACTCTCCAGATCAATCTCTTCATCGTCTTCATTTTTCTCAGGGTCCCCCTCATTGTCACTTCCGAAGAGGTTGCCATCATCTTGATCTTTGCTCCGGGATCCCCATGTGACCTTGTTCTCCTTCTTCAGCCTCCTCCGGGCATTGGCAAACCAGGTGGAGACCTGTGTGAGGGTCATCTTAGTAATGATGGCCAGCATGATCTTCTCACCCTTGGTTGGGTAGGGATTCTTGCGGTGCTCATTCAGCCAGGCTTTTAAGGTGCTGGTGCTCTCTCGGGTGGCATTCTTGGGTCTTCCTGGGTCCCCATACTGGAATTGCCCATAAGGATAATAACCAGGAGTGGTGTGAGCAGCAAAGGTAGCAGGGTGAACTCCAGGGTTGTCCTTCAGTTCATACTGGGAACCCTGGAAGACATTCAGAGAAGTAGAAAAGAAAAAGAATGAGGAAGTTATTCCATGACTTCCTTTCCATAAGCTCTCCCCAGGCTCTTCAGCAAAGCTTTTCCAAATTATTTTTCTTTCAAATAAAAAGGATGGGAAAGATGTCCTATCCCTCCCTCCCTCCCTCCCTCCCTGCTTCCCTTCAGTCTCCATCAAATCCCACCATCCTCGTTTTTGAAACCTAGATTCAAGGGGCAATATTTGTTGTGCTATTCAAAATCAGACATACTGAAAAGAGTGCCGAGAAAGATTATATCAGGGCATCATCATTGGCTGACAGGGCATGTCCAGTGCAACCGAAGGCCAGGCAGATTCTTACTCAGCCCTGGCAGCAGTTTAAAGGGAGATAGGGAAGAGAATGGAGTTGTGCTGAATCTCCCTCTGCTCTACCATAGAAGGGCAATGATAAGGCACAAATCAATCCCGCTAGAGTTAAACACATGGAAGTCACGCTAATTTTGGCAGAGAAAAAAATTAAGCAGGCACCATAAATCTCTCGTAGGGGCTTAGCAGTACGGTATGGCGTGCCTACTCAGAAGTAATTTCCAGAGTTCAAGAGGAAATTGGATATAAGAGTTTGGCTTACAATAGGATGTCTTTGTCCCTCCATTTCAGCCACTTCATGCTTTTACTAGCACAAAAATAATGCATACACAGGAACTCTCTTTCATATAGTTATTTCTCAGAAATTATTTCATCTTTGTGGAACAAAACATTTTCCCCCAACTTTGAACGTGCTTAGTGAAAGTGATTTATTTTCAATCAATATATTATCAGCAGTAAAGCAGGGAAATCAAATTAGTCCATCAAGCCTTTTGTATATAACGTTTTATCTTCCAACAACCTCATTAGGCCTCATTATTACCACCAACTGCACATTTAAGCAAGTACACAGGAACACACATTATTTTATGACTGTTCCTCAAGCTTCAGGGAGGAACCTGTTCAAGTCTAGGCTCTGGTTTCTAGAAATCAAGTGTACCCTGAGGAGAAACAAGATTTTTTTTTAATTCTCCTTTGCTTTCTATCAGTGTCAAAGTTCTCCTGTGTGTGTGTTTGTGTGTGTGTGTGTGTATGTTTGTGCATGTGTTTTTTAAATAGAAGATTTTTAAAATGTTTAAAAACCACCAGAGTGGAAAAGCCAAAGATTCCTTTGCAAAGACACTGATTTTTTCGAAGCAGGTTTGCAAAAGTAATTGTAAAAAGAAAATACATTTATACACTCTATGAAAAAGCAAAATGTAATTTTTTAATAATAACTCTATTAGAGTCTACTCACAATATTCCCTTATCTCACTGAGCTATTTTTGTTCTGGTTGTCGAAATGATAAATTCTGTATTCCCCTGTTGGGAATTCTTTTGAAGTAGCCACTTGAAAATCATTACTGCTTCTACTTATCATTTACTGGTGAACAGTAAGTGAAAATAGATAGTCTTTTTCAGCCTGCTGCATACAGTTAAATAAAGATGCTTTTTAAAGGATTTTTTTTCTTTTTACAAAAATTGTAGTTTGTTTTTCAGTAGTTATTTTTGTCATAATAAGGTATGACATCTTACTAAATATATTTACTTCTTTCTGCTCGATTTAAATAATCCTTAGACACCACAAACATAATAATGGACTGGAAGTCTATAAAGGACAAGCTTATACATATAATTGCTTCATATCTTAACCTTAAAAGTTCATAGCATACATAAACTTAAAAGGGAAAATCCGTTTCTTCTGAAAACATCCTAAAACCTCCACATACAACCAACCAAAGAGCCAGAACAATAAGCAATTAATTTCATTTAAATTGAATTCCAGAGATATCTCCATAAATGTGCCATTTTGAACGGGACGTGGGCGGGGGGTAGGGGGGGGGGAAGGATTCAAAACGATTTGTAATCGTGGTCAAACGAGGACTCGAATGAACACTACCAGTCAATTCCTTCATTTCAAATGAAAAGCGAGAGTAATTTTATGAAATTAGGACACGACCTGGGAAAGGCAACGGCGCGGGGAGGAAGGAAGGAAGGAAGGAAGGGAGGAAGGGAGGGAGGGAGGAAGGAAGGGAAGGAGGGAGGGAGGGAGGAAGGAAAGAAGGGAGGGAGGGAGGGGAGGGGGAAGTCCAGCCCGATTTTCTTGGGAGAGGTTTAGGGGCGAGCGCGTCTCGGATCCTAGCTGCGCTTTTTCCCGGCCACAAACCAAGGAGATCGAAGTTCCACCAGCGCCGGCAAAGGCGGAGGAGCCCAGGAATTCGTCCCGGATCGAAAGAGCTCTTGCCGATCCGGATGGACCTGTCAAAGCGGAGCCGTCAACTGGCCCGGGGATGTTCCGAAGACCCGCCGCGAGATCGGGTCGAAACGAGGAAGGGAAGTCTCGGAAGGAGCCCCCCCGGCTAGACAGCAGCTGAGAAGCGTGGAGATCGGCCAACGGCCCGGACGAGGTGGCGGGGGCGGGGGCGGGGGTGAGGCGGGGGGCGGGGGTGACCTTCCCTTGCCAAAGTCGCCCCAAAAGAGTTGGGGGCCGCTAGCGAACTTTCCCGGGGTCCTGGTGGCGGCCTTCCCCCCCCCCTCCCCCTCGCCCATCCGCGTCCGATCGAGGCCAGACTCACCATCTGCGAGAAGAGGGTCAGGTCGGCGGTGTAGGGCAGGAAGGCGCTGTAGTTGGCCGTGCTGTAGGGTCCGCCGGCGGCGGCGGCGGCGGCGTACATGCCCAGGACTGAGGTGACGGCGGCGGTGGAGCCGCTGCTCAGCTCAGCACCTCCCGGACGGCCTGAGGAGGCGGCGGCGGCGGCGGCGGCGGCGGCGGCGGCGGCGGCCAGCACCCCCGGGCGATCGCTGCCGCCGTAGACGGCCTGGCTGGCGCTCAGGTACTGCGGGTAGCCCAGCTGCGGGAAGGACATCCCGGGCGCGCGGGCAGGGAGGGATCGGACGCACCGCCGACGGGGCAAGCGGGAGCCAGGAGTCGGCGGCGGAGCGAGGAGGGCAGCAAAGCGGAGCCGCCCGGTTCTCCTGACTGGGTTGGACGGCAGGCAGGGCAAAGGCAGAGAGAGAGAAAAACCCCGTCCGAGGTCGTTTGCTTTTGGGTTCTGCGATCGGTCCCGTCTCTCCCGCTCAGACGGATCGGAGAATTTGCATGTGGAAGAGGGGAGGAGGAGGAGGGGAGGGGGAGGTGGTGATGGAAAGAGGAGGAGGAGGAGGAGGAAGAGGCGGCGGCGGCGGCGGCGGCCGCAGTGCGTGTGGGTAAACTCGGTGGGGCGTCTTCCCTCAAATCTCGGCTCGTCTGCGCTCCTAAATCCCTTAGATGTGATCTGATCAACAATTGAGCTCCGACTGATGCGCCTGCCCTAAGGTCCCCGGCTGATCTTTCAGATACAATTTGAAGTTGATGCTTTGATTGGCACCCACTTGAGCTCCAAGCACCGCCTTCCCGACCCCGTTCCCCCCCCCCACTCCGCGGAGCACGTGGTTTAACAATCTTGCCAGGACCACTTCGCCCTGATATGTGTGTGTGTGTGTGTGTGTGTATGCGTGCCTGTGCGCAGCTGCTGTGCGGTGCGGGGTGTGCGTGCGTGAGTGCGTGCGTATTTAAAACCCCCGTTGCTGTATGACAACCTGTCTACACGATTTTACAGCTGTCCAACATTGGGGTTTCGCTGTTTTCCAAGCCTTTAGTGTGTCCCCTTCAGAACAAAACAAAACAAAACAAAAAACGGGGTCGGTTTTGTTTTGTTTTGTTTTTAAATTTCCAGCGCTTACACCGACTCCTTGCAATTCAGCTCAGAGTCGGCTGAAAGCGAGTGGGCCAGCGAGGAAGTTAGACTTTTTGGAGGGTGGAGCTGCCGCTTACTTTCCACTGACTTTCATTTTTGTTTGGTTATGGTCTATAACCGAAGCAGTAAAAGCGTAAACACGGAACTAAACCTCCCAGCTGCTCTTCCTCGCAAAGACCAAACAAGCGAGTACTGTGCGGCGAAAAATATAAGCCTCTCTTCTCTCCCTCATCTGCCTTTGCAGCAAAAGAAACTTTTAAAAGATCCTCGCGTTCTTGTAAGGGAGTAAAGATGGAAGCCCGCCAAGTTTGAAGAGGGGATCTTTTTGTTGCTTTCTCAAACCTCCAGAAGAAAAAGGCAGGCGCCGAGGATGCGCCTCGGCGTTTTAAGAAATTGCCGCCTAGCGGTGCACAATTTGTTGCCTTTTTGGACGTGGCGTGGCGTGGCCTTTGGCATCGCTTGTCTGCTCTCCGGTTTCCATCCGCTGCCGCCTTCTCGCTCCCTGCTCTTCTCGCTCGGGCCTTCAAGCCAGGCCGCGGAGCTCCTGCCCCCTGGGTGGAGTGGAAGGCGCCTCTGTATCTCCTGGGCAAGGTAGCAGAGACTGCAGGACAGCTCGTCATTGGGGTGCCTCGTTCCCGCCAGCGAGAGCAACCCCGTTTCCAAACCGGGGAAGAGGTGGTGGCAGAGTCCCCGACCGTCTGAAGGTTTTACAGCAAGTTAAACCTCGCGGAATCCAGTCCAGGGGGCTCGTTCCGTGTGGCTTTTCCGAGCTCCGCCACACAATCAGGGCCCGTAGTCTTCAAGGAAGCTTCCTTCATGGGACACCACCAGAAGTCAGATTACTTCTCCGTCGCCTTCTGGGCTAAAACGTGTTTCCAACGTGGCTGTAACCTATACAAGTTTACAACCACAAAGTAACAGCCATGACAATATCCGCGAAAGCAGAAGTAGCCTTCCACCGGGTTTACTTCTTTGCAACTAGTAGACAATTCATGTAAGTCACTTAAATCACTTTTAGGCCCACAGGAAGGCAGGAAACAAATAGGTGAATGTTGACTGTTACCCTGCTCCTTTGGATTAATTCATATTTCAGGTGCTGCTTTTTCATTCTTCTGCTTCTTGTTCAAACAAAGATTATTTTTCCTTCTTGAATTAGAGCTTGACTTCAAGTCTTCCTCATGTCTTGCTTTTTAAAAATTTGAAATGATCTGGATGTGTGTGTCTAAATAGTAAAGTATGAATGCAATAAACAAGTCTAGGCTTACACGTGTGCATCATGCACCTCGACTGAATTGACTACACATCCAACCATGAATCTGTAGTTGTGCACTGTGTAAAAGTCAGCAACTTCACTGGATTCATGCTTCCTATTTCTTAATTTGTTTTTCTGTTCAAGCTTTCCTCCTAGGAGTCTGGTGGCACCTTACTTCTTACCATCTCCACCTAGCCAACAAGGAGGAAAATAAAAGATTTGGGTCACAATCCAGTCACCTATGAAGTTCTCCTAACTCAAAGCAGTGGAACCTGTAAATATTATTTGGAACTAGCCAAATGGAAGAGCCAGGACAACTTCCTTCCTTCCTCCCTCCCTCCCTCCCTTCCTTCCTTCCTTCCTGAAACCATTCAAGTCATACAAGGTCGGTATGATCCCTCGGGAAGAGTTTGGCCTTGAAGACTCTTAAGTTAGGTGGCCACTTAAATCAGTATTGGCATCTCTGGAGAGCGTTAGCTGGGCCGGGTTAAAAAAGGAAGCTTCAAGGTTGAAAAAGGGAAGGGTTCATCCCTCCCATCCCCTGACGACTCTCCCCCCCCCCAGTAATAGCCAGTGAAGGGGAGAGAGGAGGGGGAAGGGAGAAGAGAGAGGAGAGAGGAGGAGAAAGAGGCAAGGTGGCAAATCGATATTCAATTTTCTCAAAACTTTGGGAAAAAAGGGGGGAAGAGTCAGGCGCTTGCTACTTGTCCAGCTTGAAGTAGAAGTTACCCTCCCCCTTTCTACTCTGTGGAGCCTCTGTGCTGAGTTCTTGGTTTCTTCTGTAGTTCCAAGGCCCATTGCGCTTCTCTCTCCCTCCCTCTCCCTCTCCCTCTCTCTCTCTGGCGTTGCAGCCGCCCCCGTTTCTTCAAGTTTTACCTGTGGATCTCAACTCAGCTTTTACATCTCCGCCTTCCTTTTCCCTTTCCTTTGATTAAGTGAAGTCAAGATTGGCCCTTTCCCCCCACACACACACTTTGGGGAGAGAAGCATATCTATCCTCCATTCAATGACACCGGTTCCATAGGACTGTGAAGCCCTCCGTCTAAGGGTATATTTAGTCTACACCTTTGCAGAGCAGCTTTGCAACCTCCCCATCTCTTTTATGAAGTAGCGCTCTCCACACATACACACCCCAGATAAGTAGATATAAAAGTGCAATATAAATCGATTTTGAGAAAGCTGGAAAAATGTGGACTTCAGACATAAGAAAGCTGAAGTCTCCCCCCACACACCCCTTCTTCTGTCCCTTCCTGAAATAGACAGAACGTCAGAATAAGCCACCGCCATTCTGAATACTGGATCCCATTCAGGATTTTTCTTTTTGTGGATTTTGTGACACAAATTTAGTCGAAGCTGTTTAAAGTTTCCTTTTTGACCTTTTCTTTCAAACGATTCCCCCATCTCCCTCTCTCTCTCCCTCTCTCACACATGCACACACACTTTTTCTGGAATCTAATTTCATTGAATTTCCGAATAGTCTCCTTTAAAAAGGAGTGCATTACCAATCTACTGGTTGAAACGCTTGTTTATTTTTAAGACAAGGCGCCCCTAACAACCGACGGAGGAAGAAAGATCCGGATTTTAAAAAAAAAACAAAAACAAAAAACTGGATTAAGGTGCGAAGGAACAGACAAAAGCAACGAGCTGGGACAAAAATTGAAAGTGTCTGAAAAGGGATGAGCCTAGACGGGAGGCGCCGTCCAGCCGAAGTGGATCCTACGCCAATTTGTTGGGAAATAAAAGTCTCCCATTGAATGGTACGGGACTTGATCTCTTGTCAGGGGCTGCAGTGCAGGGGCACTCCCCTCCCCCTCCCTAATTCAGCGCTTCTGAGTTTTTGGACTGTGACCGAAGTGGCCCTTTCAAAAAGCCTCCTCCATATCAAGAAATTCACAGCTGGAAGTCAGGTTTTTGTTGTTCATGACGCGTGTGATGATGCTGGGAGAAACTGGTTTTGCTGGGAACGTCTCAGATCACTCCCGGCTAAAAGCCTGGCCGAATCCAAGGATATTTTTTTTTCCCCAACTGGCAGGATTTCGGCAGAGGTTCTCTTGCAAAGCAGTGACAACGCTGGCCTACAAGCCGCTACTCGGTGAGGGTTAACCAAGCGTGGGTAGGTGGCTAGCTAGTAGGCAGCTCCGGGTCTGCTTGGGAAGAATCTGGGGAAAGGGAGTTTATCGGGTTGTCTTAGATAAGACCACATTTGCCCAAAAGAAAGGCCGACGGTTCCACCGCTGCTGCCCAGCACAGCCGGCTGTTCCTTCCTCCAAGAGCAGCGGAAGTATCCGGCGTGGCTGCCGAAGTGTAGCTGCTGGAGATGGCAGTGGAGAGAGGTGGTGGTGGGGGAATGCAAGTCCCAGCTTTTGCTGGGGCTGAGGGGAAGAAAGATAGCCAGACGGGGACGCACCAGCGTGCTTTGCTGCTCGCCTGCCTCCCGGGGGACTTGAGGGGCAACCCGTCTCCAGGCAAGCTTTCCCAAGTCCCAACGCCGGCGAGGGGGGAAAAAAAGTGGGGGGAGAGAGGGGGGAGAATGAGAGAGAGAGAGAGAGAGAGAGAGAGAGAGAGAGAGAGAGAGAGAGCGCAAAGCCCAACTGCAATCAAAATCAACCCAAAGGCAAGGGTGCTGGGCCGCTCCCTTCCCCGTGGCTCCTCGACCTCTCGGCCCTGAGATGGTCCCGCTCTCCTTTCCTTGATATTTTTTTTCCTCTTCCAGTTCGACTGAACCCCGCGAACGTGTAGCTGTTTCTATTCTTCGTTTTCTCCGTCCATCCCACGTCTCGGGCTTTTCCTGGGAAAGGGAGTAAGGAGCGTACAGACAAACCATTTGGAAAGCACTCTCGAAACCCAGTCCACCTGTGTGTTTTAAGTTCCTGCCCATATGCAACAGACATAGAAACGTCACACCTGTATTTTACATTCCACTGAAGTGAATTCCATAATAACACACCTATTATTACCACGGTCCTCAGGTCGGTATCTGTCTATCAAAAAACGATTCCTCGTGGCCCCCACAGAAGGCAAAATCTGATCAAAGGTTGGCACTGTTACGCGTCTCTTTCATTTCACCGCGGGATGAATAATCGTCGTGGGATACCACCCGGGACAGCGGAGAGAAAAGCCTTTCCCAGTTTCTTGGTTGGGGCAGGAATCTCGACCAGGATGTATTTTGATAGAGTTTATTTGCTTTTTGTTGTTGTTGTTGTTGTTTGCTGTCGAAGCGTTGTTTCTGTCTGCATTTGTCGGAGCATGGCAAGGAAGAAACTCAGGGGCAGTTAGAAGTTGGGTTTAATTAGCTTCATTTATTTTCTCTCCCCAAATTAAATTGGTAGGAACCAACCAAGCTCCTTGCTGGGCTAACTAAGCCTTGCACACCAATTCCAGAGAATTGAACGGAACGGATTTTTGCAGTAAACATTTAGGTGCCTGGTTTTAGAACGAACCCGGCGTTTCTAACCTGTCCCAATGGCGTTTAAATGTAACGGCGAGATCCAAGTTTTAAAGAGAGGATCTTAAAGGTTCAGTGTAGCCATTGTTTCGGCAGGGAAAGAGGGGTTCCTCTTTTGTCTGGGCCTGGAGGGGGAGCGGGAGCGGGAGGGACGCCTCTCAACAAGTTCGGATTTATGAGGCTTGTTAAACACTCGTTGCCGTATTACTTATCACTCTCCCCATTTCGAGGAGGCTGGGAAACTTTCCCCTTTCCTTCAGCCCCTTCACACACGTCGGAGCAACACGGCGTGTGTCCAACAATTACCAGTGGCCGGGAGATCCATCTCCGTACTGTCGTTTCCTCTCTTCCCCTCCACCCCCGCCCCTATATTTTAAGCCCCGGAGCGGGGGTCTTTCAACCCAAACAAACCTGTTTCTATTAAAACTCCGGGAGTTTAGTTACAGCGCAGAAACTTCCAGAGTGTTGGATGTAGGAGAACTTTGCACCAACAAACTTCAAAGCTTCAGCAGCGACCCACCTGCGGGGGGGGGGGGGGGGGGGGGTGGGGGGCATCTGAAAGGTCTTCCAAGTTTGGGGACAACGCGTCTAGTTTGGGAAGAGGGACAGTAGAAGAGGAGACAGTGAAGATTTGAATCCTCTATTCCACCGCCAATTTGAAAAAAGATTGGAAAGCAGGAAAAATACAATAGTATGGCGGGAGCTGGGATCGTAATAGCACGTGAGAAAAGAGGGGACCCGAGCCAGACGAACTGGACACTTTTGACCATTCTTTGTGTTTGAAACCCCTCCCTTTCAGAGCCACGGTCCGTTTAAAGGAACAAACCTAGGTCCAAAAATAGAGCGATCAAATCTTGAATCCAAACAAACGAATACGAATCCGCCTTTTACATTATAAAGATCAATGTTCTAAGCATGTACTTGGGGGAGAGAGAGGGTTCCCCCCCCCCAAATATCTTTTCTTAATACCCGTGCGTCAAGACATTGCTAATTAATTTCTTTGCTGCCGCTGGATATGCCTCGTATTTTAAAGGGGCGTTATTTATTCACTGCATGCTACAAATGACTAGATTATTACGTTAATCGCGTTAAAGACACACGGGGACTCGATCTATCTATTCTCTCCAGCCACCATTATTTACAGAGCCTGCCTTAATTAACATAATCATTTCCATTCTGCCTCTGCAAAGATCTTGAAGAGGCGACTTTGAAGGTCCTCGCGCTCGTTTTCTGTGTCCCCGCTCCCAACCTCGTGTTGTGTCTCCGGGGAGGAGAAGTGTGCGTTGGTGGGAAGGAAATATTCCCCCCCCCCCCCAGCAGCAGCAGCAGCAGCAGCAGCAGCACACCTCCCCCCGCTCCCCCTGCCCCCTCCGGTTGCTAACTGCGGCGCTTCGGTTGGCTTTCTTCCTTCTCCTGCCTGGTTCCTGCGGGGTTGCGCTGGGCTGGGTTTTGAGCCTGATCTCGCTGCTTCCAGGAGGCCTCGCTTTGCAGCAACCGTCCCGTTGCAAGGCCGCCCGGTGCCCAGCCACTTCGTTCCTGCCTTTCGGGACTGAGAGAGCTCCGCCCGCGTTGGAGAGAAACCCTCAACCCGCCTGGCTGAGGACAAGAGGTCTTCGGCTAAGTTGGCGCCTAAAGACTCGCTGGAAGAGCCGCGAGGCGGGCTTGGAGAGGCAGAGGCGCGGAACGGGTGGCGACTCCCTTCTGCACGGGGGGAGGAGGGTGGAAGCCGGGAACGGGGAAACTGAGCAAGGTTGAGGGGGAAGAAGGCGTCTGAGCTCCGGGGAGCAGAGCTGAAGGGACCGGGGAAGCTTCTTGCCTTCTTAGAGAACCCAGTTTTCTGGCTCGGGCCAGCGGCGTTTCCCCTGTTCTGTTCCAATTCTGCTGACCTCGCTGCTGCTCCCTTCTTTTCCCTTACTGTGAAAGGAAGAAACGCAAGCTCTTCGGGGCAGAGATGGGTCGTTTGGGCCTCTGGTAAAAAAAACAATCTCGAAAAGACTTCCTTCCTTCCTTCCTCGATTAAAAAAAAAAACGCGGTGCTTTTAACATCGGTGTCTTCCAAAGCATGCTCACTCGGCACAATACCTCCAAGGAACCTCCTGATCCGCACAGCGTTGGTTTCTTTTCCTGAAAAGCAGCCCTTGGACTACACCAACCGCCTTTCTTTGATAGATTCTCACCAGGATCCGGATGAAGACGATGGGAAACAAATTGCTGAGCGAAGCAGATTTTTAGACTCACCCAATTTGGTATTTTAGCAATATGACGTTTGCAGTGAGGATTAAAAAAAACAAAAAGAAAAAAAAAACAAACTGACATAGTGCCATTGTTTAATGGAGGATCAAAACCTGCCATTAAATTCCCCCTCCACACTGAAATTTTAGCTGTACAATATATGTGTGTGTCTCTCTCTCTGTGTGTATGATATTAGCTTTGTTTGGGTATTATCCCACATCATTGTAGTTGTGCTTTTAAAGTTGTAGCAACGTTTTGGCAGAATCTCATCTGCCATCATCAGGCTTCTGTATTATGTTCCTCAGCTATAATGACATGGGAAAATAGCTGAACAAAGCTGAATACCATTCATATAAATATCCATGAAAACTTAAGAATATATATATTGATCGCTCAAAAAATAAAGGGAACACAAAAATAAGACATCCTAGATCTGAATGAATGAAATATTCTTATTAAACACTTTGTTTGTTACATAGTTGAATGTGCTGACAACAAAATCACACAAAAAATGTCAATGGTAATCAAATTTAGCAACGCATGGAAGTCTGGATTTGGAGTTACACTCAAAATTAAAGTGGAAAAAAACACTACAGGCTGATCCAACTTTGATGTAATGTCCTTAAAACAAGTCAAAATTAGGCTCAGTAGTGGCTCAGTAGTGTGTGTGGCCTCCCCATGCCTGCATGACCTCCCTACAACGCCTGGACATACTCCTGATGAGGTGGTGGATGGTCTCCTGAGGGATCTCCTCTCACACCTGGACTAAAGCATCCCCCAACTCCTGGAGAGTCTGTGGTGCAACATGGCTTTGGTGTATGGAGCGAGACATGATGTCCCAGATGTGCTCAATTGGATTCAGGTCTGGGGAATGGAAGGGCCAGTCCATAGCATCAATGCCTTCATCTTGCAGAAACTGCTGACACACTCCAGTCACATGAGGTCTAGCATTGTCTTGCATTAGGAGGAACCCAGGGCCAACCGCACCAGCATATGGTCTCACAAGGGGTCTGATGATCTCGTCTCGGTACCTAATGGCAGTCAGGTTACCTCTGGCGAGCACATGGAGGGCTGTGTGCCCCCCTAAAGAAATGCCACCCCACACCATTACTGACCCACTGGCAAACTGGTCATGCTGGAGGATGTTGCAGGCAGCAGAACGTTCTCCACAGCTTCTCCAGACCCTGTCACGTCTGTCACATGTGCTCAGTATGAACCTGCTTTCATCTGTGAAGAGCACAGTGGAGAATTTTCCAATCTTGGTGTTCTCTGGCAAATGCCAAACATCCTGCATGGTATTGGACTGTAGGCACAATCCCCACCTGTGGACGTTGGGCCCTCATACCACCCTCATGGAATCTGTTTCTGACCATTTGAGCAGCCACATGCACATTTGTAGCTCGCTGGAGGTCATTTTGCAGGGCTCTGGCAGTGCTCCTCCTGTCCCTCCTTGCACAAAGGCAGAGGTAGTGGTCCTGATATTGGGTTGTTGCCCTCCTATGGCCTCCTCCACGTCTCCTGATGTACTGGCCTGTCTCCTGGTAACACCTCCATGCTCTGGACACTACGCTGACAGACACAGCAAACCTTCTTGCCACAGCTCGCACTGATGTGCCATTCTGGATGAGCTGCACCACCTGAGCCCCTTGTGTGGGTTATGCTACCACAAGAGTGAAAGCACCACCAGCATTCAAAAGTGACCAAACCATCAGCCAGAAAGCATAGGAACTCAGAAGTGATCTGCAGTCACCACCTGCAGAACTACTCCTGTATTGGGGATGTCTTACTAACTGCCTGTGCTTTCCACCTGTTGTCTATTCCATTTGCACAACAGCATGTGAAATGGATTGTCAATCAGTATTGCCACCTAAGTGGACAGTTTGATTTCACAGAAGTGTGATTGACTTGGAGTTACATTGTGTTGTTTTTTGAGCTCTCTCTCTCTCTCTCTCTCTCTCTCTCTCTCTCTCTCTCTCTCTC
>BLBF01000031.1:10427049-10455530 GCA_015471245.1 Laticauda colubrina
TCTCTCTCTCTCTCTCTCTCTCTCTCTCTCTCTCTCTCTCTCTCTCTGGTTTGCTGTAAGTGATATAATGTAATTATACAAATAAATTCTGCACAGTCTCCATGTATAATATACCATATGCTAAGTAAATGCACATTCTCCAAGAATTATACCCCAACCTCATTGCATGAAACAATTTGTGTTCTCATGGTATTATTTTTTAATGCTTCTCTATTTTCAGCAAAAACAACAGGGGTCTTACATGATGGGGTTCTGGGTTCACAGAAGCAGAAAATCATTCCTAATGTATTGTAACTGCAAAATACTTGCACATGGGAAGACAGGCTAAAACTAGCATGACAAAAGAACTTACCTACTTTGAAAGAGGCACCCAGAGTTTGTTGTATATTTCTGTCTTTTGTTTTTCAGGAGAGAGCATCGTCTCTCTGGGCTTGACTACCTCTTTTGGGTAGAGTTTGGCAACTAGGACTTTGTAAAACCAGTCTTGGGGCTGACAGAAGATAGCACTTCAGCCTCAAGACCAAAAGCAGCTTGAGTTGGGCTACTAAGACTTTGCAAAACCAGCCTTGGGACTGGTTTGAGATATAGTTTCAACCTCAAGACCAAAAGCAGCTTGAGGCCTAGAAGTTGGGATGACTGCCCATGTTTAGCTGGCAACAGGGCTTTATGACAATTCACAGGAAATAATGTTTTCCCCAAGATGGTTGTTGTTGTGTATAAGAATTAGAATACTCCAAATACTTTAATCTGATTGGCCAAGCAGACCGCAATAGGATTGGTTAACAAAGTACCATTACAATTGGCCCATCTGATGGCGGGAAATCTTAAAGAGCTCTCATTGGCTGCAAGCTGCAAGCAGCTGCTATAAAAAGGATGCTGTGGCTCTGGCAATGTTCTGTTATGAAGTCACTGAGTTGGTTTATAATAAAGAGCTGTTTGATGAACACTGTTCTCAAGTACTTCTATTCCCAGGACAGAACACTGGCGACGAGGATGGGATTGTCTTAGAAGAGCAAGACCGAAGCACGTGGCGACAAAAACCGAGCAACCAAAATGGCTGGTAACTATGCGCCGCCTGGACAGTTCAACCCAGCCAAAGAAGATTGGGAGTCATACACTGACCACTTCCTGATGTTTTTAGAAAGCAACGAGCTACAAGGAATAACCGGCCAGAGGAAGAGAGCCGTATTCCTCATGCATTGTGGCCCTACCATTTTCAAGATGGCCAAGGCGTTAGCCAAACTGCGGGACGTAAAACAAATGGCATGGCCAGAATTAAATCGAATGCTATGAGCCCATTACGTGCCTGTGGTCTCCAATCTTATCAAAAGACATGAATTCTATAAGCGAGATCAATGAGAAGATGAGAGCATCGGAGATTTCGTAGCAGCCCTAAGAGATATCAGAAGAGCCTGCAAGTTTCTCAACATGGACGAAGCCATGAGAGACTGCGTGGTCCTCGGATTGAAGGACGCTATACTCCAAAGCAAGCTACTAAACAGACCGAATATCACAGTGGCTGAGGCCATCGCAGAAGCCAGCACCACTGAAGCAGCCTAGAAATCCACAGCCACCATGCGCTAAATAAACTCAACAAATCCAGAACCACAAAACCAAGCTTGAGAGAAGAAGGCAGAAGGAACACAAAAACAAAGCACCGTGACTGCCCACCATGAAGACCTCGACTTTCCAAGCGACACCGATGATGACAATGAAATCATACATAGGCTTCGGTCAGAAAGAAAATGGCGGAAAAAAAGAGGAAGGAGGCGAGAATTCCAATGTGCTGGGTGTGGAGGGGATCACCCACACTCCGAATGCAGATTCCTGGATGCCATTGCAGATTTTGTGAGAAACGGGGGCACACAGATTTTGTGAGAAACGGGAGTCTGCCGGAACAAAAAGAGCTAGAGTCCAAAAAGATGCGACAGCACCCCACCCCCCCAGAAACAGAGATAGACAAGCCGGAAGCTGATGGAGCCAAGAGAATAGAAGCCGGCGAATGAACGACAAAGAAGAAACACACCAAACAATAATCATTGGAAATGCCAGGACAGCAAACCCCAAAAAGGTCCGAATAAATGTAAAAATCAAAGGAAAGCCCTGTGAAATGGAAGTAGATTCCAGATCATACCTGTCAATGGTATCATGGAACACCATCAGAAATCTGATACCAGACATTAAGTGAAGAGAACTGGAACAACAAAGCCTAATACTCAAAGATTACCAGGGAAACCAAATCCCTGGTCGTGGGTCTTGGACATTTCCTAATAGAATTCAAAAACCATGCTGAAATACTTCCTCTGACAATTGTCGACCATGACCACCCTAGCCTGCTGGGAATCGAATGGTTCGCTCCCCTGGGATTCGGAGTGACAGGAATCAACAGCGTCGCTGAGACTGATTGGGAGAAGAGCCTGCTGAAAGAGTTCCGGGACGTATTTGATGGGACCCTAGGCAAGTACAAGGGGACCCCAATAACATTCAGCCTAGACCCTAAGATAGCTCCCATCAGGCTCAAAGCCAGACACGTTCCCTTTGCCTTAAAGCTGAAAATAGATGAGCAGCTTAACAAACTCATCGCACAAGGGGTGTTAGAGCCAATCGACCATGCCAGGTGGGAAACTCCCATTGTGACTCCTGTCAAACCAGATGGGTCAGTATACATCTGTGGTGACTATAAGGCCACCTTCAATCATGCACTCCAGCAAAGCGCGTACCCTGTTCCAGTAGTTCAACACCTGTTGCATTCATTAGGGGAGGAAAATTTTTCACGAAACTTGATCTCGCGCAAGCATACCAACAGCTGCCAGTTGACCCCGAAACTGCAGAAGCACAGACTATAGTCACGCACAGAGGGGCATTCAAATGCAACAGACTTCAATTTGGCGTTAGCGTTGCCCCAGGCATTTTCCAAAGCCTAATTGAGCACCTTCTAAATGGACTAAAAGGGGTCGCTCCCTATTTTGATGAGTATTAGTATCTGTAAAAAACAAGCATTAATTAGAAGAGAGACTAAGAGAAGTCTTGCAAAGATTCAGGGCAGCAGGGCTTAAGGTCAAAAGAGAAAAATGTAAACTAGCCACCAATCAAGTCAAATTCTTAGGCTACCTTATAGATGAGAAAGTGATACACCCCACTGAAAAGAAAGTAAAAGCAATTAAAGATGCACCCAGACCTAAGAACAAAACAGACTTACACGCGTTCTTAGGTCTCATTTCAATGTCTTCCTGCCCCAAAAGGCAACCGTAGCAGAACCATTACACTGGCTATTAGAGAAAAAAACTGTCTGGAATTGGGGCCACCGAGAACAAGTAGCATTCCAAAACATTAAGGACTTATTAACATCAAACACCATTTTAATACAGTACAGCAACACCCTGCCACTGACAGTCACCTGTGATGCATTGCCTTTTGGAATTGGCACCATACTGAGCCACAAGCTACCAATCGCCTTCTATTCCAAAATGCTGTCAAAATCTGAAAGAAACTACAGCCAACTTGACTGAGAAGCCCTCGCAATCATCGCAGGCATCAAGAGATTCCACGAATACCTATATGGTAGGACATTTTCTGTAATCACAGACCACAAACCCCTGCTAGGAATTCTGGCAAGGAACAAACCAACCCTGAACATCCTATTGCCAAGAATGATGAGATGGTTGGAGTTCCTCACTGAATACAATTAGACACTCATACATCGCCCAGGAAAGACCATCACCCATGCAGATGCCTTAAGCCGTTCCCCTCTGCCCGACAAGGAAGATGACCCAGCTCCCACCATCTCCACTCTTCAGATTGAGACATGGCCGAATCTTCCACTGGGTGGCAATGCCATGACTGCCAGAAATCCAGGCCTACCCCCCTCTTGCACCACTCCTAGAATGGGAAACTCCCAGAGACCCCTGGTCGAGACTTCATATTGATTTTGCAGGGCCAACGAAAGGGAATACATGTTTGATAATTGTTGACGCTTATTCAAACTGGCTAGAGGTTATTCTTATGGCATCCACAACTACTGAGGTAGTTATAAAACAATTGAACAAACTCTACACATCGACTGCCAGATGTAGTAGTATCTGACAATGGTCCCCAATTTACTGCCTTAGCTTTCGAGCAATACCTAGCTGCACAAGGCATCCGACATGCCCTAACAGCGCTGGCTCATCCGGCGTCAAATGGACGAGCTTAACATGGTTCGTTATACTAAAGAAGCCCGAGACAAACTGGACACGGGGGACATCCAAGATAGATGAAACAAACTGTTAACAATTCAGCATATCACCCCTAGCACAACTATTAACAAAAGCCCAGCAGAACTCCTCATGGGCAGAAAATTGCATTCCTACCAAGATAGATTACACCCCACCTAAACCTCTGAAACCCCCCCTGACTCCTCAAGTATATATCGCTCCTTTACCACTGGAGACCTAGTCTACACCAAAAATCTTACCGGGGACCCATTATGGCTTCCAACCACGATTACACAAATTACAGGGCCCCGGTCATACCAACTTGAAATAGATGACGGCAGAATATGGAAACGACACATCGACCAGCTTCGCTTTTGGACATTGGAACGCAACACTAACCTGCCTAGCTCCAAAACACCACTGCAAATACCACCCCCAACAAACAATCCAAAAACAACTAGGGGGGGGAAACACAAAATAATAAAAAAGGGAGAGAAGAACCACCAATAACATGACAAAAGACACAACACAAACCCGAATTAGAACCCCCGGTAAGACAAAAAGAGCACTTACCCATAGACGACCTCCGGAGAAGAGAACCGGTAACAGGGAAGTGAGGCGAGACCATCCAGGAAGGAGGCAGCCAGGCCAGCTCAACCAACCCAGAGAGACCAGGAGGGAGCGGCAGAGCCAACTCAACCGGCCCGAGAGACCCAGGCGGGAGTGGCAAGGCTGACTCACCCTTTCAGGAGGTTCCATGGAGAAGACACAGAGAAAAAGCAATCCTGACTGAACCGATGGAAGACCACGCTAAGACTGGGCTGCACAGGTCAAGTAGGACCCGCAAAAGCCCCACCTACCTGCATGACTACATTATGCACGTTGGATGAAACCAAGAGGGGAGGGGTGTTGTTTATAAGAATTAGAATACTTCACATACTTTAATCTGTTTGGCTGAGCAGGCTGCAATAGGATTGGTTAACAAAGTACTGTTACAATTGGCCCGCCTGATGGTGGGAAATCTTAAAGAGCTGTCATTGGCCGTAAGCCACGAACAGCCGCTATAAAAAGGGCTGCCGCAGCTCCGGCAATGTTCTGTTACGAAGTCACTGAGTTGGTTTATAATAAAGAGCTGTTTGATGAACACCAGTCTCAAGTACTTCTATTCCCAGGACAGAACAGTTGTTGTTGCCTGAACATCAGGGAGCCTGGTTCAGCTTGAGTCAGGATATTGTAGATGCAGGGATTTCCCCAAAGCATTGGCAGTGGTGTCAGAAAGATGACAGAAAAGACGACATGCCCAAACAACTTCTTAGACTTGCCATGTTGGAATTTGTTTTGGGTTTTGAGCACTTTAAAAAACAACAACAACCCTTACCCACTGGTAGAGCTGGAGATCTTTCTATTGACCAATTACAATAATTTCAGGGGATCTGTCCCTTATTTGCTTCACAGAATTGTTAATTTTGAGTTTTCATCAGGGCTTGAACTGTTTACAGGACCCTCATGCAAACTATTGATTATTGCATGTTTTTTGTTTTCCTAGAAGAGAGCACCTACAATTTGGTCAATTATCTAACCAAAATATTTGGCTGTGTTACTTTTGTCTATTTCACAATGTTTGCATCAAGAAGGATGCATATAGCAGAGACAATCCTGTCTGTGAATCGGTCTGGTAGCAAATTAACAAATTTTATTAGACAGTGTCAGCTTTTATGAACGATGGTGTACTTCATCAGAGGCATAAAATGGTCATATTTTTTGGCTCCCATAGAGGATCATGCGGCTTCTCTTATAATGTTCTGAGTTATGAATAACAAACAATGACTCTTGTTGCAAGAATTCTCATTCATCTGCCAGTTTCTGGGTTTTATATGCTGTATATACTGCAAATGCCAGCTTCCAATTACATTTCCCCAAAGTTGTATTAGCACCGTTCATGTTTAACGAGAATTATGCAAAAGTGTATGAAAAGATCCTTCATTGCTACTTCACATTCTTCCTACAGGGTTTTATGGTCGTTGAAAATGGAAGTTTTAGTAGAAATGTTTTGACTGTACATTCCATATACAAAGAATAGATCTTTCTATTACATGAATAAGTTACTACGGTACATTTCTTGATATATTTTCAGAAATAAATAAAACTGTTTAAGTCTGAGTAGCTAAAGAAGTAAAACTATGCCAATGATCTATCTATGGTGTTGAGAACAATTTTAATCAGCAATAGCTAACAGTCTCAGGAATTATGAGTTAAAGACACCTGTTTTGGAGAGTTAAAAAAAGATTCTGGCTCATTAAGACCCGGAATGAAAAATAAAACTATAAAAGGTGGTCTGTTTATGTATAAAATTCCAAATTTTTCAATGTCTGAAAGTTTCATTTTTTCTTCAAAAAGCCACATATCAAAATTTGGGTTTCATCATATGATCTTCAGTTTAAGTCCATGAGACTTGCCTCCAAATAAATCAGATTTAGGGATGTGATCTTAATAATTTTATTTATTAATTAACATAAGTGACTGATTAATTATTTTTGAAACAGGCATAAATTTTATTTCCTCTATTAGTTCTAACTTGTTTGAAATTATTTTAGGGAGAAATTAGAATAAATAGCCCACTGAATATTTCACTAGAAAGGTTATTTGTTTATTTTAAATCTAATTGTATTACTTATTAACATAGGAAGAAATTTTTGTATACACATCAAGAATTCTTTTATCCACATGAAGCATCTTCATTCACACTTGGAGATACCATTAGAGAGTCCATTTTCTATGATATGATTCCTTGTTCAATATGCTTATATTTACAAGTCTAATTTAGGACAGTGAAGAGGAAGGGGGGCCCTAGGGAAAATATAAGTGTGAAGAAATAGCAGCCAAATTTTAAAAAAATGATATCAGATAAGATTGGAAAAGTGTTACTATTCAGTCCAAGAGCTTTTCCAGACCACCAACCTATCTGTTTTCCAAGATTTTATAACACACATTTAAATGAAATGGAAATACTTTGAGCTGTTTTCATTTGCTTTATTGTATTATTTTCTCTTTTTCTCTTTCAGAAGAAAATAAACCACCAGTATTCACTTGCTGGCTCCAAATGGCCAAGAGTTGAATGTCCCTTGCATCCAAGGTATCTAAATAAATGTTCCACCATTATAGATGATAGATAGACAGTGCATCTAAATGCACCTCCCAATTGTATCTAAATAAAATCCCAGTGCATCCATTAGATGTCTCATAGTTATAAATGATAGATAGAAATGATAATTTGCTAACATCCTACCCCCATCTGTTTACCTAGGTAATGGGAGGGGAATCAACTCAACTCTCCTTTATGAAGGAAGACAAAAGATACAGTAGATGGTCAAAGTATGAAAATGGAAATTCTCCATGGTTAAGGTGATATCGCAATAAATCTGCATACAGAAATGAATGGTTCAGGGTGCACCAGGGCAACACATGTGCATCTGTTTGCAGACCTGGTACTATCATGCTAAACTTCAGTTACAAAAGCACTTCAGAGCTGTTGGGTATGGGTGTTGGGGTGGGGTGGGTGGTGTAAAGTGGAAGAAGATGAGTTGTGAATTATCACCCCAGAAGCTTCACATTAGAAGTTTCACATACAAGACCCCAAATCTCCATGGGGCAAAAAGAGAGAAACTAAAATCAGTGCAGATGGCCATAATGGTTTAATATCAGATGGAGAGGAGATTCTGAAGCTGAACCCAGATGGGGAGGGGTGGTAGATATGTGGGAGGTTAATAAGAAGTCCCTCTCATTAAAACTGTCCCCAGGGATTTCAGGAATGCTCCTCATATTCCCTATGCATGCTGCTAACTTTACTAATTTCAAAGAGAAAATGAGATTTTATTAAGAAAACATGGAGAGTGGGAAGGAGTGTCAGAAGTGGAAGGTAGGTAGAACATTCTGGAGTGGGACAAAGAAAGAACCCCAAATTTGTCCTGAGTATTGATTATAGTGGAAAGGATGGAGCAGGACAGAAATGCAATAATTAATAAAATTAAGAAATGTTGATAAATATCTGTGCCTGCAGCCTAAAAATCAGAAGTTGAGAAAATGTCTTGTTATTTTAATGGGACTTAGACAAGGCTTTGCCCTGGGTAGGTATTGACTATACCTTCCTTCCTTTTTTCTGTTTTGTAGCTTTTGGGGGCACATTAGAATATTGTTTCATTGTAAATATGAGAAAAGGGTATATAACAAAAAATCATAACAGATGATGTCTCTTTTTTAGGGTTATAATGAGAGAATAAGATGTAATTCTGCTTACAGTAACACATTGTTTGTTTTAAAAGTGGAATATTTCTATACTCCTTTCATTAACAGTCAAAGCCAAAGATTCATATTTGCTGGATAAGACATGGATGGTTGAGGGCCATAAGATGAATGAGAAAAATCAGGTCTTTGAAGAAACAGTGGAAAAACACTTCCATACTGCTGCCAAAAACCTGTATGGACACATGGAACTCTTCATTCATTCATTCATTCATTCATTCATTCATTTATTTTCATTCATTTTTTTTTTGAACTGCCCATCTCCTTCAGAGTGGGACTCTGGGTAGTGTATAATAAAAAATAAAAACTTTCCCTGCAATGTGGGGGATGCTGGACTGTTTTAGATTACTTTGATTTATGGGATTTGTGAACCCCCATTTTTTCATAATGGAGATTAAGAAACAGCTACATGCAGTGAACAATTCCAGGATGGAGGGTTATGGATTTCTTCAACTCTCACATTCTCCTCAGAATGTTCCTGCAAAGGAGGATTCGGATCCCCAATATATACATAATTATAGGCCGACTGTTAAATACTGATTATAAAATATTCACTTCTATTATAGCAAGTAGACTAAAAAGAATGTTAAATGAGCATATATATGAAGATTAAAATGGATTTCTCCCGACCAGACAAATCAGGAACAACTTAAGAATAGTACTAGATGTCTTAGCATTTTACGAAGCCCACCCGGAAAAACAAATTGCACTTATGTTTTTAGATGCAGAGAAGGCCTTCGATAATTTAAATTGGCAATTTTTAATCCAAAAAATTTAAAATATGAATTTAGGCACCAAATTTGAAAATATTATAACAACCATTTATAATACACAACAGGCTAATATTATAATAAGTGGGGAATATACCCGCCCAATAAAAATAGAAAAAGGAGTCAGACAGGGCTGCCCACTCTCACCCCTGGTCTTCATATTATCATTAAAAGCATTACTAATGTGAATTAGACAGAACCCAGACATAAAAGGATTAAAGGTTAAGAAAGAAGAATATGAAGTGCAAGCGTTTGCGGATGATATGATTTTTTTTCACTGAGGAACCAATAGAAAGAGGACAAAAATTGATGAATGAATTAGAAAAATTTGGAGCAGTAGCAGGACTTAAAATTAATAGGAAGAAAACAAAATTAATGACTGTAAATTTAACAGAAAAACAGAAAATAGAACGAGAAGAAGTTATGGGAATACAAGTGATAAAGAAAGTTAAATACTTAGGAATATGTTTGACAGCACATTGTAAAGCCCCTGTCACACAGCACCAATGGATAGAAAGAGGATGTAAAATGGAGAGAAACACTTGCCATCCATTGGTTAACGCGATGCATCCATTCTGTACTCACTGCATCCTTTTTTCATACTCTCTATCCGTCCAGCATCCGTCTACTGACATTTCATCCGCTCAAAAAGTTTTGAGCTGCACAAAACTTTTTGAGTGGAAAAAGTATCCAACATATCCGTTCTACATCCGCAAAACATACGGGGAACATCTGTTATACATCCATCGTCATCCGTTACGCATCCGCTATATCCACTAGGCATCCACTGCGCATCTACGCAACTCGCATCCACTCCAGAGGAAAACGGACACAGGGAGGAAGCGAACGGATGTGGAACGGACACGCAGCGTAAGTAGCACGGACGTAGAAAGGATGAAAGCGGATGAAGCTCGCATAGAAAGCATTAAAACGGAAAAACGTTCGTATAGGGAATGTATCTCGGATATTTAGGATGTCTGCAGGATGTCGAGAGGATGCAAAAGGACACCTAGCGGAAAACCTATATTTCCTATAAAAAGGGGGAGAAATCACCTGGATCTCACTTTCAGTCCAGCAGCCCTGCGGGGCAGACCTCTGCAGCCTTCATCTGGCTCTTGCTCTTCCACAGCATCCAGTCATCTCCATCATGGATCGTCACACACTCCTTTTGGTAGCCGCCATCATTCTACAACAGTGTGAAGCCCTCTACAGGCTCTTTCACCTGTTCTACGGGAAGAAAAGGAGGCATCCAAGAAGTGTCTGGGTCCGAAGATGGATCACGAGAAGAGCCGAGTACGGACTGTATGACAAGCTGATGGTGGAGCTGAGGAACGAAGACCCTCGTGCATTCCAGAACTTCATGAGGATGCCTCCAGCCATGTTTGACTGAAGTTGTGCAGCGGCTGAGACCCAGGTTGACCAAGGCAAACACCAACCTCTGGCCCAGCCTAGACCCTGGGCTGAAGGTGGCACTGACTCTGCACCACCTGGCCTCTGGGACCACATACAGGAGCATGCAGTATGCCTGGAGGATGCCACACAACACCATCAGCATTGTGGTCAGAGAAGTGGTGCAGGCCATCATCAAAGAATACCTGGAGGAGCTCCTCCATTGCCCCTCCACTGAAGAAGGCTGGAATAAAGTTGCAGAGCAGTGGTATCAGAAGTGGAACTTCCCCCACACCGTTGGACCCATAGATGGGAAGCACGTGGCCTGCAAAGCTCCAGCCAACTCAGGGTCCACTTATCACAACTACAAGGACTTCTTCAGCATCATCCTCTTCGCCATGGTCGATGCTGACTACAAGTTCATGTACATCGATGCTTCAGGCAACGGGTCATCTTCAGATGCCAGGTATACACCACCAGTCACCTCAAGGAGAGGCTGGAACGCAACCTCATCATGGGCTTCCCAGATCCAGACCCCCTGCACAATGACACACAAGATGTGCCCTACTTCATCATGGGGGATGACACCTTCTCCCTCAGAACCTACCTCATGAAGCCCTACACTTCCAGATGCCTCACCTGTGAAGAGAGAATCTTCAACTACAGGCCTTCCAGGACAAGGCGGGTGGTGGAGAATGCCTTTGGCATCCTGGCCAACAGGTTCCAGGTACTTCTCACCACCATGCAGCATTGCCCAGAGACCGTGAGGAGGATCATGGAAGCTTGCTGCATCCTGCACAATCTCATGCACACCCACTACCCAGTCTTGCAGAACAGGCTTGTGGACCTCCAGCAAGGCAATGGGGACATGGAGCCTGGGGAATGGAGGCAATGGCAAAACTTGATAGACACTCAGGATGTGCAAGGCCCCAACAGAGCCTCACGTGAAGCGAAGAAGCAGCGCAACCTCCTGAGACAATGGTGCAACTCCCCAGCTGGAGCAGTGGAGTGGCAAGACAGGATGGTAGATGCTTAATGGATGCTTCCTTCAGCCTGTGTCATCACACTGATGAGATTGTGCCATGAATGTTGAATGGCCCTACAATGAACAGGGCATTTAACAAAGAGTTGTGTTTATGTTCAAATGTGTTGATGAATGATTAAATTGTTATTGATAATAAAGGGCCACAGGTGTGGCACCTGCGAGGGTGGACCATACAGTCCCACTATGCTTGCACTGGAGGCTTATCTATCCCACAGCTATTACCCATACCACAGGTATCCCTGCCAATCCCACTGCTATCCTTACCCATCCCACAAGCATGCAAAGGCTTAAACCATTTCTAAAAGTTTCCACCAAGACTTTATTGATTAAAAGAACTGAAGCAAGTGTGTGAAGCAAAGATAAACTTTATTAATAACAAACTGTAAAAGCAAAATGATCCAAGTAAAGTGTCCCAAGCAAAGATAAAGTCAACAGGTAGCAACCCAGTCTCTGGCACTCTTCTCAGTCACTCTGAGGTGTGTGCATAGTCTCAGGGGTGAAGGGTCCAGGTGCTGAGGAGGTGGCTGCTGCTGGAGTGCTGGTCTGAGGCACCATTGGGGTGCCTGGCCCCGAGAGGACAATGGGATGGTGTGTGGAGGAAGCTCTCAGAGAGCTGGCTCAGTCCCGTGATGTTGAGAGCCCCTTCCTCCATGACATGGGGTGTCAGTCCCAAGACTGATGACAGATGTTCTGAGGCTGGGCTTGGCTGTGGGGTGGAGGAAGGAGGAGTGTAGTGGGGCTGTCTGGTCTGCAGCTGAGTGAGGTGAGGCGTGGGTAGCATCTGTGGCGTGGGTGGCATCTGTGGCATGGGTGGCATTTTTGGTGTGGGTGGCATCTGTGGCATGGGTAGCATCGGTGGTGTTCGATGAACATGTGTCTGGACTGGGAAGGGCTGCCTGTGCTGCTGGAACTCCTGGTAGCCATAGCATTGGTAGGTGAGGGCCTGTGGAAAGCCTTGGAAGGGCTGTGACATCACCTGGGGTGGAGGAGCAGACCTGGACTGGGTCGGAGCAGGTTTAGCTGGGCCTGGAGGGTTGTGCAGAAGACCGGTGATCCTGTCCTTTATCACCTGGTACTGTGATTTGGACATGTCCATGAGGGTCTGGTTGACGTAGGTGAGGAAGGGCTTGCGGTTTGAGGATGGTATGTTGGTGTGTACCAGCTGAGAGAGGAGATCTACGCTGCTTTTGATGGTGTCCTTGATCTCCCGCAGGACAGTGTGGCTCTGCCCCTCCGGTCTGCCTCTCTGCCTGCTTTCTGTGGAGGTAGAGCTGTGGGGGGTGTTGGTTTCTTGTGACAGTGCCCTCTCCTTGCTCCCACTGCATCAGGGGGTCCTCCACGTGCTCCGCCACGGGGAGTGCAGCTGTCGGGGGGGGGTCTCTGTCGTGGGACGCTCCACAGATACCTGCCTGGACACAGGAGCTGACTATTGGCCAGAAGAGGACTGGCTCTCTGTGGGCTGCCTGAGAGAGAGGGAAGACAGAGGGGCTGCTCCTCGGTGGCGGATCTCACCCTCCAAGAAGCTGCACTTGGCCATCACGTAGGTCTCCCGGTCGGTGAGCTTGACTGTGGCCTGTCCAGACTTCTTGAGGTGCAGCTTCCCATACCAGGTGTGCATGTGCTTCCACCAGTCGAGGAGCACCTCTGAAGTGTAGCCCAGGCTCTCCGCCTTCTCTCTCCAAGCTGCCTGCTTCCTCTTGGTGTCGCGATAGAGCCTGTGTCCCTTCTGCCATAGGTACTCGTTCTCCCTCAGCCATTTGAGCACCTCATCCTCATGTTCCTCTTCGATTGAGTATTGCCTCCTCTCCCTATCTCGCGTATGCCTCTTCCTTCTGGGCCCTCATCAGAGGGGCTTTGAGGTTCTAGGGGCTGCTCCACCACACCACCACCACCACCAGCAGCAACAACAACAGCAGCAGCAAAAGCAGGACCAGCAGCACCAGCAGGACCAGCAGCACCAGCAGCACCAGCAGCACCAGCAGCACCAGCAGCACCAGCAGCACCAGCAGCACCAGCAGCAGAGTAAGCACCAGCAGCACCAGGACCACCAGCAGGACCAGCAGCACCAGCAGGACCAGCAGAGTAAGCACCAGCAGAAGCACCAGCACCAGGAGCAGTGCCAGCAGAGTAAGCACCAGCACCAGGAGCAGCACCAGCAGAGTAAGCACCAGCAGAAGCACCAGAAACAGGAGCAGCTCCAGCAGAGTAAGCACGAGCAGAAGCTCCAGCAGAGTAAGCACGAGCAGAAGCTCTAGCAGAGTAAGCACGAGCAGAAGCCCCAGCACCAGGAGCAGTACCAGCAGAAGCCCCAGCAGCAGCCCGAGCAGCAGAAGCCTCAGCAGAAGCAGAGTCAGCGCCAGGGGGTGGGATGGTGGCCCTGTCCTTCTTGCCAGGGCTGGCAGACGATGGCACAGGCTTCCTCTTCTTCCTCATGGTTGTTGGCTGGAGCTGTGTCTGGCAGCAGGTCTTTCCTCTGAATGGTGACCTGCTTGCGAGCTCCATCCTTTTATATCTGCAGGTCTGATGCAATGCATCCTCCCCGCATGCGCAGTGAATGCTTTGCATCCGCTAGGCATCCGCTAGGTGTCCGTGATGCATCCACGTCATCCGCTCTGCATCCACTCTGCATCCGTTCCTTCTGCTGTGCATCCGCTTCGCTGTGCTCCCCCGGAAGCCCTGTGGATGTGCCATCCGCTTCCATCCGCTTCCATCCGCTAGGCTTCCGTGGAGCATCCGCTTTACATCCTGGCTACGTCCTCCCCCCGTCCATTCCTTTCCGTTGTTGTCCACTCTGTTTATGCAAATTTGGGGCACTTTTGAGAGCAGATAACAAGGGATGGAACATTTTCTCATCTGCTGTGTCCTTTTTTGCATCCGTCGGCCTATGTGACAGGCCCTTAAGACACTTAAGGAAAATAATTATGATAAATTGATGTAACAGGTAAAGAAGGATTTATAAACTTGGGACAAGCTGCAACTTTCATTATTAGGCAGGATTGCTGCTCTTAAAATGAATATTCTTCCAAAATTCCTATATATATTTCAGACAATCCCAATCAAAGTACACAATTTTTTTTTTGAAGAACTTAATAAAATAACTGTAAAATTTATCTGGCAAGGGAAAAAACCTAGAATAAATTTAAAGGTAATGCAGGATATGAAGAGCAGGGGAGGGCTGGCACTTCCAAATTGGGAGTTGTATTATAGTGCAGCCTCTTTAGTATGGTTGAAGGAATAGGTGAATTTAACTAATATGAGAATATTATTCTTAGAAGGCCATGATTTGCAGAGGGGGTGGCATGGTTTTTTATGGGATGTAGGGAATACTAGCCAGAAATATTTTCACAGACACCTAATCAGAGACTCATTACTAATTGGAAGAAAATACAGAAAAAAACACTGTTTAAAAATACCAATTTGGATTTCAACAATGGAGGCGATGATTCACCCAAATAATCTAGATATCACTAAAATGATTAAATATAAGGACTTATTGGATACACAAGGATATTTGAAATCATGGCAAGAACTTCAAGAGCGGGGACTAAATATTGATCAGTGGGCATATCTTTAAATTCAAAGTAGATATAAACAGGACAAGAAAGAATTTGGAATTAACAATAAACTCCAGCAATTAGATAAAATTTTATTAGGATCAGGCAAAAAAACATAACAACATTTTATCATTATTTATTAGAAATAGAATTAGAAGAAGAAATTGTAAAAGGGAACATGATAGCCTGGAGTAGGAATATAAGATGTAGCACCACCATAACAGAATGGGAAAAGGTCTGGGGTAGAAATAATAAAATTACAAAATTGGTAGCATACAAAGAAAATGCCTATAAAATGTTTTATAGATGGCACCTTCCTCCTTCGAGATTCGTGAAGATGCACCCCAATGTGAGTCCAAACTGCTGGAAATGCAAAAAAAAAAAAAAGGGAACTTTTTTCCATATGTGGTGGTCCTGTACAGAAGCTCAAAAATATTGGCAGCAAACTAGAAATTGGCTGGAAAAATGACGAGAACAGATCAAATTCAAACCAGACTCCTTTCTGTTAGGGATCTTTGATAAACAAATATCAAAAAAAGTGAAATATATAATAATACACATTTTGACAGCGGCCAGATTGGCTTTTGCACAATGTTGGAAGCAGCCTCATGTTCCATCAGAGGAGATGATCATTCAAAAAATTTCAAGTTGTGCAGAAATGGACAAATTAACTTTGGCATTAAAAAATAAAGACACTTCAATATACTACAACAGCTGGAACTGCTGGTACAAATGGATAGACCAAAGATAGACTTCACACTAAAAGGCAAAAGAGGTTAGGTTAGATCCATAGTAGTGATACACAGATATATGTAAGGATTAGGTGTGTGTATACGGCATAAAATAAGGATGAAAAAGGTCTTACAAACTGTTGAAGATGGGAATGTTTTTAATTGTTTTCTATTTTTTTCTTTCTATTTTCTTCTCCCTTTCTTTTTTACTTTTTCATTTATGTATGTGTTGTTGGTTTGCTTTAATTGTAAAATCAATTGTAAACATTTATTTTTTTAAAAAAGAATGTTCCTGCAAACTAGCAAGGTATTTTGATCAGTTAAGGATCTGTAAATATTGAAAAGCCTTTTTTATTACTGTGATTTAAAGTTCTACCATCAGCAGTCCCCAAAGGCAGATTTAAGAACATCTAGAAATAGTTTGTGTGTGCTGAATGTTGTGGATTCCTTACTCCATGTACTGCCATAATGAAAATTTTAGGAACATTTTAGAAACTTCATTGTGTTTTTTTCCTTAAAAGTACTATTCAGGCATCCTGGTTAATTTTATGTGCCATATCCATATTCCATATTTTTACAAAATAAATATTAAAATATATACTGGGTTTATTTATTAATAATTACTTATTAATTTATTGAATTTATATGGTTGTCCCTGTCAAATATATGACTTTAAGTGACAAATAAAGCTAATAATGCTTAAAAAGATAAAGACAAACTAACAATAAATAGTAAAAACAAAGCAAATAACAAATAGCAGCTGAGATAAAATAACAATCAAGCAATACTGTTCATTAATTGTTTGTGCAAAACTCACAATTAGTTAACATAATGTATTGCTGCAATCTAATGTTACTCATTTTTATATTTTATATTACATTTTGATTTAAAATTGTTGGGCTGCAGTAATTAAATCATACAGAATTAACATATGTATACTTTTAGTTGTTATTGTTATATTCATTAAAATTACCATAATATAGTTTATTATTATTCTTAATCCTGCATGTATGCATTGGAAAATATTAGCAGTAATAGTATGTATGTGTGTATCTGTATCTATAGCTATAAATATAGATAATCAGCCCATATAAAACCACTGTACAATAGAGCCCTCCTCACCAAAAGTTACAGACTATAATCCACCATGGTAATCCTGGAAATATTGGTAGGTAGGTAGTCATCCAGCCAGCTGCCATTCTTAAGGAAGGACTAGAGCCCAGATTTCCACACCCCAATCCACATTTTAACCATTAGAGCACAACTGTATTATTCCATTTTGTAATTTTAGTATAGATTCTAGTATTATAATGAGTTCATAGCTTGGTGCCAATCATTCTAATCTGGCTATTACTTCCATAGTTTATAGGTTAGGTGTTTTTATTAAGTTGTACATTACTTTATGCTTTTTAATGATCAAAATAAAGATTCTGTTTTGACATACTTGTTTTTGTTCCCATGTGGTCTATTGATGTCTTTTAAACAAAACAGTTCAATTTATCTTTGGGATTAAGTAAGAATATATGCACTCTTAATGTTTAACTGCTCCTGTTCAGTGTTCATGCTGGTTTGACTCCGAATTGACTTAAACTGATCCTGTTCAGACTTTGGCAACAACTTGAAAGGTATTCAGTCCCAATTATAAACTATTTTTTTCTTTCAATTGAACAGTTCCCCTACTGCTTTGCCTTTCCATTTTTGTGTTCTGGAAAGTAAAATGTAATCACTTTCCATTTATAAATACATAGATCTTTCTCCCTCCATCCCTCCCTACCCATCCATCCATCCATCCATCCATCCATCTATCTATCTATCTATCTATCAATCTATCTATCTATCTACATAAACACATAAACACATGCAAAATTTATTTTATGTATACAAATTTAAAGCATCAAAACACATATGTATAGCAAGCACTGATTCAGCATTTGTACTTTTTGAAATGGGAATATATGCAACGTAAGGATATTTAATTTATTTGAAGACCTGGAATGTGTCTTTGGTCATTGATTTTGATGAGCTCTATGAGAATTCTTAGTTCAATTGTGTCCAAAATCAGGAAGATCCAGTTATGATATTAAATTCAATATGTATAAATTAAAAATGAATAATGAAATATCCAGTTTGGATTTTTTATATATCTTTCAGTACCTTTCCTTTAAAGATTTGCTTTTGTATTTCAACTTTAGGATGAAATTAAAATAACTATTTAAGGTGCATCCACATATTGATTGTCCAAGAAACTCAGATCATTTTTGTTTTCAACACACGGTTCTAAGCCATATCCTAAATTGTTTTAGAGCTTTGTATAGTTGACATTTAGTATATGGACCTATCTGAGGAACACAAATTCAGTATCCCTCTTATGTGGATTAACAAAAAGCTTTATTGTCTCTGAATCTAGAACTTTAAAATATATATTTCATAACAGGCATTTTAGCTATGCAGTCATTATCTCTTTCTCCCATTTATATTCCAAATGTTTTTTGGTGTTCTAAAAGTGATACATATTACAACTTAATGTGATGAGAGATGGACTGACTAATTTCTGCTTCCAATAGAAGCAAATATGTAATTTTTAAAATAATAAAGCAAGTGTATACTACATTTAAGGTAAATGCAATCCCAAGTACTGAAGAACCAATGTAGTAGATTCTGAGTCTCACACAAAGTGATTTTAATATATGGACTTTAAATTTGTGGCATTTTAAAATTTATACTATAATCTTGAGATCCAACAAATAGACACACACACACACACACACACACACACACTCTTAACAATTGCATACAACAATTTTTTTTCAAGTCCTAGAGTTGAACAATGTTTACTCTTTCCATAATATTAAATAGTGCAGGCAAGTCATATTGTAACTACTTCTATTAAATAAAATCTGATATTTACTATAAATTGTTCAGAGGTCTACCCATTGATTAAGATTTTTTCTTCTGCTCATTCCTGAGCAGAACATTCTCTACATTATCTACAACATTATCTACAACATTCTTTACAAGAAGTTCTACAATCAGCAGATCCACTGGAAGTTGGCTAGTGATTTATCAGTTCACTACGGTACTCTTTCTAGTATGTTATTAATGTCTACATATTGGAAAAGTATGAGAAGAATTGCTATCTAAAGGTCACTTAGTCAACAATATGATTTAAAAACTTTCCCTGCATTGTCTAAGAGATTAGATTATACTGTTCGCATTTCTAATACAATCAGGATTTATTTGACTATCTTTATATGGTGTCTTTCATCCCAGTCCCTAGTTGTAATGTATGTATTCATGACATCTTTATTCTGCCTAATTTTTCCTTGTCAACCTAGGATACTAATAACTGCTACATTTGGCAAGCCAGGCATCTTCTCCACTGACCACCAAAAGCAATCATGAAACTCAGCCTTGCACAGCATGACCACTTCTGAAATTTCCTCAGTGTTTTTGAAACTTGGCAAATCTAAGAGGTGTTAGACTTCAACTCCCAGAATTTCTCAGCCATAGATTCATTCTATGGGGGGAGGGGAGACTTAAGCTGAATAACTTTAGAAAAGAGCTGGAAGAAGCAGGAACTTTTACTTTTCTCCCTAGAGTACTTTAGTGAGAAATATTTGCCAAATGGAATTTTATACATTTGTATGGATTATCCACAAAATTTGTAAGAGCACTATTCTGATTTCTAAACAGCCTGAAAAGCCTAGATAAATACAGAAGGTAGCATGGTCATCCATGTCCTTTGCAATGCAGAAGGGCTGTGAATTGCACTCCCAAATTTTGAGTTTCAGAAAAAGTTTTTAGTTTGGGTTAGAAATGAATAGTAATGAAAAAGGCATAGTATCTGTTTCTATTTAATGACAATATTAATATATTACTCAAAAACAAATAGTTTGGGACAACTTACCATTGTAATGTATGCCAGTAAAAAAAAACTTCTGGCCCAAAATGCCCCAGAGATTTTTGCGCCAGAGGATTGACCCCCTCCTCTCTGTGACAGCCCTTCAAATGCGGAGGAAAAAATACAATATTCTAGATGTGATCCACACAGGGGTGGAGAAACATCTCTACTAGATCATATTATTGAACAGGAACAAAATGATAAAATACAATATAAAAAGGGACAGAGCCATTTAAAGACTCAAGAAATAAAGGAAACGGTGACTATTTGGTAAGAATCTACTTAGAAAAAGTATTGTTGGCTTTGAATATGTTAAGTTTATTCATGTGTATACATGTCATAATTGATTAGACTCTTCACAAAAAAATGAGAGAATTAGAAAAGATACAAGGGTGATGAGAGGTTTTGAATGGGATATATTTCTTTTTAATATCAAAAGTAGTTGTTGGAAAAAGCTGGCATAGAAGAAAAGGGGAAAAATTCAAAAAAAATAAAAATAGAATGTAGGAACCCTGTATGGAAAAAATATCAGAAGATGTATTAATCTCAAAAAGAATGAGTGGAAAATAGACATAAAGAAAGGGGATATGGAAGCTACCTGAAACCATGAAAAGAATTATTTCATCACAGAGAGGGAAATTATGCTGGGACAATAAAAAATGTGGAATGATGAAGTGAAAGGGACTATGGTTGATAAAATGCAAATAAAAATAATTGTTACAAAATGAGAATGAAAGATATTTAGAATAAGAACAGAGAGGAAAGCAGTAGGGAGGTAGGGAAAATGCAGAACAATTTTGATAAAAATAATAAAATTAAGAGGACAGAAGAAGGAAGCTCCAGCAGAGTGAATTGAATTACCGAAGGAAAAGTAGTGGAATATTTTGGGATGAAATTGAAATAAGGAAAAATTGGAAGGAGTATTTCAGAGATTTGTATAGAAATGGTACTCGGAATAGTGAAATTGAAAAAAAAAACACCTATAAATATTATATCAAAGACCAAATTAAAAAAAAGTCATACATCCTGTGGGAATATTGAAAAGTGATATGACTGCAAGTGTTACAACTGGAGAAATATTAAAACAAGAAAGCAGTTTGGTGACAGAGTTGGTATGAAGCTTATTTAACGTAAGATGTCCTTGAAGGCTGAAAGAATGCCGGTACTGTTTTTCTCTAGAAAGGAAAAGGAAACAACAGTGAATGTAACAATTAAGAGGGATTCATTTGTTAAATTTCTATGGAAAGCATTTGGCACAATACTACTTAAATAGTTATATGAAGTGAAAACGAATAAAATTTGAGACGTGTGATAGGGTTTTATGCCTGGCAGGGGGCATGCAGATTGTGCTCTTCTTCAGGTCACAGAAAAATGAATAGATGTGATAAAAGTTTATTGAACCTCTCCTGATTGAGAGAAAGTGTACAATAAAATAAATAGTCTTGAATTATGGGCTGTTTTATGTGAACATGCTTGCTCAATGTGATAAGAATATATAAGGAAAGTAAAGTGTGCTGTCCCAGCCAGTCTATGGGAATTGGATGGTTACTTAGGAATTATGAGCTATTCCCTTAAGGGAATGCATCATGGTAAATGTAGTTAAAGGTATCCTGGGAAATGTAGTTCATGTCACGTGGCCACATCTATAATCCTAATTGGTCACTAATTTAACTCTCAATGGGTTGGGGGGAGTTTTCCTCACTTTGCCTAATTCTCTAACTCATGGCAGCTGCTTTCTATAGCTACAAGATGGGTTAGGAAGTAACCATCTTTTACTACAAGGCAGATATACAAAGGATTGGTCATTAAAGAAGAACTTTGTCACAAATGTGAGTTATGAGGATACCTGATGAACCAATAAATGTACTTTGTTATGGATGTCTTATTGAGTTATCTATCTGCATCTGTACAGTTTATAAATCTACCTCTGTACAGGATACAGAAAATAAAGCATATACAAGAATAAATGGGATGTGTAGTGAATGGTTCAATACTGAGCAGGGAATAAGATGTGCAGTGTCCCCTTAGTTGTTTAATGTCTTTGTAGACAAATGTTTAAGGAATATTTCTGAAGTCATTAGAGATCTAATGGTTTGGAACATAAATATAGGTACATATTTGTTGCAGAAGATTCTGTATTATTGGCAGAAAAAATATTAGCAACAGTTAGATAATTTATATGATGCAACAAGGTATATGGATCTGAAAAGTCATATATCAAACACAATGTTAGGAAATGGAGTTAACAATGATAGGAGAAGTGGTATTCAGCAGGTTCTAACCAGTTCTGGAGATTGAATAGCGGAAATTTTGAATAGTTCAGAGAACCGGCAAATACCACTTCTGACTGGAGATTTTATAGTATCCTCCCCCTGCCACACCCACCAAGCCACATAGAACCAGTAGTAAAAATTTTTGAATCCCACCACTGAATGATAGGATATTCATAACTGGCAAAAAAGTAAACCAAACAATTAAATTTGTATACCTTGGCAGAATGGGATGGAGATTTTGGTGGAAGGTAATTTGCAATTGGCACCATGTGGTTTATACTACAGAAAATTAATGTTTGTTTGTTTTTTAAAGTAAAAATGGCAGTTTTTGCCTACTTTGTTATAGAAAAACAAGAGTTGAGTATGTCAGGAGGAACCAAAAGTAAGTTTAAATAACCTTAAGATAGAGGTGTCAAACTCATGGCCTACCGTCCGGATGAGTCACATGCTGGCCCTGCCCATGCCCAGTTTAGCGAAGGGGGAAAAAATTCCAATATGTCATGTGATGATGCCGTGACAACATGAGTTTGACATCCCTGCCTTAAGAGATAAAGTCAAGCATGAACAAGCCCTGAACTGAAAAACAAAATGAGCGATTGGTATAAAAGTTATATGATCGGGTAGTTGGTCATATGGAGATTATTAGTGAGTATTACATTGCGAAACAAACCTATGAAGAAAGAATGACTGGGTTGAGATAAAGGAGAAGACCCAGAAAGATATAGTGGGGTGGGATTAAAAGGCAGAAATGAAAATAAGAGAAGATATTGTGGGAAGTGATATCTGGCTATGGTGGAAACAGTGTTTTGCAAGAATAGAAACATGTAAAGGCCCTGTCACACTGCCCAATGGATGCAAACGTTAGTAAAAAGGACACAACGGATGAGCAAAATGTTCCATCCATTGTTATCTGCTCTCAAAAGGGGCAAAAATTTGCATAACCGGAGTGGATAACACGGAAAGAAACGGACGCGGGGAGGACGCAGAGCAGATGGAAAGCGGATGGGAGCGGATGGCATATCCGCTAGGCTTCTGGGGAACCTCAGCAAAGCGGACGCGGAACGGATACAGCGGATGCACAGTGGATGAAGCAGATGCAGAGCGGATGCCCAGCGGATGCACAGTGGAAGCCGAACGGATGCCGAGCGTTAATTGCGCATGTGGGGGGGATGCATTGCGTAAGCCCCGCGGATATAAAGGGAAGCAGCTCCCAAGCAGGGTACCATTCGGAGGAAAGACCTGCTGCTGGACGGGTTGACTGCCCTGCCTGCCCTGCCTGCATGCCTGCCTGCAAACGTTGCTGCAAGCCTTGCTGCCAGCCTTGCTGCCAGCCTGCCTCCAAGCCGGCCTCCCAGCCTGCCTCCCTGCCTCCTGGCCGGCCTCCCTGCCAGCCTTGCTCTCTGCCTGCCTGCCAGCCTTGCTGCCAGCCTGCCTTCCAGCCTCCCTGCCAGCCAATCTGCCTGACAGCCTTGGTGCCTGTCTGCCTCCTGCCTTCCTGCCAGCCTTGGTGACTGCCTGCCTGCCAGCCTTCGTGCCTACCTGCCTGCCAGCCTTCCTGCCAGCCTTCCTGCAAGCCTTGGTGCCTGCCAGCCTCCCTGCCAGCCAGCAACCCCACAACCATGGGGAAGAAGCGAAAGCCTCAGCAACCTGCCGCCATCTCTGGCAAGAGGGACAGGGCCACCCTCCCACCCCCTGTCCCTGACTCTGCTTCTGCTGGGGCTTCTGCTGTTCGGGCTCGCTCTTCTGGTGCTGGAGCTTCTGCTGAAGCTGCTCCTGGCAGTGGTGCTTCTGCTTGTGCTTACTCTGCTGAAGCTGCTCCTGGCGGTGGTGCTTCTGCTGGTGCTTACTCTGCTGAAGCTGCTCCTGGTCCTGCTGGTCCTGCTCATCCTGCTCGTGCTCCTGGACTTGCTCGTACTGCTCGTACTGCTATTGCTCCTGGTCTTGCTCATCCTGCTTGTCCTGCTCGTGCTCCTGGTCCTGCTCATGCTCCTGGTCTTGCTGGCACTGCTGGTGCTTACTCTGCTGCTGCTGATCCTGGTGCTGGTGCTGCTGCTGATCCTGCTGGTTCTGCTGCTGCTGCTGTTGCTGCTACTGATGATCCTGCTGTTGCTGCTGCTGCTGGTGGTGTGGAGGAGCAGCCCCTACTACCTGGGAGCCCCTCTGATGAGGGCCCATCTGGTCCTGCCAAAGGGAGGAAGAAGCAGATGTGAGAACGGGAGAGGAGGCAATACTCCATTGAGGAGGAACATGAGGATGAGGTGCTGGAGTGGCTGAGAGAGAATGACTATCTGTGGCGGAAGGGACACCGGCTGTACAGGGACACCAAGCGGAAGCATGCTGCTTGGAGAGAGAAGGCGGAGAGTATGGGCTACACTTCGGAGGTGCTCCTCGGCTGGTGGAAGCACATGCACACCTGGTATGGGAAGCTGCACCTGAAGAAATCTGGCCAGGCCGTGGTTAAGCTGACGGACAGAGAGACCTACGTCATGGCCAGGTGCAGCTTCCTGGAGGGTGAGATCCGCCACCGAGGAGCACCAGGAGCCCCTCTCACTACCCTCTCTCTCCGTCAGCTTGCCGATAGCCAGTCCTCTTCCGGCCAAGAGTCAGTCCCTGTCTCCAGGCAGGTTTCTGTGGAGCGTGCCACAGCGGAGAACCCGCGGACAGGTGTTGTAACCATGGTGGAGTGCGTGGAGGACTCCCTGGTGCGGTGGGAGAAAGGAGACGGCGCCTCCACCACAGCCGTACCCGCATCCACCCCCCCCCAGCTCCACCTCCACAGAAAGGCAGAGAGCCAGACAGCAGGAGGGGCAGAGCCACACTGTCCTGCTGGAGATCAGGGACACCATCCGGACCAGCATAGATCTCCTCTCTCTGCTCACCTATGTCAATCAGACCCGCAGGGACATGGCGGAACCCCAGTACCAGGTGGTGAAGGACCGGATCACCGAGCTGCTTCACAACCCTCCAGATCCAGAGGAACCTGCTCCCACCCAGTCCAGGTCTGCTCCTCCACCCCAGGTGATGTCCCTCCCATTCCAAGGCTTCCCACAGCCCCTCACCTACCAGGGCAACGGCTACCAGGAGTTCCTGCAGCACAGGCAGCAGCCCTTCCCAGTCCAGGCACAGAGTCATCGGGCGACACCGTTGCCACCGGTTCCACTGATGCCACCAATGCCACCCACACCAATGTTGCCACAGATGACAGCGATGCCACACACACCACCAATGCCACCAATGCCAGTCCTCACCCAGCTGCAGACCAAACAGCCCCACTACACTGCTCCTTCCTCCACCCCACAGCCAAGCCCGGCCTTAGTACATCTCTCCTCGGTACTGGGGCTGACACCACATGGCATGGAGGAAGGAGCTCTCAACATCACGGGGCTGAGCCAGCTGTCTGAGAGCTTCCTCAACACACCATCACCTGTTGTCCTCTTGGGGCCAGGCACCCCGATGACGCCTTAGACCAGCACTCCAGCAGCACCCACCTCCACAGCACCTGGACCCTTCACCCCTGAGACTGGGTACACCTCCGAGTGACCGAGAGGAGTGCCAGAGACTGGCTGGCTGGCTACCTGTGGATTTTATTTGGACACTTGACTTGGGTCATTTTTATTTTACAGCTTGTTGTTCAATAAAGTCTATCTTTGATTCACACACTTGCTTCATTTCTTTTTTTTTAATAAAGTCTTGGTGGAAACTTTTAGAAATGGTTTAAGCCTTTGCATGCTTGTGGGATGGGTTAAGATAGCAGTGGGGTGGGCAGGGATACCTGTGGGATGGGCAGGGATACCTTTGGAATGGCTAATAGCTGTGGGATAGATAAACCTCCAGTGCAAGCATAGTGGGACTGTATGGTCCACCCTCCCAGGTGCCACACCTATGGCCCTTCATTATCAATATTAATGTAATCATTGATCCAAACATGTCAACATAAACACAACTCTTTATTAAATGCCCTGTTCATTGTAGGCCCACCCAACATACATGGCCCAATCTCATCCGTGTGATGAGAAAGGCTGAAGGAAGCATCCATTAATCATCTATCATCCTGTCTTGCCACTCCACTGCTCCAGCTGGGGAGTTGCACCAGTGTTTCAGGAGGTTGCGCTGATTCTTCCCTTCACGTGAGGCTCTGTTGGGGCCTTGCACATCCTCAGTGTCTATCAGGTTTTGCCCTTGCCTCCATTCCCCAGGCTCCATGTCCCCATTGCCTTGTTGGAGGTCCACGAGCCTGTTCTGCAAGACTGGGTAGCGGGTGCGCATGAGATTGTGCAAGATGCAGCAAGCTTCCACGATGTTCCTCACGGTCTGTGGGCGATGCTGCATGGTGGTGAGAAGTACCTGGAACCTGTTGGCCAGGATGCCAAAGGCCTTCTCCACCACCCGCCTTGTCCTGGACAGCCTGTAGTTGAAGATCCTCTCTTCACGGATGAGGAGTCTGGAGGTGTAGGGCTTCATGAGGTAGGTTCTGAGGGAGAAGGCGTCATCCCCCACAATGAAGTAGGGCACATCTTGTGTGTCGTTGGGCAGGGGGTCTGGATCTGGGAAGCCCACGATGAGGTTGCGTTCCAGCCCTTCCTTGAAGTCACTGGCGTTGTATACCTGGGCATCTGAACCTGTTGCCTGAAGCATCAATGTACATGAACTTGTAGTCAGCATCGACCATGGCAAAGAGGACAATGCTGAAGAAGCCCTTGTAGTTGAAATAAGTGGAGCCCGACTTGGGTGATGCTTTGCAGGCCACGTGCTTGCCATCTATGGCTCCAACGGTGTGGGGGAAGTTCCACCTCTGATACCACTGCTCTGCAACTTTTTTCCCTCCTTCTTCAGTGGAGGAGCACTGGAGGAGCTCCTCCATGTATTCTTCGATGATGGCCTGCACCACTTCTCTGACCACAATGCTGATGGTGTTGTGTGGCACCCTCCATCCATACTGCATGCTCCTGTAGGTGGTCCCTGAGTGAGTGCCACCTTGAGCCCAGGTTCCAGGCTGGGCCGGAGGTTGGTGTTTGCCTTGGTCAACCTGGGTCTCAGCCGCTCCACAACTTCGTCAAACATGCCTGGCGGCATCCTCATGAAGTTCTGGAATGCACGAGAGTCTTCGTTCCTCAGCTCCACCATCAGCTTGTCATACAGTCCGTACTCTGCTCTTCTCCCGATCCATCTCCGGACCCAGACACTTCTTGGCCGCCTCTTTTTCTTCCCGTAGTAGAGTTCACAGAGCCTGTAGATGGCTTCGAACTGTGGCAGAAGGATGGTGGCTGCCAAAAGGACTTTGTTACGATCCACGGTGGACATGACTGGATGCTGTGGAAGAGCAAGAGTCAGATGAAGGCTGCAGAGGTCTGCACAGCTGGGCTGCTGGTCTGAAAGTGAGATCCAGATGAGTTGCTCCCCCTTTTTATAGGCAATATAGGTTTTCCCCTAGGTGTCCCTTTGCATCCTCTAGGCATCCTCTAGACATCCTTAATATCTGAGATAGGTCCCCTCTGCGAACGTTTTTTCCATTTTAAATGCTTTGTTTCCGTGCTGCATCCACTAGGCATCCGTTCTGCACCTGTTCCGCGTCCCTTCCGCTTCCTCCCTGCGTCCGAGCAGAGGCGAGTTGCGCGGATGCGCAGCGGATGCCTAGCGGATATAACGGATGCGTCACGGATGCGTCACGGATGCAGAATGGATGCATTGGATACATTTTCCGCTCAAAAGTTTTGAGCAGCTCAAAACTTTCTGAGTGGATGAAACGTCAATAAACGGATGCTGGACGGATAGAGAGGAAGCAAAACGGAGGCAGTGAGTACAGAACGGATACATCGCATTTACCAACGGATGGCAAGCTTTTTTGTCCATTTTACATCCTCTTTCCATTCGTTGGTGCAGTGTGCCAGGGGCTTAAAGAGGTATCATGAATGGTATTGGGGTGATCTAATTTTAGCAATGCTCTCTTTTTTCTTATTTCAGGCCTTTAATTTTTTTCTTGGTGTTTCTTTTACTGTTTTTTTGGAACACTGCCTAATGGTATTTACCCCAAAAGGGAATGTTGTGATGGCCACACATGTATATATTAAGCAGCTAAAATTATTTAATCCATGAATAGTTTTATAGCTGTTTACCTATAAATATTTTATAGATTAACTTAATTTACAAAGTAATTTTCATCCTGTCTCTAAAGTGATCATCTGATATGTTTAGGCTGCTTTACATTTTGTTTTAAAATTCAAGTGATGTCCCCAAAGAATTTATCTTGTTTGAGCCAGAAATATACAACAGCCACAAATTGTAGAGAATTTCTTGCTTGGTTGCTCTTCTTCTCCCCCCCCCCCCCC
>BLBF01000031.1:10458179-10489430 GCA_015471245.1 Laticauda colubrina
AAAAGCCTCCAACACAAGAACAGACTGTTGCCAGCCAATCAAAGCCACAAAACAGACAGAAGAAACCAGGAACACCAATCAATCAAACTCCAAGTCCAATGAAACAGGTCCAGGCTCCCAACCAATCAGAATGGACCAGCCTCAAATTTAAAACCAGGAGCTGTAAGACCCATATCCATACAGAAGCCTGAAGATGGCAGATGAGATTCTGCTGAAACGTTGCTACAATTTTAACAGAACTACAATGACGTGGGATAATACCCGAAGGAAGCTAAACAGCACACATGTAAGTACCCGCGAAAACCTAAGAAAACATATTTTTATATATATATATGTGCTGTTTAGCTTCCTTCGGGTATTATCCCACGTCATTGTAGTTCTGTTATATATATATATATATTTGTTTTCTTAAGTTTTCACGGGTACTTCTGTGTATGCTGTTCAGCTTTGTTCGAGTATTTTCCCTCGTCATTGTAGTTGTGCTTTTAAGGTTGTAGCAACGTTTCGGCATAATCTCATCTGCCGTCATCAGGCTTCTGTATTGTGTTCGTCTGTTATGAACTATGATGACGTGGGAAAATACCCTAACAAAGCTGAATACCATACAGTATTGTAGCACTGGAAGTTGATGGACATAAACTTGAATATTGATTCTTCAGCAACATTCTCTTTTGAAGGTTCTGAATATCCTTAGTTACTGAGGTCTTGGCCATTCTCAATGCACAAGAAGCCAACATGTTGACCAGATTAAAAAACTAATGCCATGTAAGTCAGCTATAGTTTTATTGTAACAGCTATAACAACAGAATTTTGAAGTCTGAATCTGCTTCTTCCTCCCTCATTTTAATTTCATGTGAACTAAGGAGGGACTTGTCTGAAACATTTTTTTTCAAATTAGTTTCTTTGCCATTTAGTTTCTTTGCCAGGACTTAACCCTCTCTTACCTGACTGTTGTCTTAATAGCAGCCCTCCCTCTGTCCTTCAAGACCATTCCATATTGCCTCTACAATTTCCAGCTGATCATTTAGACCAAACAGTATGACAACAATATGAACAAATTCTACTTTTTTGTGGCAACATTAAAAAAGATCTTGCAAATCTGAAAGTACACATCTCTCACCATCTTTTTTTTACCACCTGAGAAGTTAGTATCCATCCATTCTTAGTTTCTTTCTCTCTGTGTTATTCAATTGTGGACTCGTCCTTCTTTCTTTCTAATTTCCTTCGCAATATCCTTTACCTCCTCTCACCCATCTCCCTTGGCATTCCGAGGTCACTATCACATTCCATTACAACAATGTGCCAGGGCTAAAACTGAAATAAAGCAACATATTAAACAATGGCATTCTAAATATAATGTCCAACATTCACTGGATATTCATTGGGCATTCAATTTGATATTCTTGTTACTTCTTTAAAATTCATCTCAGTATTTGGTATTTGATTTCATTATCTGAACATTGGCTTGTAACGATATTTAGTACAGATGCCCTCAATCTTTCTGGGCTGTTGGAATACTTGACATTTTGAGAAAGTGTCGTCAACCCCTTTATTAAATGATTTGTTTACAAAATGTTAGATATTCTTTCTCTTCTTCTCTCTTTGCATGTTCTGTCTTTAGCTTTTGCTGGAGCTTTGTCCCTGGGCACGGATGCTCTATTTCTTTCTATTTTTGTCTCTCTTTCCTGTGGTGACTTTTGACTTTGGTGCTGCTTTGTTTTCTTCCTGCAGGAACCCTAGTTTATTAGCTTGTCTTTCTTGAGACATGAAGATGATAGCTGATATGCCCAACTATCCTTTTCTTTTAACAGTTCACATTAATTTTCTTAAGTCTACAAATAATTGTACACAAACATTTGTGTAAGGGAATTGGTCAGGTAGTCTACATCTAAAGCTCCTTGTATGTGTACACATTTCTGATTTTATTTAGTTTATCAGAATCACAATTTAACAGCATATTAATATCTTTAAAAGAAAACTTTTCTCCCAATAATCTGGTTCATCACAATAAGGACATCTGATTAAAAAGAATTATCAGTGGTCATAAAGATAAAACAAATATATTTTCAAATTCATTATTACTGCAACATAATAATAAACATAACAGCCAACTTGCTATGAGACAATTTGCTGTGGGACAAGAGTTAGCCTAATATTGAAAAAATGGTGGAATAGAATCATGAAAGAAAGGATGCAAAAGTAAGGACAAAATGAAGTATGAATGACAAAAAAATAAAATATCTTTAAAATTGTATTAAATTATTAAATTGAATTGTTAAACTGTCCTGTGACAAATTGGCTATGGTGAGTTGTCCTTCAGCAAGTTAGCCATGGAAAGTTGTCTGTGTTGTGTTGGCCATGGTGAGTTGGCAGTGAAGAGTTGGCTACGGCAAGTTGTCCCATTCTGATTTTAGTATCCATTGGAAAGTGCAACAGACTTGGGTTTTTTTGTTTTTTTTTTAAATCAAGTTGAATTTTGAATAATAAGATATATAAATAATGTGAGGCCACTGGTTTTGTACAATAAGAAATGTCAATTGTCTCCCTTATCATCTGAATTTGGTTTTCTAAAATTCTTTAATTGTTGACAATACTGACTTGTTGCCTCAGTGTCTATAATATCTATTCAAATACATTCAAGACTACAGTATCAGCTTAGCAGTCATTAAGGAGTTGAACCAAATAAGTAATATAACAAATGCTTTATCTGTATAAATTACTATTCAGCTGGTAGGATTTTGCTGGTTTTATGGGGAAGAGACTGCTTTATTTTCAAACATTTTGAAGATATTAATTGATTAATTATCCTAATTTCCACTCTTTCTTATTCAATGATAAGCAATGTTTTAATTGCCTTAAGTTCCAGAAATACCTAAGAATTTCTACTCTGCATTTGTAGGATTTCTAGACACCAAATAATTCTTCTTGTAGGCTCATAATGGCACATATTCAGCATCAATGACTTTCTTTTCAAAATATCTCTGAAGTTAATAAATAACTAAATAATAAATAAATATAGAAAAATTTAAAATCAGGAAAATTTAAACGGCCATTAGAACATAAAAGCCTTAGGAAGGAAATCTTTGGTGTTTAACCATTCCATTTTCCATAAGAAATGAATCATTAATATATCACTGCTGATTCCCCAAATGCATCAGTCTTGAAACCATTTCACTACATTTATGATTTCTTCCAGGCACATGGGTGTTTTAATCTGCTTCGTAATATTGTCCTTCAGTTGTGCTATATGACTTGAGATAGTCATAACTATCACTCATATCCATTCTCCTCGGAAAAATTACTTTCAGGTACCTAATAATCTGAACAAAACTCAAATCTCACTTCTTACATACTACATTGATATAGTATTATCAATTGATGAAATAATAGTTTTATTATAGTCTAGTGTATATACAGTTTACTAAAGTTATACCAATCTGGAAAAATAACTTTGATAATTATTTTTAAATGTAAGATGATAGTATTTTAATAATTTATATTCAGAATTCATTTTCTCTTACTAAATACCCTGAATTTCACCCAGTTGTCTTATTAAACATGCCAAAGATTCCAACTCCAAATTAAATATTAAAAAGGAGATAAGGGACATTCTTGATGAGTTTCATACTGCATTTTAATTACAGGGGATATAATCCCATTGGCAATTACCTGAGCAGAAAGATTATAATGATACATTTATATCCATGATATACAATTTGATGGAAGTTCTTTTTTTTTCATAACTTGTTCCAAAAACATAATTTGCCCCCTATCAAAAGCTTTCTCAACATCTGAAGAGGCCATTATGCCTATGTTATTCTAATATGGTGTTTGAGAATAATGCTAAAATGCCCACCAATAATTTAATATTATCAAAGGCTTGATGTCCATTCATGAAACCAGATTGAGCTGGATGAATTATTGACACTAATACCTTCTGTAATCTTTGTGCCAAGGTAACTGTCAAAAATTTGGCATCTATATTCAGCAAGGATGACAATCATTTGCAGAATTGATGGGGTCCTTAGCTTTTTCCAGAATAACTGTTATATAACCCTGATAAATGTAGACCTATTACAGACATATTTTGAAGATTTAGTCCATTTAGAAAACTATCCATCTGCTCAATATATTTGGAAAATATAAATAGTAAAAGTCCATAAATTTTGAATTAATTTTAATTTTTAATAAACTCTAAATTCTCATTTCTCAGCTAATTGTAGGTTGACACATTAAAAATAGACTATCTGAGAACATGTGCCATATCAGATTGACAAAAAACTTTCTTATTTAGTTAGTTTCATTTCATTGCCATCAAATATCTAAATGAATTGAATTTTAAATGTACTATTATATCCAAGATTAAAATAAAATTTCCCATCACTACAGAAGTTGTGCCTATTTGTGAACTGAAAAGATTTGCAAATAAGTTGTATTTATATTTATTTTATTTATTTTTATTTGTCAATTGCTGACAAGATAATAGTTATAAGTAAAAACATAGATATGTATACATGGATACATACAAGAAAATTTTTCAAAAATATAAAAGAAACAATAGGACAGGGACAAGAGGCACGTTGATGCACTTATGCATGCCCCCCAACAGACCTCTTAGGAAAGGGGTGAGGTCAATAGAGACAGTTTAAGGTTGAAGTTTTTGTGGTTTGGGGAAGAAACCACAGAGTCAGGTAGAGTATTCCAGACATTGACCACTCTGTTACTGAAGTCGTATTTCCTGCAATCAAGTTTGGTGCGGTTAACCTTGAGTTTGTATTTATTGTTTGCTCGAGTGTTGTTGTGGTTGAAGCTGAAGTATTCATTGACAGGTAGGTCATTGCAATGTATGATTTTATATACTATACTTAGATCAGATGGAAGGCGGCATAGTCCTAGGTTTTCTAGGTCTAGAATTTCAAGTCTGGTGCCATAAGGTATTCTGCAATGAGTAGAGGAGTGGAGAACTCTTCTTGTGAAATATTTCTGGACTTTCTCAACTGTGTTAATATTAGATACGGAATGTGGGTTCCAGACTGATGAGCTGTATTCGAGTATTGGTCTAGGAAATGATTTGTATGCTCTAGTTATTAATGTAATATTATCAGAGAAAAAGCTATGTAAGATTAGGTTAACAACTTTTAATGCCTTTTTGGCTATGTCGTTACAATGGGCTCTAGCACTTAGGTCATTTGAGATGAGTACTCCAAGATCCTTGACAGAGTTTGGATCATCAGCAAGGTCTTGACTATTCAGCCTGTATTTTATTTTCTGTTGGTTTTTTTTTTTTTTGCCAATATATAGGACAGAGCATTTATTTGTTGAGATTTGAAGTTGCCATTTGTTTGACCATTCTGATACATGGTCAAGGTCTTTTTGAAGGGTAGCAGTATTGTCTGTGGTGTCCAGAGATACTGTAAGATTTTAGTTTGAGGAGTAGTTTGTCATGTACCACTGAATCAAAAGCTTTACAGAAGTCTATGTAGATTGTGTCTATTGCTTTGCCCTGATCGAGTTGTGTAGTCCATATGTTTTTGCAGTGTAAGAGTTGCAGATTGCAGGATAGTTTTTTCCTGAAACGAAATTGTTTATTAGAGAGTAGGTTGTTTGTTTCTAAGTGGAAATAATGGATTGGTTAATAATTGATTCCATGACTTTACAGATGATGCAGCATAAAGAGATTGGTCTGTAATTTTCAACTAGGAAGATGGGGATGACCATGGCTTGTGACCATAGTTTTGGCAAGGAGCTGGTCCTGACAGATTTTTCAAAGATTATGCTTAGAGGTTCGGCTTTGGCAGTGAGTAGCTTTTTTAAGAAGTAGGCACATATCCTGTCCAGTCCAATAGATTGAGATAGTTTTAGATTGTGCAGTGCTTTTTCAACAATGTCTTCTGTAAAATCAATATGTATTAGATCATTGTAGTTGTCTGTGGTTTGGCTAGGAAAAACTGGGCATGATCCATTGCTGCTTACAAATACTGAGCCAAAGAATGTGTTAAAGATGTTGGCTTTAATGGTGTCATCATTGCAGTCTTTACTATTAGGTCCTTTCAGGGGTGGGATGGAGCTTGAGTCTTTTAGTTTGTTGTTTAAAAAATTGTAGAAAACACTGGTGGAATTGCTGTGTAGAAGGTTTTTCTCTTGTTTAATGTGATAATTGGTGCATTCAGTCTTTATCTGGTGGCATAAATTTTTGTATCAGCTTTTGAAGTTGGCAACATGACCATATTTGTTTTTCCGCCAAAGTAATTTTTTTTTGGATTGAAGCTTCCTTATTGTTTTGGGTAATTTGTTTTTTCTGGTTTTGGGAGTTATTAATGGTACATATAGTTTGATGACTCTTTTGACTTCAAGTAAAAATATGTTGTAATGGTCTTCTACAATATTGCATCCAGAGAATAGAAATTGCTAATCAAGGGGTTAGAGTTCGTTGTTTATAAGATCATAGTTGCCTTTTTTGAAGCTATAATTGGGGATTCCGTTGTGATGATTTTTGTGTGGACGTATGTTGAGACAAAAGTCAATCGTGTTGTGGTCACTGTTGGAAAAAGGTTCTTTAATTTGTATTCCGTAAATTAAATTTAAACTATTGCAGAAGATGAGATCAAGGCAGTTGTTAAGTTTAGTGTTGTTGGTTACGAGTTGTTCTAGTCCCAGATTTGTTACTGCATTGTAGAATGTTGCATGCGTGGGTTCAGCTGTATGTTCGTTAAGGGTCCAGTTAATATGAGGTAGATTGAAGTCACCAAGAAAGATAAAAGTGTGTGGGCAGGATGCTGCCCATGTTAGTAGTGTATTTTGCTTGTTTGCATGTTCAATGTCATAATCAGGTGCTCTGTAACATCGTAAGAACCAAAATGTGATGTTTAGTGACAGTTATTTATATTTATATTTGGAAAATATAAATAGTAAAAGTCCGTAAATGTTGAATTAATTTTAATTTTTAGTAAACCCTAAATTCTCATTTCTCAGCTAATTGTAGGTTGACACATTAAAAATAGACTATCTGAGAACATGTGCCACATCAGATTGATAAAAAAATTCTTATTTAGTTAGTTTCATTTCATTGCCATCAAATATCTAAATAAATTAAATTTTAAATGTATTATTATATCCAAGATTAAAACAAAATATTCCACCACAACAGAAGTTGTGCCTATTTGTGAACTGAAAAGATTTGTAGATGAGTTGTATTGCATGCAATACCTGGATTGTGTTCAGATAGAAAACGAATCTATATCCAAACCATGCAGCTATTTCTATTATTAGAATAGAATAATTTATTGGCCAAGTGTGATTGGACACAAAGAATTTGTCTCAACGGCATAAGCTCTTAGTATATGTACAAATAAAGTAATACAATCCATGTGCATACAAACATACAAACAACATGTACATAAAAACAACACAATAATATAATCATAAGATATGTGGTAGAAAAGATGAGAAGGATAATAATTTTAAAAAGATGAAAGAGATATTAATATTAACCATGAAGTTTAACAATATATATCAGTGTCCAAAATGTGTCGCTTAACTCTAAACCTTCATGATTCTCTAAGTAACATTACTATTCTAGCCATTTTTGAATTTCCAATCATATGAGTGCTTGTGTTGGTTAGAGTTGGGAGGCATCCATATTTAATTTAAAAAAAATGTCCCTACATTTATAAAAGCATTTATTTTCTTTGATAAACTTCATAATCCTTTAATAAATAACATTCTAAACCAGGGGTCACCAACCTTTTGGACCTCAGGGACCACCACACTCATAATTTTAAATCCCGCAGACCAGAGGCCCTGGGAAAATCCTCAAAAAGTCTGCAGGAAAATTCTCTACCTGTTTTCCTACCAATCGATCATTCTTTATTTGGGATTGCAGGATACCGTCTCCAGCTCCTTTCTGGGGGGTGGGGGGGAAGAGACTTTTGGCTTCATGTAAGGAAAGCAGCAGAAGTCTTTCTTTCTCTCCCCAAACTCTGCCAGATTGGTGCAGCCCAGTGGAGGGATTCAAAATTTTTTTACTACCAGTTCTGTGGGTGTGGCTTGGTGAGCATGGCAGGGGAAGGATACTGTAAAATCTCCAGTCAGAAGTGGTATTTGCTAGTTCTCCAATCTACTCAAAATTTCTGCTACCGGTTCTCCAGAACTGGTCAGAACTGGCTGAACCTCTTGGAGCAGGATGTCTTGCAGGGTCCCAAAGACTCATTTCTTGTGGAGTTTGGGGGAGAGAAAGAAAGGCTTTTGCTGCTTTCCTTGCATGCAGCCAAAAGCAGAAGAAGAAAGAAGTGGAAAGAAGCAGCCCAGTGGCCAGGCAAGGTGCGTGGGATGAGTGGGGCAAGTCCCCCCGCCCTTTTCCCCCTTTCCTAACTCCCTCAAGTTGTTCACAACGCACGTGATGCAAGCCTTGTGTTCCCACACAGCCTGGATTAATTGCTTTGGGGGTGTTTTGGGGGTGACATTTCTCTGCACACCACCCAAATTTTCTTGCAGATCACCAGTGGTCCCAGGACCACTGATTGGTGACCTCTGTTCTAAACAATAAAAGAAGGGAAAGAAAGACAAATTTATACATTATATATATTTTTTCTTACACAGAAAGAAAATCTTTCCTGGCCCATTGTCAAACAGCCAGCAATTTAACGATTCAAAAGAAAATAAAAATATTTTTAGCTAACATATTAATTTCTATGAGAGGAAGGATCAGTTAATAACGAACAAGCTCCATGTTGAAGTGGAGCTGAATGGAAATGGCAGCTCTAACGCTGAGCAGCTATGGCTAGCTAGACCCAGAAGTAGCTCATGGAGTAAGCAAAATGGAAAAATGACAACTTCCCTCTAATAATAGAAATGTGAAAAAAATATAGCCATGTAAAACTCTCAATAATGGAAGCAGTAATTTGTGTATTAGTAATAGAATTAGCAACATAGGAGCTGCAGCAAAGCTCAGGCCTCTTTCCCAGCTTAAATAAACCTTCTGTGCAGCAAAGGATTCTCCACTTAAAGCCAATAATTGGAATTGGCAGCTTCTTTGTGATCTTCTGCTGTCTTCCCCAATGAGTTTGCTTGAACTCCATATTGTTTTAAGAGTTGAAAAATATTCTAACCTATACTTTTAAATATAACAGCTTAGGTAGGTCATAATTATTTTTTTCTCTTCTTACTAGGTAAGGAACCAAATACCCTAAACTCTTCGACTTCATGGTTAAAAAAAGACCAAACTTTAGTGCAATAAATATCTCTGGAGTTTAAAAGTATTTTCTTCTGAAATTTTCGATTCTTCTTCATTCTTAGTTGCATGAGTTTATTTCCTTTCCAAAAAGTCTACTCTTCTTTTTGTAAAAATGCTTATTTAGGCTCCAAGAATCAGAAGGGCAGATTTTTGCTATTACACAGGGCAGGGATTTTTTTTTAAAAAAAGTCTTACCTTTTGGAGAGAAGTTTAAGAGTTTTTCAGGAGCAAAAAGTCTCATGGCTTTTTGTCTCATGGAGGTTCATACCAATTTTATTTTTGTTGAAATTAACAACAATGAATAACTTAAAGCTGTAAATTAGCATCTTTGCCCGATTCAGTGGTGAGATCTCTGGAGGTTTTAGGAATCACAAACTGGGAACTGGAGCAATGCACAATAAAAATTGCAGATTGATTATAATGTATTTGGCAAACTGATTAACTCATCAATTTATTACAGGTCCTTCAAACTTCAGACTATCCCATGGTATATGTCACCACCAATCCATTCTCTGCCTGGCTTTCCAGATTTATAATATCCTGATTATCCTCAGGTAGTGTCTTAATTTCATTCTCCAAATCATGGTACTATCTAATGCAATCTCCCTTCCTGTCTAAAAGCATATTTGAGAGCTGCATGTACAGTATATTTTATATGAATGCAAAGGTGCAAATTTATATAACTATGGAATTATGCAAATTAGACATCTACCTGAAGCTTGGCATATAATACCTGTGGTCCCAAAAACTCTGGCTCTTTTAGGTACAATTTTTAATCATTGAAATCAAGAAGAACATTTTGTATTAATTTCAGCATCTTTATTGACCCTAAACAGATTGATTATATGGGCTATAATCTACCTCTTTGAAATAGAAATATGGAATACAGGTTAATATTTACTCAGTCTAAGATCACTTGATAATACTTCTTCATATAAAACTTAAGATCAGAATCACAGACTTTCCTGAAATACTAAAATGCTGATATGTACCTGAACACCATCTTTCAGCAATGTGTGCACTAGCTGTTTCTTGTTTCCTGAGAATAATTTATGACAAAGTAAAAATCTTTGGAACTTTAAAGATATAATGACAGAACTACAGAGGTCAAGGCAATCTTGGGGGGTTTCTTTGCTTTTAAAATTAAACATTACACACACACACACACACACAATATGTATATATATATAAACCAATATTGGGGAGTGCAGACAAGAAGAAAAAATAAACTGTAAAAAATAACTTTCAATTGCCTTTGGTAGAGATAAAAGCATAATGTACAATGTTCTTTTGAGTTGGAAGAAACAATACACACAGTACTTCTATAATCATAAACAAATTTAACCATCATTTCCCAAGATTAAGATTTCATTTCTTTCAATTGCAAGCAAAAAATCCCAAAGTGGTTTCAAAGCAGAAATAAAATTAGTCAAAGTTTTTTCTTTAAAAAAGAAGTCAGTTTTGCCATTTCCACCAACTTCATTCATTGCAGCATCAATTCCTCCATTATAGAAATTTATGAGCCCTTCCCTCTCTGTGTAGTGCATAAAGAAGCCTTGTTGCTGTTGTCATATATAGGGAAAAAGTTCCATGTTTTTTTAAAATCTATTTATCCAGCAAATCTAAAAGAAAAGCCTCTTGGGAATTCTCTGAATTAAAATATTTATCTGATTCCAGTATTTCTTAGCTTTCTAACAGGTCTACCAGAGATGACGAAGTGCCTTCAGATTGCCTCATATTCCAACAAACATTAGACATAGCCTTATATGTCTTTGACAATTTATCAGATGTTAAAACCAATTATATATTATCTTATAAAAATTCTGTTTTAAATTGTAACAATGTAAACTTCAGTCTTTTATTCCACATATTCTCCCATTAACAAACATTATACCAGAAAGCAGGAAGTCCAGGTATTTCAAATGAATATAAAGGTTTATTACAAGCTTATGCTCTCTACAAGAAACTGAACTACTAATTGTCAAAACAATTGGTGGCAGATGAAACAATGGAATTCAAGGTGAGCTGGACTTAGATTTCCCTCCTCTGGTTCAACTTGGTCATCTCCTGCAATATCTAACATACAGTCTTTAACATATTCCTTCTCTGTATTAATTTTCAATAATAATTTATATATATTAAGGCCCTGTCACACTGCCTAATGGATGCAAAACAGACACAATGGACGAGCAAAATGTTCCATCCATTGTTATCCGCTCTCAAAAGGGGCAAAAATTTGCATAACCAGAGCAGATAACACGGACGCGGGGAGGATGCAGAGTGGATGGAAAACGGATGTGGAACGGAAGCCTAGCGGATGGAAGCGGATGAGAGCGGATGGCACATCCGCAGGGCTTCCGGGGAGCCCCAGCAAAGTGGACACGGAACGGATGAAGCGGATGCACAGCGGATGAAGCGGATGCAGAGTGGAAGCCGAACGGATGCCTGGCGTTAATTGCGCACGCGGGGGGGATGCATTGCGCAAGCCCCCCGGATATAAAGGGAAGCAGCTCGCACGTGGCCAGCATTCAGAGGAAAGACCTGCTGCAGGATACATCAAGTCCTTGCCTGCCCTGCCTGCATGCCTGCCTGCAAGCCTTGCTGCCAGCCTTGCTGCCAGCCTGCCTTCCAGCCTCCCTGCCAGCCTTGGTGCCTCCCTGCTTGCCAGACTTGCTGCCTGCCTGCCTGCCTGCCTGCCTTCCTTGGTGCCAGGCTTCCTGCCAACCTTGGTGCCAGGCTTCCTGCCAGCCTTGGTGCCAGGCTTCCTGCCAGCCTTGGTGCCAGGCTTCCTGCCAGGCTTCCTGCCAGCCTTGGTGCCTGCCAGCCTCCCTGCCAGCCAGCAACCCCACAACCATGGGGAAGAAGCGAAAGTCTCAGCAACCTGCCACCATCCCTGCCACCCTCCCGCCCACTGTCCCTGACTCTGCTTCTGCTGGGGCTTCTGCTGCTCGGGCTCGATTTTCTGGTGCTGGAGCTTCTGCTGAAGCTTCTCCTGGCGGTGGTGCTTCTGCTGCGTACTCTGCTGAAGCTGCTCCTGGCAGTGGTGCTTCTGCTGCTGCATACTCTGTTGAAGCTGCTGCTGGTCCTGCTCATCCTGCTCGTGCTCCTGGACTTGCTCGTCCTGCTCGTGCTCCTGGATTTCCTCGTACTGCTCGTACTGCTCATGCTCCTGGTCCTGCTCGTGCTCCTGGTCCTGCTGGGGCTCCTGGTCCTGCTGGGGCTCCTGGTCCTGCTGGGGCTCCTGGTCCTGCTGGGGCTCCTGGGGATTACTCTGCTGGTGCTTATCCTGGTCCTGCTGATCCTGCTGATCCTGCTGATCCTGCTGATCCTGCTGCTGCTGCTGATGATTATGATCCTGATGATGATGATGATGATGATGATCATCCTGCTGGTGTTGCTGCTGCTGGTGGTGTGGAGGAGCAGCCCCTACCACCTGGGAGCCCCTCTGATGAGGGCCCATCTGGTCCTGTCAAAGGGAGGAAGAGGCGTATGCGGCGACGGGAGAGGAGGCAATACTTCATTGAGGAGGAACACGAGGATAAGGTGCTGGAGTGGCTGAGAGAGAATGACTATCTGTGGTGGAAGGCACACCGGCTGTACAGGGACACCAAGCGGAAGCAGGCTGCTTGGAGAGAGAGGGCGGAGAGTATGGGTTACACTTCGGAGGTGCTCCTCGGCTGGTGGAAACATATGCACACCTGGTACGGGAAGCTGCACCTGAAGAAATCTGGCCAGGCCACAGTAAAGCTGACGGAGAGAGACCTACGTCATGGCCAGGTGCAGCTTCCTGGAGGGTGAGATCCGCCACCGAGGAGCACCAGGAGCCCCTCTGTCTACCCTCTCTCTCCGGCACCCTGCTGCAACCCAGTCCTCTTCCGGCCGAGAGTCAGTCCCTGTCTCCAGGCAGGTTTCTGTGGAGCATGCCACGGCGGAGAACCCGCGGACAGCTGTTGTCACCGTGGTGGAGCGTGTGGAGGACTCCCTGGTGTTGTGGGAGAGAGGAGACATCGAGTCCACCAGTTGTAGCCGCATCCACCCCTCCCAGCTCCGCCTCCACAGAAAGGCAGAGAGCCAGACAGCAGTAGGGGCAGAGCCACACTGTCCTGCTGGAGATCAGGGACACCATCCACACCAGTATAGATCTCCTCTCTCAGCTGATCAGCACCGACTCCTCATCCTCCAACCGCAAGCCCTTCCTCACCTATGTCAACCAGACCCTCAAGAACATGGAGGAACCCCAGTACCAGGTGGTGAAGGACCGGATCACGGAGCTGCTTCACAACCCTCCAGACCCAGGGGAACCTGCTCCCACCCAGTCCAGGTCTGCTCCTCCACCCCAGGTGGTGTCCCTCCCATACCAAGGCTTCCCACAGCCCCTCACCTACCAGGGCTATGGCTACCAGGAGGTCCAGCAACACAGGCAGCAGCCCTTCCCAGCCCAGGCACAGAGTCATCGGGCGACACCGTTGCCACCGGTTCCACTGATGCCACCAATGCCACCCATGACAATGATGCCACCGATGACCGCGATGCCACCCATGCCAGTCCTCACCCAGCTGCAGACCAGACAGCCCCACTACACTACTCCTTCCTCCACCCCACAGCCAAGCCCGGCCTCAGTATATCTCTCGTCAGTACTGGGGCTGACACCCCATGGCATGGAGGAAGGACCTCTCAGCATGGCGGGTCTGAGCCAGCTGTCTGAGAGCTTCCTCAACACACCGTCCCCTGTTGTCCTCTCAGGGCCAGGCACCCCAATGACGATACAGACCAGCACTCCAGCAGCACCCACCTCCACAGCACCTGGACCTTTCACCCCTGAGACTGGGCACACCTCCGAGTGACCAAGAAGAGTGCCAGAGACTGGGTAGCTGGCTACCTGTAGAGTTTATTTGGACACTTGTCTTGGGTCATTTTTGTTTTACAGCTTGTTATTCAATAAAGTTTGTCTTTGATTCACACACTTGCTTCATTTCTTTTTTTTTAATAAAGTCTTGGTGGAAACTTTTAGAAATGGTTTAAGCCTTTGCATGCTTGTGGGATGGGTTAAGATAGCAGTGGGATGGGCAGGGATACCTGTGGTATGGGTAATAGCTGTGGGATGGGTAAGGATACCTGTGCAATAGATAAGCCTCCAGTGCAAGCATAGTGGGACTGTATGGTCCACCCTCCCTGGTGCCACACCTAGGGCCCTTTATTATCAATAATAATGTAATAATCATCCACACATGTCAACACAAACACAACTCTTTATTAAACGCACTGTTCATTGTAGGCCCACCCAACATACATGGCCCGATCTCATCCGTGTGATGAGACAGGCTGAAGGAAGCACTCATTAATCATCTATCATCCTGTCTTGCTACTCCACTGCTCCAGCTGGGGAGTTGCACCAGTGTCTCAGGAGGTTGCTGCTTCTTCCCTTCACGTGAGGTTCTGTTGGGGCCTTGCACATCCTCAGTGTCTATCAGGTTTCTCCCTTGCCTCCATTCCCCAGGCTCCATGTCCCCATTGCCTTGTTTGAGGTCCACGAGCCTGTTCTGCAAGACTGGGTAGCGGGTGCGCATGAGATTGTGCAGAATGCAGCAAGTTTCCATGATCCTCCTCACGGTCTGTGGGCGATGCTGCGTGGTGGTGAGAAGTACCTGGAACCTGTTGGCCAGGATGCCAAAGGCGTTCTCCATCACCCGCCTTGCTCTTCACGGGTGAGGTGTCTGGAGGTGTAGGGCTTCATGAGGTAGGTTCTGAGGGAGAAGGCGTCATCCCCCACAATGAAATAGGGCACATCTTGCGTGTCATTGGGCAGGGGGTCTGGATCTGGAAAGCCCATGATGAGGTTGCCTTCTAGCCCCTCCTTGAGGTCATTGGTGTTGTATACCTGGGCATCTGAACATGAGCCGCTGCCTGAAGCATCGATGTACATGAACTTGTAGTCAGCATTGACCATGGCAAAGAGGACGATCCTGAAGAAGCCCTTGTAGTTGAAATAAGTGGAGCCTGACTTGGGAGGTGCTTTGCAGGCCACGTGCTTCCCATCTATGGCTCCAACGGTGTGTGGGAAGTTCCACCTCTGGTACCACTGCTCTGCAACTTTCTTCCATCCTTCATCAGTGGAGGGGCACTGGAGGATCTCCTGCAGATATTCTTCGATGATGGCCTGCACCACTTCTCTGACCACAATGCTGATGGTGTTGTGTGGCACCTTCCAGCCGTACTGCATGTTCCTGTAGGTGGTCCCTGAGGCCACGTGGCACAGAGTGAGTGCCACCTTGAGGCCAGGTTCCAGGCTGGGCCGGAAGTTGGTGTTTGCCTTGGTCAAGCTGGGTGTCAGGCACTGCACAACTTCATCAAACATGGCTGGAGGCATCCTCATGAAGTTCTGGAATGCCTGAGTGTCTTCGTTCCTGAGCTCCACCATCAGCTTGTTGTACAGCCCATACTCTGCTCTTCTCCTGATCCATCTTCGGACCCAGACACTTTTTGGCCGCCTCCTTTCTTCCCGTAGTAGAGTTCACAGAGCCTGTAGATGGCTTTGCACTACCAAAAGGACTGTGTTACGATCCACGGTGGACATGACTGGATGCTGTGGAAGAGCAAGAGTCAGATGAAGGCTGCAGAGGTCTGCACAGCTAGGCTGCTGGTCTGAAAGTGAGATGCAGGTGAGTTGCTCCCCCTTTTTATAGGCAGTATAGGTGTCCCTTTGCATCCTCTAGGCATCCTCTAGGCATCCTGTAGACATCCTTAATATCCGAGATAGGTCCCCTCTGCGAACGTTTTTTCCGTTTTAAATGCTTTTTTTCTGTGCTGCATCCGTTCTGCATCCGTTCTGTGTCCGTTCCGCTTCCTCCCTGTGTTCGAGCAGATGCGAGTTGCGCGGATGCGCAGCGGTTGCCTAGCGGATATAGCGGATTCGTAATGGATGCAGAACGGATGCATAGTGGATGCAGAATGGACGAATTGGATACATTTTCCGCGCAAAAGTTTTGGTCAGCTCAAAACTTTCTGAGTGGATGAAACATCAATAGACGGATGCTGGACGGATAGAGAGGAAGCAAAACGGAGGCAGTGAGTACATCACGTTAACCAATGGATAGCAAGCTTTTTTGTCTGTTTTACATCCTCTTTGCATCCGTTGGTGCAGTGTGACAGGGGCTTTAGCAATAACATGTTCACCATCATACCTAAATCAAATTGAAAGTCAATTTTCTTTTTGATAGAAACAATTAATTTTCTCACCCAGTTTAAATCTCTCTGCCAATTTGCATAAGCAAATCATTGCCAATTATGACCTTTTCTTACCAATTCTTCTCTGGTTAGATTCTCCACCAGAGAAAGTCAGTAAATCAATAATCCAGCCTACATTAACCAAGTTTGTGGGATTGCCATTGGGTGCCAGGTTTTTATGTTTTTAATGTTTTAATATTTTAACTGGTTTTGTTTTATAATTTTAATGTTATTTTATATGTCTTTTGGCCTTTCACCATTACTCAGATTTGGTTCAGATGTTTATTTAAAATATAAATGTTTTAAATAAATTTCTGTTTTAAGAAAGTTTCCTGGGGTGCCAACCATAAATTTTTATAGAAATCAATGTTACTTTATAGCTGTTCCAAACTTTCCTTATGGCACGCCTGACAAAGTAATTTTGAAAATCTATGTTAGTCTTGACTTTATCATCGCATAAATAACTGCGCCATCCATCCTTCGAACTCCCGTGGCCTTCAATGCCAGAGACACACCCATTCTTTCATCTATAACAAATAACAAGCAGCAAAGTAAGAATGTAGATCAGGTAGAACAAGTCTTCCTGTTCTTTAGCATCTTGGCAGCAATTTGTATTTAATCCTTGGTTTCTTGTCATGCCATATAATGCTGTATCTTTTTGCCATTGCCTGAATGATCTGTCCATTGTAACTATTGGTACTGTCTGAAATAAAAACAGCATCTTGGATAACACATTCATCTTAATCACTGAAATTCTACCCAGAAATTTTTCCCACCTCAATTAGTCAGAAACCACATTTGTATTGCAATGCAAATAAAGCATCCCTACTGTCTATTTTCTACCATACTAAACTTATTTCACTAAAGTTATTTCAGTTATTTATACCATACACAAGCTATTTCAGTAAAAACAAGTTTTTCAATTGGAACAACCTTAGGAACCTGAGAATCAGATTCTACTATGGTTATACTAAAATTGTTTTAGTGGTGTTGGTGTTCTGTCCTCTCTTAGACTGAGCAAAGTTTATAACAACCTGATGAGTGATTACATGGCTGTGTGTCCTGGAAGAAAACACAAGATTAGAATTATAAAGCCAATTTTAATTCAGATATTACCTGTCTTGTTTAGTAACTGCCTCATTTGGCAATTATTTGCAGTTATGAAAGTGATGAAAAAGCAAATTTATGACCAAGTCCTACATTTGTGACCTTTGCAAGTCTGTAAAGCAAAGGAAAGCTGAAGCAAGATCATAAGAACACTCTTGGTTTCACTTAGCGACTGCTTCATTTAACAACCATATTGTTGGTCCCAATTATGATTGATAAACAAGGACTACCTACATTTTGTCAGCACAAAGGCATCATCATGATAGAGCTTCTCATCAGAAGCAAAAGTGAAATATGGATTCAATGGCAACTAAATTGACATTTGGCAGGATTAGAAAATATAAACCCATATATGTCTGAAGGGATGCTGTGCAAACACATTGGGATTATGACACAGTAGTTCGGCCAAATAAGACTATTAAATTTGGGATTACTATCAAGCAGCCGTGGAATTGCTTTGACTAAGAAAATGTTGAATATTTTAAGTTTTGGATTCTAAATGGCTTTTTAATTCCATTGTAGGAGCCATATCATGTACCATTTGTAGACATTATTCTTAGTGAATGAAAACACCAATTTCAGATAACTAAGTGAGTGAGTTTCATACTAGGCAGATATAATGCTTTGATCAAGATATGCCTTTATATCTAGTACATACCTACGATGTCTGTCTGTCTGTCTGTCAGCATACTAAGAACTTTTATTTTTAATTTCTTGGCCAAAATGTGTGGAATTGTCGCATACCTATTGCTTCTTTGGAGAGTATGTAAAGTTCAAATGCAAATGTCTGAAGGTTGACAGAGATGGTAGAGAGGGCACAAATTAAATGAGTAGGATAAAAAAAATCTGTGAAGAACATTTGTCTCTTGCATCAAGGCCATTGCAAGGCAAAGAAAGGTGGTGTTAGGGAAGGAGGAAATAAGTCTGTCAGTAGAGAGACAGTTTGGACTCATTAGGGGCTGTGCTTGGAATCTGTTGCTGCTACCATTGCCAACAATTTACTATGCAGCAGCTGTTAAATGCCAAAGCTGCTCAAAGAAATTTTGGTGGGAGATAGAGAATCTGGCGCATGTGAATGCAACTGAAATAACTTCACCTCCATCCAGGAGTATATCCAGCAAAAAGAGTTTATTGGAAAGTTGGAGAAATATGAGCTGTGAATTAAAATTGAGTTTAGAGCGTGGCCAGTATTCCCCCCCCCAAAAAAAAAAAAGATTTGTTTGTGGGGAGCAGAAAATAAAAGTGAAGAAATGAAGAAGGTGAATTATCTGGAATGGAACAGCTGGTGGTAGGTTGGACAGCAGTAAGTTGGGAATAGGCTGATCTTGATGGTATGAACTTCCTTCAGGTAAAAGTCGGGGTCAAGTGTGAAACTGAGAATTCTGGGAAATCAATTCTTCTTTGATGTGAGTGAGGGTCAGGGGATGGGTAAAAAGACAGTTCAGTCAGGACAAGCTGAATATCATGTAGTACAGTGCTCCAGAGGTCCAGATGCAGTTATGAAAAAGAGACAATCGCCAGTACTGTAGGTGGGAGCATGTTCCTAATCAGACAGATAGAAATATTGGGAGTAAGGTGGTTCCTCTGATTTAGAAATGTATCATGTTGCTCTCCATGGGGAAAAAAAGATATGTGAAATAAAATGAAGTAGCCTCAGCCTTTGAATCAAAACTGTGATGTTAGGGGTATCATCCTTAGATTTCTTGTTAAAAGGGTATTCCAGGATTGATCCCGACACAAAGTGACCATGGACAAGAATCTGATCAAGAAGAATCTGATGCCACAATATAAGGCATCAGTGTTTCATTCTGTAGTCTGACACTATTTTATAAGCCTCACTCAAAATCAGTATAAGGTAACTTTAAGGCAGCTGCTGTCCCTGGAAAAACTGTAGCATCTGATTGTCACAAGGAAAGATACTCCACCTGTTTCAGGTGTAGATAGAAATAAAAATCAGAGGAAGTGTTTTGCTCTGCTTATGGCTATATAGATGGTAATTAGAGAGTTTGGAGGTGGGCGTGAACAAAATATTGAGAGTTTTTCATTGTTTTCAACATATTCTGACACAGTTTATTGAGTAGAAAACTCTTTAGCTGCAGTGCTCCAGTTCCAGAACCAGAAAATTAGATTAATAGGGAAATTGTGTTAAGCAACATCTAAAATTTAAGAGCATTAACAAATATTATGTTATAATATAATATAATGTAATGTAATGTAATGTAATGTAATGTAATGTAATGTAATGTCATATCATATCATATCATATCATATCATATCATATCATATCATATCATATCATATCATATCATATATATACATACAGAAGCCTGATGATGGCAGATGAGATTCTGCTGAAACATTGCTACAACTTTAAAAGCACAACTACAATGACGTGGGATAACACCCGAAGGAAGCTGAACAGCACATATATATATATACCCGCGAAAACTTAAAAATCTCTCTCTCTCTCTCTCTCTCTCTCTCTCTCTCTCTCTCTCTCTCTCTCTCTATCTATCTATATATATATATATATAGTTTTTTTAAAGTTTTCACGGGTACTTACATGTGTGATGTTCAGCTTCCTTCGGGTATTATCCCACGTCATTGTGGTGCTTTTAAAGTTGTAGCAACGTTTCAGCAGAATCTCATCTGCCATCATCAGGCTTCTGTATTGAGTTTGTATGCGGGTCAGGGTCTCACAGCCGTTTCAGTTTTAAATTTGAGGCTAGCCTATTATTGTGGCAGGATGTTTTTTTTCTACATCCTGATTGGTTGGGAGTCTTGGTCTGTGTTTATTGGACTTGGAGTTTGTTTGATTGGTGTTTCTGGTTTCTTCTGTCTGTTTTGTTGCTTTGATTGGCTGGCAACACTCTGTTCCTATATTGGAGGCTTTCAGTGCAGCTTGGCTTCGTGTGAAAGGACAGCTGTTATCTATTAGGAAGCCAGGTTTCATCTGGGTGCCTGGTTGGGGTGTGTTTGAGCTGGAGGTATCAGAGGGAGTCTGTTTGTGCCCAGGTGTTTGCCTGGCTTGTGGTGTGGAGATCTTTCTATTTGAGAATGCAGGCTTCCAAATGATTGACAGTCTGGTGGAATCGTCTCTTCTATTCATGCTTTCAGGTCTTTTTTCAATCTCTATGGCTTCTCTGATGATTCTGTGGCTGGGGTTTTCTATAGTGGCCAGGGTTTTAGTGCCATTGAAGTTGATGCTGTGACCTGTGGTTTTCATGTGTTGGACTAGTGAGGAGGTGTGTTCCAGCTTTTTTACTGCATTTTTGTGTTCATCTAGGTGGGTACTTATTCTTCTATGCAGTAAATGCAGTAAATGAGATTCTGCTGAAATGTTGCTACAACTTTAAAAGCACTACAATGACGTGGGATAATACCCGAAGGAAGCTGAATAGCACACATGTAAGTACCCGCGATAACTTAAAAAAAGAAATATATATATACACACACACACACACACACACACACACACACACATATATAACATATGCCTGTCTGCATGTCCTTAATTTTTATTTTTCCTGTGGTTTGTTTCCTCGCCTCATCCAGCTTTCTTTGTACTTTTATGCGACCCTCACTGAAAACAACAAATATACTTGCTCTTTGTTATTTTGGTTATCCACTTTAGGTTGTTGCAGGGTCAAAATAATGCATCATTAGTGGCAAATCAGTGGTCTAGACATTATTTCAAGTATCATTCAGTATTCCCATTCACATGCTTCTCATGTGATACCATTTCTGACTGATTTTTAAAAAACTCTTGTTTCCTGCTATGCAAGCCTCAAGGCATGTTAAAAACAACAGTACCAATAAATATGATAAGATACAATAAAAAAGGCTACTCTTTTGCAAACTAATTTGGCCCTCCAGTTTATAGTATGTATATGTAGTTATATATATGTTTGGTGTGTATGAGAGAGAAAAGAGGAAGAAAAGAATTTGGGTTGCATTTTTACTTAAAATCATTTAATTTTTCACATTTAGAACCAATATGCAAACCTTAAAGAAGGATTTACAGATTAAAATTTCCTCCTACTCCTCTCAAATTTATGTAACATAGAAAGAATCATGTCCTTTGAACTTAATTTATAATGTTAAACTATGAAATATGATATGCATGTCTTTTTGAGATCATAAGACTAATTAATGTATGTTTTATTCTTGAAATAAAGAACATGTATTAAATGACAAAAACCTAAAATCTACTCCCCCCAGCCTTAATTTAATGGAACTCAGTTAAGCTGTATATTGGACAGCAGAAGGAAATAAATGGTTGTCATTTCCTTTTAGGACCTCAATCATTGCAAAAGTTGTGAAAAAGCAACTTTTCCTGTGCCCTGTTAGAAATTTTGTCAGAAGTGGAACTTGTAGAAGGTGCAAGTCCCTCCTTCGCAGGTAGATCCCCAAGCATTGCTTTCTTTGCCTACTTGCCAGCTAGCTGATGAAAAGAGCTCTTTCAGAAACAAGCTGAGGTTAGGTGAAAACTCTTGCTGGAGCTGGCCTAGGCATGTATGTCACATTTCATCCCCCCCAAAAAAAAAAGACAGAAGGAAGAAACAAGGGCAAGGTAGATGGGGAAGAGGATAGTGAATAGGTGTAGCTGAAGGATTCAGAGAAAGAAGACAAGCAAAGACAGCCAAGAGGGAGGAGAAAATGACTTGCAACCAAGAAAGGTGAAGGAGCTACAGTCTGGGAAAGAGCAAAGCAGAACAGTGGCCAAGAGCTACTTTTAAAAAACGGTAAAGAAGGACTGAAAGCTAATAGAATGGCTGAAATGTTTACTTAAAGACGCAGTGGAGAGATTTAAGAGACTGTGTATCAGCTTGTTTCTGTTTCCAAACTGAAAGCTTAGCTGAAAGCATGGAAGTTGAAAATAATTATGTTTGAGATTTTGTCAATAAAGCCATGTCCTCAAGGGTCCAGAATGTCAGAAACAACATAGTGGCATTGTGATGTAAGCCCCACCTCTTTCCTACATATGATGTGATATGCCACACATGTAGAAAAGGAGAAAAGCTGGTGGTATAATAGGAAAGCATCACTTTCTTATGAAAGCAACCAGCTTCTAAAATTCTACAGTTATAATAGTTAAATAACAAGTAAACCTATGTGAAAACAAGACACATTCCTGCTTGCTGTTTTGTTCCTGTTCTGTGACAAAGAGAGAAAAAGATTGGAGGAAGAATGGACAGAGATAGAAGAAATATCTAAATTGTTTGAGGAATTCAGCCTTTGAAAGCTCTGGATACAAAACAAAACAAACTAAAATGCCAGACTTGTTCGGGCTACAATATTCCAAACTGCAGGCCTTTGCCTTCCCAACAGATATTTGCTAAAAATGCTCAGAGATACAAAATGCTGAGGAAAATATTTACAGAAATGTATTTTGCAGAAGTATGTTCAAAAGGCATATTTCAAGGCAAATCTTATGCACATTTTTTTCTTGTTAATTGAAGATTATTGCAAATAAGGGATACCAGACACTTTTGTGTGTACTCATATGAAAGTAACTTTGTATCACTAGTAGGAACACAAACTTTTTATGTTGATCTTTTAATATACTTTTACTCCACTTTTCAAATGTTGCTTCCTCCTTTCTCAACCTTCCCTCCATCTTTTTAGTATATTACTCCTGTATATTACTTATATACTTGTATATACTATATATACTTGTATATACTTGTATATACTTGTATAATATATACTTGTATATTATTTATATATTATACAGGAGTATATTACTCCTGAAATATACTACACTAGATGTGGCTTTGAAAAGTATACAGCCAAAGAATTGTCTAGCTTCTGATCATGTGACATCTTTATACATTTCCAAAAAGTTTCTAATCTGAGTTCAGAATGCTGGCATTAGTTTAGGAAGCCCTGTATACATTTCATATGAAGCTATGCTTCATGCTTTCCCCCCATAAATGATGTAACAATTGAATTCAACTGTCTATGTGTCAGCTATCTTCATTATAAACCCATTGATCATTTGGGGCAATAAATGTTGAGGTACTGTAGCTTATCTTTCCTGAAAGACTTGTTTTGACTATCTCTGTTACATGCTTCCTGTTGATTGGATTGATGCTTTCAGGTCTTTAATCACTTCCTTCCCCTCTCAATTCATTTCCCTTTACTTTTTTGTCTCTGTCCTGCATGGTTCACCTATATATGTAACTCATTCATAATGCATTGCAGATTATCTATTACTATTTAGCTTGTATTTTATTTTCTGGTTTTATTTCTGTCTCACATATTGGCAGAAAGAAAATCTGAAAATAAAATACAAGCTAAATAGTCAAGACCTTGTTGATGATCCAAACTCTGTCAAGGATCTTGGAGGACTCATCTCAAATAATCTAAGTGCTAAAGCCCACTGTAACTACATAGCCAAAAAGGCATTAAGAGTTGTTAATCTAATCTTACATAGCTTTTTCTGTGGTAATATCACACGACTAACTAGACCATACAAACCATTTGCTAGACCTATATTTGAATACAATTCATCAGTCTGGAACTCATATCATGTATCTGATATTAACGCAACTGAAAAAGTCCAGAAATATTTCACAAGAAGAGTTCTCCACTCCTCTACTCATTGCAGAATACCTTATGCCACCAGACTTGAAACTCTAGACCTAGAAAACTAGAACTACGCAGCCTCCGGTCTGATCTAAATATAGCATATAAAATCATACATTGCAATGATCTACCTGTCAATGAATACTTCAGCTTTAATCATAACAATACAAGAGCACACAATAGATACAAACTCAAGGTTAACCACACCAAACTTGATTGCAGGAAATACGACTTCAGCAACAGAGTGGTTAATGTTTGGAATACTCTACCTGACTCTGTGGTTTCTTCCCCAAACCCCAAAAACTTTAACCTTAGACTGTCTACTATTGACCTCACCCCCTTCCTAAGAGGCCTGTAGGGGGCGTGCATAAGCGCAACAATTGTGCCTACCATCCCTGTCCTATTGTTTTTTATTTTTCTTATAATTATCCATCTCATGTATTCAGAACTATATTTATTCTTATATCTGTATCTTATAAGCGATTGACAAATCAAATAAACACTAAATAAATACTAAAATTTTGTCTTTTCAGATTTTCTTGTCACCATGTTATAATTCCCAGTTAAGTTTGCCTTTATTTTTCTTTTTCACAAGCACCAGCTCAAAAATAGTTGCTTTTAAAAGTTATATTTCTAAATTTAGTATTTCTTTCTCTATACATTCTTTCACCGATATGAAGTTATTTACTAACATTTTTTAGTATTGAAAACTACTTTAGTTTGTGTAGAAACACATTGTTAGAGCAATCACTGCTCAAAAAAATAAAGAGAACACAAAAATAAGACATCCTAGATCTGAATGAATGAAATATTCTTATTATATACTTTGTTCATTACATAGTTGAATGTGCTGACAACAAAATCACACAAAAATTATCAATGGAAATTGATAACCACCTCCTGATGAGGTGGTGGATGGTCTCCTGAGGGATCTCTTCCCGTACCTGGACTAAAGCATCTCCCAACTCCTGGAGAGTCTGTGGTGCAACGTGGCATTGGTGTATGGAGCGAGACATGATGTCCCAGATGTGCTCAATTGGATTCAGGTCTGGGGAATGGGCGGGCCAGTCCATAGCATCAATGCCTTCATCTTGCAGGAACTGCTGACATACTCCAGTCACATGAGGTCTAGCATTGTCTTGCATTGGGAGGAACCCAGGGCCAACCGCACCAGCATATGGTCTCACAAGGGGTCTGAGGATCTCGTCTTGGTACCTAATGGCAGTCAGGTTACCTCTGGCGAGCACATGGAGGGCTGTGTGCCCCCCTAAAGAAATGCCACCCCACACCATTACTGACCCACTGCCAAACCGGTCATGCTGGAGGATGTTGCAGGCAGCAGAACGTTCTCCACAGCTTCTCCAGACCCTGTCACGTCTGTCACATGTGCTCAGTGTGAACCTGCTTTCATTTGTGAAGAGCACAGGGTGCCAGTGGCAAATTTCCAATCTTGGTGATCTCTGGCAAATGCCAAACGTCCTGAACGGTATTGGGCTGTAATCACAACCCCCACCTGTGGACGTTGGGCCCTCATACCACCCTCATGGATTTCTGTTTCTGACCATTTGAGCAGCCACATGCACATTTGTGGCCCGCTGGAAGTCATTTTGCAGGGCTCTGGCAGATCTTCTCCTGTCCCTCCTGCACAAAGGCGGAGGTAGCGGTCCTGATGCTGGGTTGTTGCTCTCCTATGGCCTCCTCCACGTCTCCTGATGTACTGGCCTGTCTCCTGATAGTGTCTCCATGCTCTGGACACTACGCTGACAACACAGCAAACCTTCTTGCCACAACTCGCATTGATGTGCCATCCTGGATGAGCTGCACTACCTGAGCCACTTGTGTGGGTTGTAGACTCTGTCTCATGCTACCACTAAACCATCAGCCAGAAAGGTTAGGAACTGAGAAGTGGTCTGTGGTCACCACCTGCAGAACCACTCCTTTATTGGGGATGTCTTACTAACTGCCTGTGCTTTCCACCTGTTGTCTGTTCCATTTGCACAACAGCATGTGAAATGGATTGTCAATTAGTATTGCTACCTAAGTGAACAAGTTTGATTTCACAGAAGTGTGATTGTCTTCGAGTTACATTGTGTTGTTTAAGTGTTCCCTTTATTTTTTGAGCAGTGTAATTTATCTCTGTCTCTGATATAGATAGATAGATAGATAGATAGATAGATAGATAGATAGATAGATATAGAGATAAAGAGAGATAGAGATAGATAGATGATAGATAGTTAAATAGATATCAGAGAAAGAGATCATATATATAATAGTTGCTCCTGGATTTTTCCTTTTTGGGATGGGGGTGGGTTTACATTATGGATTTTGTTCTTTTAAAATTGGTTTTATTATAATCTACAGTTCCCTTATTGTGTCTTTGCTTATGTGTTGTGATGCACCATTTTCAGCTCAGGTGGTATGAAATATTTTAATTCCAGGCATTTTTTAAAGTGGTGTTTGGAACCAGCACTTTTTTGAGAACCTTCTAGGAACAGGCAAGAGGAGTATTTTTAATCAAAAATGAAACTAAGCAGCAGCTACATCATTAATTGTGTAGTCTAAACCATAATTATAGGGCTGAAAAGCACATTTCATGATTGAGATAATTAGCCGGAAATGTTTGTGTTTAATTAATGGAATTTACTGCAATTTCTTTTATTTTGTTTTGACTTCTTAGTAATTGTCTTTTCACATTTCTAATAGGTAGAAAGCAATCCTGAGTTGAACAAACCTCCACACAAGTGTTTAAGAAATGCTTCTGTTTGTCTCTGCCTTTCAATAGGAACCCAAAACATAGTTAATCTGATCAACAGGGATCAATAGAAAAAGTGAGTGAAGATTCTCATTTCTTTGAAGCCAGTAAAAGCAGTGAGCTAATCCTCCTAAACAATGAGGTCCTTTAAAGCAGAGTCTTGAACACTGAAAGGCATTGTGAAGTAGGATTTGCAATGTTTGGGTTTTAATTTAAACTGTACAAGCAGGTGTAGTAATGGGAGGTGAATCACTCATTACATTTTTGTTACTTAATCTAACAACAAAAATAAACAGTTCTTTCTGGTTTTGTTAAAGAAAATCCTACTTTTATCTTTTCAACAGAATACAGTTCTCACTACTTATTAATTCATTTCCTTCCCCCTTCTTCTATCGTGTTTATTAATTAATTAATTCATACGATAGTTGTTTTTGTTTTACAATTCATCAATTTCAATAGAAAAGTTACACTATAAATTGATAAATACTTGTTGGGGAGTAACCCCTACAGAGGTCAATGGGAGTTATTTCTGGGAAGACAGGAATAAGCTCCATGATGTGGAATCACTCCCATTAATTAAAGAGACTGCAAAGACTGCCATTGAAGTAATTCAGGATAATTAAAAATAAATGCCAAATATTAAATCAGTTCTAAAAGATTTTTCTAAAAATCCTTTCAAGTAAAATTTGGAAGGATGATCACACCAACCAGGCTAATTAATTCTAAATGGCTTGTGGCTCAAACATATTTACAGAATCATTGAGCTAAAATGGGTGGGAGTTGATATGGCCACACATCCCACCTGGGAGCATTTTAGAACATGTGTTCCACAAGAGGAAAAGTTCCTGAACATTGTAGTGTGGTCTACATCAGTCAGAGTGAAATTGGCCTACACAGTTTAAAGCTAAGTCCTTCAGATATTCAATCCAGAGTTCTCACTTGAGGAACAGATGACCAGGTTCAAATTATCCTCTTTTGGATCCACTATGCAAAGATCTAGTTCTCTGGAAAAGGCTGAGAAAGTGTGTGTTGGGGGTGGGGGGAGAGAGAAGAAGATGATGATCAACAGCAAGATGGATGTACTGTTATAGTGCTAGAACATAGAATAACAGGGTTGGAATGGACCTTGGAGGTCTTTTAGTTCAACCCCTGCTCAAGGCAAAAGACCGGCATGAGCCCAAAAGTTTGGTGGAATAAACTTTTGATCCTGGTAACTCAGATTGGATCCTACAGCGTTGTCCTGGAACACATGTATTTTGCTTTGTTCGAGAGAAACAACTCTGCTACCAAGAAGGTTCAATGGATATATCCTGGAAGCCACCAGGAGTTGAGCACACATAGTAAGGGACCTTAACCTAACTATATGACAGTACGATCACCTTACTGGTGATAGGTTCACCATCAGAAGACTTGAAAAATCAAGTTATGGACAGATTTTCATGCAGAAGATTTATCTATGTGGTCACTAGGAGTTGAAATGATTTATTGGCACATAAGCAACCAAACAACATGTACATCTGGGGAAATTCAGGGATAATTCAGGGGTCAGGGGATTATTCTCCAATATATTTATACAGAACTATACATTGTTTATCTGCTTATTTATATATATATATATTTATCTGCTTATTTTTTTGATTTCTATATGATACTTTACGATAAATATTTGTAGAATAATTTAATTTCAGAATGATCCAAGAAAAGAAGAAACAATAAATATACCGCATCAATATCTCTGGCAATAATGGATGAACATTATTAACTTGTTCTCAGACATGCAAAGTCTGGATGAGTAAAATGTTAATTACTTCATCCCCCATCCCTCAATATCAGGGGTGCTAGAATCTCTATGGATCAAGAATGCTGCTGACATCATTACAGTTTGGAGAAATGTACTGTGTCCACAAACCTTCTTGACAACTTTCTTTCCTCAAGGAGGCACCTGAGGATTAAAAGAAACATTGTCAGGTTGTGGCAACAGGAATTCATTGAGGCTATTGATCCCAATCTCAGTATGGCTCTGTCACTCTGAATGGATAAGAACTTGTGGATTCCTTTGTCAGCAATCAAAGAAGCCATCTTATTATGAGAGCATAATCTAGAGGTTACAAGACAATCTCTATTCCACTAGGGTTTAATCACCTACCAAACTGAAATTAAGAAAGCTACTCTATTCCATAGATGCTACTTTGGCTATCAATTATGGTGCTGGATCCACATCTTTCCCAGACTGCAATCTTGATCATTTATGGGGAGCTGACTATCATTTCCCTGAAGAAAGGAACAACTTCCTGCTAACAGTGATATTTTGTCAGGATTAACTTTCAGTTTATTATTGTACATCATCCTGTGTAATAGGGCCCCAGCCAGCAATTCAGTACATCTATTCTTCCATTTGGGTCTGAATATAAGACATCGTCCTATCAAAAGCAAAAAGAAATCTCATGAACAAATTTCAGCTAATCTCTGATGATCTTCCCACTTAAAAAAGAAACTGAGAAAGAAAACTTTCTTCCTTTCAAATAAATGTAATAATAACCAGCACATAATTATGTCTACTAGACAAGAGACAGGCCGCTGGAAGGGAATATGTCCCACAGGTGACCCAGATAACTACAAGGCCAGGTGGTGGGTGGCATTATATCTATGTTGGTCCACTATTTGATGACATCTGAAAAAACAAATCATCCAAGAAGGTCAGCTAAGATGAGAAAAGAAATGCAACTTGCAAGATAACTTTGAATTGGTATGCATTCTCAAGATGCTTTAATATGAAACAGGATAGGACAATCAGCATTCAATTATGGCCACAAATCTATTGGGTATACAAGCTGAAGAAATATCCAAGGGTTCAAGATATGGAGCTTTTCCTCATAGCTAAGTTGCAAATGTTTTCATCAGGAATTGATGAATTGACAATATTTCAGCATAAGATTTGTTGAACCTGGTGGTGATTTTGATACTGCTGTATGTATGTGGCAAGCAAATGATCCTATTTTAATATATAACATATAACGAATATTAAGTTAATGGTCCCAGGTTCTTTTTAAAATTTTCCTTCCATCTAATGCAGTGGTGGGATTCAATTTTTTTTACTACCAGTTCTGTGGGTGTGGCTTGTGGGTGTGGCAGGGGAAGGTTATTTCAAAATCTCCATTCCCACCCCAACCCACCCCACTAACCTGCTTTCCAGCTCCATTCTCCTGTGCAGGGCAACAAATGAAGATCAGCTGGGACTCAGGAGGCAGAGAAAAGATGGGAGCGAGGCCAGTCAGAGGTGGTATTCAGCAGGTTCTGACCAGTCCTAGAGAACCGGTAGCAGAAATTTTGAGTAGTTTGGAGAACCGGCAAATACCACCTCTGATCTAATGTCATCATTCAGTAGGAAAGTATCTGTCAATCACAAATCCTTAACGTGAGCCAGGGTAGGAGGAAATGCAAAGGGTTGCAGATTAGTTAAGCCCATGTCACACTGCACAAACAGATGGAAAGAGGATGTAAAACAGAGAGAAACACTTGCCATCCATTGGTTAATGCAATGCTTCCGTTCTGAACTCACTGCCTCCGTTTTTCATCCTCTCTATCCGTCCAGCATCCGTCTATTGACATTTCATCCGCTCAAAAAGTTTTGAGCTGCTCAAAACTTTTTGAGCGGAAAATGTATCCAACGCGTCCATTCTGCATCCGCAACGCATACGGGGAACATCCGTTCTACATCCGTTGTCATCCGTTACGCATCCGCTATATCCGCTAGGCATCCGCTGCGCATCCGCGCAACTCAAATCCGCTCCAGTGAAAAATGGACACAGGGAGGAAGCGAAACGGATGTGGAACAGACACGCAGCGTTAGTAGCATGGACAGAGAAAGGATGAAAGCGGATGCAGCTCGCATACAAAGCATTAAAACGGAAAAAACGTTCACAGAGGGGACCTATCTCGGATATTTAGGATGTCTGTAGGATGGTTACAGGATGCAAAAGGAAATCTAGCAGAAAACCTATATTTCCTATAAAAAGGGGGAGGAACTCACCTGGATCTCACTTTCAGTCCAGCAGCCCTGCGGTGCAGACCTCTTCAGCCTTCATCTGGCTCTTGCTCTTCCACAGCATCCAGTCATCTCCACCATAGATCATCACACAGTCCTTTTGGTCGTCACCATCGTTCTGCAACAGTGCGAAGCCATCTACAGGCTCTTTCACCTGTTCTACGCGAAGAAAAAGAGGCGGCCAAGAAGTGTCTGGGTCCGAAGATAGATCGGGAGAAGAGCAGAGTACAGACTGTACAACAAGCTGATGGTGGAGCTGAGGAACGAAGACCCTCGTGCATTCCAGAACTTCATGAGGAT
>BLBF01000031.1:10497797-10510972 GCA_015471245.1 Laticauda colubrina
AATAGAATAGAATAGAATAGAATAGAATAGAATAGAATAGAATAGAAGCTGGAAGTGTTCTGGAAAAAACCCTTACTCAAGCAAGAGAACTTATACAATCTTGGACAAGTGATTGTTTAGTCTCTTTTTAAAAACCTCCAGTGATGGAAGTTTAAAAAACTCCAGTGATGGAATTTGCCTTTCTGAAGGCAAATTGTCCTCACTGTTAGGAAGTTTCTCCTTAATTCTAGGTTGCTTCTTTCTTTGATCAGCTTCTAACCATTATTTCTTGCCCTACAACACACATGGTACATGTAGTCCAAACAGAGTTAAATACTTTTAAGTCCTATTTATTTTAATGGGAAATTAAGCATATGTTTAGCTCTCTGTGTATCTTAAATCAATGGGGCTTAAAGTGTTTAGTATTGGCTAAACTGTGTCAATAATATAATATAATTGTGTGTATATATGTATAATTTAAATATCTTACAACCAAAAATTAATTTTCATTTTGACAGAGTCTAAACTATTACAGGAAATTCTATTTTGCTTATAGCTTTTATATTTTGACAAAAATTGAAAATAAGTTTAATTATGAAATAAGCCTGTGAGAAGAAAATGTATGTTAGTAAGATAAAATCAATGATAGCTAAAAGCCTCTGTATATTGTAATTTTGAGACAGTACTAGGTTATAGATCTTGGGATTTTGCAAAGAATTAAATAAACATATTGACCACTGAATACTAGAAGTGTTTAGACAAGCACTCAATACTCACAAATTACTAAATAGTTGTTGGACACAGTAAATTGCATTGATTTCTGAAGTGTACTAATGGTCAGTTTACTTGTTTGATGAAGAAATAGCTGAGAAGCAAAAGAAAAAAAAAAAAAAACCTCTTATACCATTTGGCAAAGTAATGTAAATCAAATATCTTTCATGCAAGATACTTCCAGCCAGTTATTACTTGACTGGAGAAAGTGTTCAAGTTCACTGTGCCAAAAGGTCTATAATAGAAATTATCCCAGCTATAATTCTGTACAAAAAAGGAGAAAGCAATGAGGATAAAACTACATTTGTAATTTTAATTCCCTTTCACTTCCTGAGTAAACTAGGAGTTCTTAGAGCTAGGGTTACCATCACCATGGCTGATGACTTCTCATCTCATGCCCTCTCCTTTTTTGATGATAACTAGCAGAAAAGGACTGTTGAATCTGGGGAACTGGCCAGGAGATGTGATTTTTGGTGACAACCCTAAAGAGCCTAAGAAGTAAGATTACCAAACATGCCATTCATTGGCCATATATAGGAAGAATTGCTGTGCTGTTAGTTAAGAAAAATCAAGCTCTGAATAAAAATTCCAAAGACTTTAAATCACAACAAAGGCTCCAAAGAGCACAAGGGAAATTACTAGCTGAATCTTTTCTGCATCTGTTTTCAATTCAATTAAAAATAACCACAGACAATGACAGTCATAAAAATCATTTGACATTCTACACTAATGTTTATTTGTTGATCTTAGATCACAAATCATTCTGTATTTTTAGACTTTTAATCGCTTCCATGGCTGGCTTTGAACTCAATTAATCCAGTACCATTCCTAATGAAACTGAAGTAAATCAAGATTGATGCCCTTATAGGTGATGAAGGGATTACACCCCAGTAAAACCTCATATGTAAAACTAATGAGACTCTGAAATGTAGCAATAGATATGATTTTCAACATGGTTGTGAAGGGTTGTGAAAATAATAAACTGTAAAAAGAAAGCAGTAGTTCCCAGTCTTTTCTTTCTCCTTACATAAACTCCAGGAAAGCCATATTTTGGTTTTTCATGTTGCCAAGTGCTATAAGCCTCAGAGAAGTCATCTCAAACAGACACCTTAACCAAAACGGGCATTGCTATGTAGCCTAGGGCTCATTTGCAGCGATCCCCGCATGTCCCAATTAGAAGAAATCAAATTGCCCTCAGAGAAAATGGAAGAATAAATGTGACCTCCCTTGTCTTGCCTTAATGCATCTTAATATGAAGCCATTCACTATTGCAGGAAATCAATGCAGAATTCCTTCATAACACTTGTAAAATTAAACTGTTATGCAGAAATGTGACTCCAGTAGTACATCAATAGTTAAAATTCATGTGGCCCATAAAGGTTTACCTGAAGGCTGGTTCATACATGAATATCCTTCCCTTGATTTCTTTACATAAGATTGCTGTATATTTGGTGATCAGTATACTGTGCTTTTTTGGGGTGAGGATGAAAGTTCAGCTTGTGGAATCACATCATGTCATCAGACAAAAATTATCCACTGACAAAAAGTAATTGAGCGGCAACTAGGAAACAGCTGAAAATAGGCAAAACCTGTAGATACTGAAGTCAAAACAAGATGGGGTATTAAATGTATTGTTTACTTTACAGTATAATAAATATATACAAAACTGGGCCTTTAGGGAAGAGTGAAGGAAGAAAGTGATCAATATTATAATTACAGCAAAATTATTCCATCAGGATTTCAACGACAAACAGGAAAAAATCATACTCCTTCTCTTACCATGATTTTGATAAATATCAGCATCCAGCTTGCTCTGAACCACAGAAGCCTAAGTCAGATATAGATCACTCCTCAATAATACTCCACAAGACCTGATTTTACCTCTTATTAATGAATAGCTGCTGTTATTTTCTACTGAGTAAAAGTGAGGTGGAAAACATACTGTGGAAGCAGCCATACTATCAATCAACTCAAGGTGATTAAGTCATTCTCAGCAAGAATGCTATGAGTGAATAAAATTTCCTTTCTCTTTGCTCAAGATTAGCACCAAATGTACAGGTAAAGCAATAATGTTAATGTATTTCATTCTTCATATCAAAATCTGGATTCAACTGGAAACAGTTATAACTGAATATCTGAATGTTTCCATAAACATCAGGATTATGGGAATTCTCAGGAGGAAAGTAAATATTGGGGGAAGATTATCCATGCAGGTCAAGACTTTGTACTTTATTATCACTCTTTTCCTTCTAAAGACTTTATCTGGGCATACTAAAAAGACTTGATGGATTTCCGAGCTGTTATTTTTTCTTGGTTCGACCTCACTACGGAGGCATCAAAAGCAACTGTTATACTATTTTGTTCCTATCATATTTCAACTTCCTAATGCAATACCAGCAGAGCAGAATCTTATTTGCCCATGTGCATTCAACTATTAAGACAAAAATCCATTCCTTCCCTAAATTGCTGTTTTTCTAGCACTTGCTCTCTTCTTCAATATTCTTTCTTTCTCATTCACTAATCTCTCTCTCTCTCTCTCTCTCTCTCTCTCTCTCTCTCTCTCTCTCTGTGTGTGTGTGTGTGTGTGTATTTGTGACAGAAAAGCAATAACAGACAACTGTCTTTTTGCAGAGTATAGTGAAGTTATTTGGTACAAATGGAGGGAATCTATTTTTTCCAGATCAAAGTGGAAATCTTTTGAAGTTTAGTTATTTGATAAAAAGGGCTTTATAACAAGCAGATAGAGAAGTTAGTAGGACATAGAGATATGTTATTAAACTGCAAATCATTATTAATACAGCAATTCTGACTTGAAAGAAATATGTGAAATGACACCGGAAATTAATTAGATTATTTCATCATTCTTTTACATTAAAAACTTTGATACAGTTGCATAGACATATAGGTACATTGATAAAAAGGCACAAAGACAAACAGAATTTTAATGAGTGGAGAGCTTTTATCTACTATCACTTTGCGACTTAATTTTTTCTGTTTATACAGCCTATTGATTCCAGTTGAAACCTGCTGTTTTAATGTTGTTATTGATATTCTCTCTGGGTTTCTTCTAATTCTGGCATTGATATTACCTTGATCGGATTTAGTTTATTGGAATTGCCTGTAGGTTTCAGTCTCCAGAGTTTTCCCCTGCTTATAGACATGGAAAGATAAAACCTTTCTTTTTATCTGAAAATCCTTGAGAGGCTCTGAAAGATATAGTCATTTTCTGAGAACGTTAAAAAAAAACCAAGAGACAAGAATCAAAAGGAATATATTTTTCACTGTGTATTTAAAACATTTTATACCTTGCATATGCTTTGCCAAAAACACAGACATACACAAATGCACACATACAAACACACACACATAAACACAAATACATAAAGACAAAGAGAGAGAGAAGGAGAAAGAGAGGGAGGGAGGGAGCGAGCGAGCAAGAGGGACAGAGACTTTGAGTCTAGTTTGGAAATTGAGGAACAATGCACAAATTCTTTATGTCTTGTCATAAAGTCACATGAACTCCATGTTGGAGGCTTTATTGTCAATGGAAAGCTTGAACACTTCATTGTGGGGATAGAAACATCCCTTATTAAATTGTCTTAAATTGTTGAATCATTCTTTTGTTTTAAGTAGCCTGAAAAAAGCCCAGTCCTAAACATCAGATTGAGAATATATTTGCTGTTAAAAGGGTGAAGCAATAAACAAGCAGGGAAATAAGCATACTCAGGTCTTCAGTAACTGTAACTCATCAACCAAATGCAGCCATTAGATGAATGTAATTGCCTAATAAAGGAAAAATCAGGTGGATGGTCTGGTATCAGTCAGCCACATAAAGGCTGGTGTTTATACTTAGTGGATGCTAGTTTGGGCAATGTGGTTTGAAAAAAAAAGCACACCAAACACCCTTAAAGCACTATGTATCACTGCATTTGGAAGTCTATCTTTTAACAGTGATCAAATATATTTCCCCAATTATAATAACAGTCTCCATAGCACTGACAGAGACTGTCATGGACAAAGGCTATGATCTAGATATCCAGTAGCTGGAAATGCATGGACCCATGTCTTGTGTTTTCATGCCAAAAGAAAAAGATGCTTCATTTCAGCAACACTCAATGGGCAAGCAGTCTGATGTTTCTGGATTGATGAGGCCCAGTATAAAAACCAAGAATCTGTTCTGCCTTTTCTGTTCAACAGAACAATTCCTCTTGGCTGCTAGGCTCATGATCCATCTTTTCACACCAGCAGAGTCAGTCCTTGCTGACAGCTGCTCATGTCCCAAGGCTCATTTCCTGTGATGAGACTATAATGACAGCCCAGATAAAAGTACACTCTAGGAAAATCCAGTTTTATGTTCCATGGAGAAACAGGGCTAATCTGAGAAACCAGACCTAACTACAGTTCATTATGTACATCTTTCCTTAAAGGACAGTTTATACTAAAAGTGAAATCTGAGTGTTTCGCTCTCATTTTACCAAAACAGTTGCCCCCAGTACAGGGTTGTCAAACTCAATTTCATTGAGGGCCAAATCAAGGTTGTGTTTGAACTTGGGGGACTGAGAGGGGCATGGCCAGGGTGGGTGTGGCCAGCTCAACTTCACTCATGTTGGGGGCACCTGTCATGGCCCGAGTGAAATGGGCCATGACAGGTGAAATGCCAGTGAAATGGGCTTCCAATTTGAGCTGTTAACTTTGGTTGGATATATAAGCAAAATAATAAAGGGTAGTATATACTCAGAACACTGAAAATGAAAATTGTTTCTCATTTACAGTACTAATAAACTGTACTTCTTTCTGTTCATATATTTGGCTCCAGATTACATGCTGAAATAGAATCATATGCATATCCTACTTGACAACATATTTAAATTAGCAAAACAAATGTACATTGTTTCTTACATGGAATAAAAAACTGAATTTTCTTTTTCTATACACTGAGCTATACTTCATACTAGCTGTTTTTCTGAATGTCAAATCTGTCGGCCAAGTACACATTGGCTCCTTAACCTGTTCCCTGGAGAAACTGTTCAAGAACTGCTTATCCATGTGGAAAGATTACTCCAGTATCAGTGAGACTTATCTGCTCTGTAAGTGCCAGTTCAATTGTAAAGCTTCTCGGGGGGCATTTTGTAAGGAGCACCGATTCAGCATCAATGAATTGCAGGAAAATGGTGTATAAAAACAACCTCTGTCTGCCTGTTAAGCCCATTAAAAATCATAGTATTACATGCAATATAATTTCAGGTAGATTTTTTAAATAACCTTTTTACTCATTTTCTCACTATAGTCGATGTTCCTTACAGTTTGATCTCATATGTTGTTGTTGTTGTTGTTGTTGTTGTTGTTGTTGTTGTTGTTATTGTTATTATTATTATTATTATTATTATTATTATTATTATTATTATTATAGTTTTAGACCAGCAATAGACATCATTATTTACAATATATATAAAAATACTGACACATTATAATACATTAATAATGGATAAAAACATCAGTTAAGAAAATACATGTTCTCAAACAGTTAGGGGCACTCCCTGGTTTATATGATTGGCAAGCCAATAAGTATGTGTGTAAATATCATTTTCCAATGTTTGTTCTATCTCTAAAAATTATCACAAATTGACAGCTATACTTCTGTAACCAATTTTTTTCTAGTAGACATTGCAGTAACACAGAATTTTGCCACTGCAGGCGTAATAGCTGGGTTTGAATCTCAGAGGAGAAAGTCTACATAAAAATTGTCTGCCCTCCCTGGCAATCTCTCTAGTAAGGGGAGAATATAGAATGACCTATAAACTCTGTATAACTCACAGTAGAATAAAACATTTGAGATATCTTCAACTTCTCCTTTACCACATATACATACCTGTTCTGCTATTGGTGTTTTCTTATAACTGCCCTGAAGAAATGCTGATGGGGGAATATTAAATCTGGCTCTGAAGAAAGCTATTCTTTGTTTTGAGAAGGTCAGATCATTTAGAAATCTTGCTGATTCCCACACTCCCTATTTGATTCTGTCCCTGCTGTGGCAAGCCAACCTATTTAATTGTTCTTGGAACTCCGTGTCCTTCATTCTATTGATTACTACTTGCTTTGCCTGGTCAAAGCCTAGGGACATTAAGAATACCGATGAGAGCCCATAGGAGCCCAGGTTGCTTTCGGGGTGGGGGAGGGTGTAGTTATCAGTCAGTACTAGAGGGGTCAGTCCCTCTGGGATGAAATGCATTTTTAGCCAATGAATGATCATCATCTTCCAGGCTCTTACCTGAATTTGAGGCATGCCTGTCTCGATTCTTATCTGGGAATTTGGAGTTCCTTTGGGTGCAGCTAAGATGGTTTCACAGGATTTTGGTTTGTATAGGTTCTAGCAAGTCTTTTTTTTTTTTTTTTGCGAGGATACCTGTTTGTGCCCCAAATAGAATTTGTGCCAATGTTTTGGCCTCAAAAAGTTTTAAGGCCGCAAGTACTAATTGCCTCCACCAGTGTAAAAACAATGGTTAATTGCATTTGAGGACCTATAGGCTGCTTGCAATGTGTGATCCAGGTGTGCCTTCCATGTCCCTTGCAAGTGGAAAACCACTCCAAGATATCTGAATGTCCTAACCTGTTCTAAACTATACCCTTCTATTTTCCAGGAGTATTGTCTACTAGGACTTTTAGCAAAAACTAAAACTTTTGATTTATCAAAGTTAAACTTATTCTGTTTATAAAATTCAAGTGTTGCCATAATTGCTCTCTTCAGTCCTATTGGAGTTTGTGAAATTATAGCAGCAGCAATGGCATATAGGAGAATCGGGATTTTACGTTGTGCTACATTAGGAGGATGTAAATCAAGGTTTGTAAGAGGTTGATCAGAGGGTAAATGTAGAAGTTAAAAAGGGCGGGGGACAGGATGCAACTCTGCTGTACCCCTTTTTGTACCCTTACTGGGCCAGTTAAAGTCCCTTGAGGGACACACTTTCAAGGTGGAATTAGCACACAATTTTTGTATGAGAAAAAGGAGGCGTTTATCGATGGTAGTGTGTTTTAATTTCTCCCAGAGGGTGTTCCTGGATATTGAATCAAAGGCCTGCTTAAAATCAATCTCATATGCTTAATAAGGGAAAATCATGAGTTAACAAAAAAGATGTTGAACATTTCTAATAATTTAGGGGTACAATCCATCCAAGATTAAGCACGCTATCTCCTATTGATTTCATTAGTCAAAAAGTTATTAATTTTCCCAGAATCAAATCTACTAACTACATGAAAATGAATCGTATTAATAAGTAAGGATTCATCCCTCAAAGAAAAGTCACAGTTGCAGTGCAGAGTCTATGAGTTGCTGCATTGCTCTCCAGAGAATTTTATCCCACTCCCACAGATGGAAAGGAGAGTGAAGTCAGGCTTTTCAAATATTTTGAATATTTGAATGGTAATTTGCTATCTATGATTTATATTCATTCATTCAATCATTCGAACATTCATTTATTTTTAAGATGGCTCAAATGCTATAACTCCAATACCAGAATTATAATAAAATTAAAATACTGGTAAATAATAAAGGAATAAACCTATCAGAAAATTACAGGAATAAAGTCAATTAAAAACAGCCAAGAGAAAGGAAAGGATTGTAGATACCAGCTGACTTTAGATGTGTGAGATAAGGCAGAACAGGGTCATTTTATTGTACTCATCAACCAAAGTGCCATTCGGGGATAAGCAAACTGTTCAGCTACTTATCTTTTGAATGGTAGTCACACAGTTCTTTGTTATTATCTAAACTGATGGAAAATATAGATGCTGAGTCCAAAGCTTGCACAAGGAAGACAACTGCCCATACCTGCCTCTTTAAAGAGTAATTCTACTCTTCTTTCTGACCTCAAAAAAGTCTCTAAAATGACTTACAAAATTTAATAATATTAATATTATTGCATTTGCCTGAAAGGAAGACTAAGTTTTTCAGTGATCACAACTGGGGTGGGCAACTTGGTTGTGAAACAAAACAGTTGCTAGCTGAAATCACAACTGTGTTATCAGCTTACATTTAGCTATCCTTTGTTTTTCAGTCCTGAGAAGGTTGTAATGCAAGGATTAAATCATTTTTCACCACCATCATAATGGTGAACGGTATCTAAACAAGGCAGTTGCTAAACAGGGACTACTCTTATTTAAAATGTATGAATGTTTGTTGGGAGATGAATGAATGTGAAGGGAGAAAGAGTGTTTGTCTCACATTTGAAGGAAATGCCTGCACAGTCTCAGTTTATTCACATCTTCCAAACACCCATATTTAATGTTCATTCAGATTCCTTTCAAATGTAGACTACTTTATCTTCCAGAGGTTGTGAGTGATCCAAATCAAGTCAAATTGAAGTGAAGGTACTACTCATTAATATTGATTTCTTGAGAGAGTGAAGAATTATGCTCTCTCACACTTTAACTGATTACAGTTATCAGACTGTAGAGAATATCTTTGCGGAAAGATAATGTTGCAGAATGAAGGCTTTCCAATAGATGAGCAAAAGTTTTCTTGTAAATAATTGAGTATACAACTTAATTAAGACAGTGCCATCTTAGACTTCTATGATGAATCTATGATGAATCTACTCTTAAGATCAAACCAATTTTTAGAGCTCTGATAGTTTCAGTACATCTTTTTCTAAGAGTTAAAATGTATTGTTAATTGTGCCCAATAAATTAAATAGCATATTACTGCCTTCTGATTTTTGTTTTTGATAGCATCTGCTAAGTCTCTAGATGCTCAGTTTTGATCAAGACTATCATATCTAAACAAGGTTTAAAACCTACCCCTAAGTTGTTTTGCAGAATTTTCCCTCTTACATCTTTATATTTATGATTTTATAACTTTTAATTAAAATAGAACAACGCTAATATACTTAACATGTTGTTTTGCTTAATACTCAGTTCTGGATTGAGTACTGATCTGGACCTGTGGGTAAGAGAACTAACAAAGTTTTATTGTTATCAGATTTTAAATATTTTGTAGTTATGGCTGTCATAGGAATTCACACTTTTTTATAGTTGGACTAATGATTTCAAAGGCACCAAATGGTAACATAGTAGCTGAAATTTATTTATATTGCCATGAAAATCCTTACCTCTCTCTGTCTAATTAACAGCAAAGTGCTGTCTCATTGATCTCTTGATTAGGGTATCAGATCAGCTTGTTACTGAGGGGAGAACATTATTTAGTGTAAGCCTTTTTGCTTACAATCCCTCAAGTAGGTATAATCAGTTACAAGATAAAGAGAATCAAGAAAAGTTGAGTCTAGAGGTTAGAACCATGGGCCAAGAGAAAACAACTGAAGACAAACTAATTATAGGTTAGAAAACTTGTAGAGCTTAACCTGGCTGATTGACAGGAACAAAGGAGCACCTAAACCTTTTAAGAAGATTTAAGATTAGAAGGAATGTAAATACAATTTTAAAAATACTCACACTTTTAATTTCAGACCGTATATGATTATTATTTATTCAGGAAAGCCATTTTTTGTTAAAATCCTATACAATACATTGGGCAAGGGGCATGATTCCAAGACAAATCTGGACAACCAAGTTTGGGTATGGTAAGAGGATACTCTTTTAAGAATAGAAAAATGGAGTACTAATAAAATAAAATAAAAAATATTTTATGAACTAGGCTTTTTCTTTCCCACTACTACAGTACTCACATAAGATCAACTTATCTGAATTACTACAGGTCAGGATGGAAAGCAATTGAATGGTTTAAGCATTCCTGCTAATCCTTCAAAAAAAACAACAACCTCTCCACTCTTGTTTTTCCCAGAATGACAGAGTTGATCTCAAGCTCCTACGAGTACTACTGTCTGCTCCTGACTTCTTCTCCTAAGAAACCTACATTGTGAGGACTTGGAGAAGGGCAAAGCATATCATGATAAATTCAAAAGAATGACATTTTAGGGCCTCGGTGGCACAGTAGTTAGAGTGCAGCACTACAGGCTACTTCTGCTGACAGTCAGTTGCCTGTAAATTGGCAGATTGAATCTCACCAGGCTCAGGGTTGACTCAGTCTTCCATCCTTCCAAGGTGGGTAAAATGAGGACACAAATTGTTGGGGCCAATATGCTGACTCTGTAAACTGCTTAGAGAGGGCTATGAAGTGGTATATAAGTCTAAGTGCTATTGCTATGCCTTTTTCAGGTAAGTGACCCTGGCAGCCCCATTTACACTAACATCCTTTTATTCCTGAGTCTGTTTGGGGAAATGATTATCAGGGAAATCCATTTTGTGAGAGATACTTTTTATTTTTCTGGACAACTTTGACTTCACAATTATTATGGGATATTACCATATTACAGCTACTATGGGACTCTTGAATCTATATTGCTAAAACAACTGCTTGTATCATCAGTATGTGTGTGTGTGTGTGTGTGTGTGTGTATGCAGGTCTTGGTATGTTCAGGTCTTTTCCTGTGTAAGATTGAGAGTATCTTGGTGACGTTTTGACAAGATCCCAATCACCATCTTCAGGTGGTGCTTTTGGCTTCATGCTTGTGCGAGCAAAGCATGATCTGAGCTGCCATCTCTCTATAAATACTGGTGGGGAGGTTGGTTGTGTTGTCATTTCTTGATTGATTGATGGAGTTGATGTTTGCAGATTGCCTGGCTTTTTCATAAGAACATGTATGTGGCTGAGCAATTGTTGCATGGTTTCTGACAAAATAGAAACCTCCCATAACACACACACCAGCAAACTCCACAGACTAGAGAAACATCAGAAGCCAGAAACCCCCCCCCTCACAACAACGCAGGAAACAAACAGTACACAACATATCAGACAGAACCCTCACCAAAGCAGAAACCAATGTCCTTTCCAAGGGATTCAACTTTGCAGTTGCCCCCAAACGCATCCCCACCAAAAACATTATATGCATAGTTGAAGCTAGCCTAACCAAAATTAACCCAGATGTAGCCAATAAAATCAGACTTGAAGTTACCAATGTTCTCTGCTCCAGCAGTCCACCCAGAAGCAACTTACACAGAGAAGAACAAAAAGAAGTCACCAACTTGAGGAAAGACAACAACATAATCATTCTCCCAGCAGAGAAAGGCAATGCCACGGTCGTGATGAACACATTGGACGACCAATCCAAACTATCCAACCTACTCCAAGTCTCCACTTACAAACCTCTAAATACTGACCACACCACCTACCTGGAAAAAACCACCAAATCCAAAATAAAAGCCTCCCCCATCAGTGAAGAGATCCAGCAAAAATCATCCCCAGAGAAAAATCATCCAGATGCCCTGAACTCTATGGCCTCCCCAAGATACACAAAGAAGGAACACCACTCAGACCCATAGTCAGCTCCATAGGTTCACCTCTACAGAATCTTGCCAAATTTCTTGCCAAACAACTCCAGCGCTGCATAGAATCCATCACCTCACAGGTACAAAACTCTTTCTGCTTCACAGAAACAATAAAGAAACAAAACCTACAACCCAGCGACCTACTCCTGAGCTTCGATGTCATATCCCTCTTCACCCAAGTGCCTATTAAAGAAGCCTTGACAGCCATCCAAACCAAATACAACCCCCCTAAGCACATCCTAGATCTGACCAACCACTGCCAAACCAACACATACTTCTTCCACAATGGACAAAAGATACAAACAGATAGAAGGACCACCTATGGGATCACCCCTCTCACCTGTCATCGCTCACCTATACATGGAACACTTTGAAACCAATGCTCTAGATAAATCAGAACACAAACCTAAACTCTGGCTCAGATATGTAGATGACACTTTCATAATTTGGCTACATAGGAAAGAAAAACTGGACAACTTCCTCACACACCTCAACAGCCTACACACCAAAATACAATTCACCATGGAAACAGAAGCCAACAACCAACTAACCTTCCTGGATGTCCTAATTTACAAAAAACCAATGGCTCCCTAGGACACACCATCTACCAGAAGAAAACACATACAAACCACTACTTAAGTGCACAATCCCATCACCACCCTGCACATATCAACTCTGTAGCCAAGACCCTCATCTCCAGAACCAAACGCCTAGCTGACAAAGACCACCTGTGAGATCACCTCTGAGAATATATATGTTTTCTTAAGTTTTCACGGGTACTTACATGTATGGTATTCAGTTTTGTTCGGGTATTTTCCCACATCGTTATAGTTGTGCTTTTAAAGTTGGAGCAACGTTTTTGGAGAATCTCATCTGCCATCATCAGGCTTCTGTATGGTGTTCGTCTGGGAAAATCTGACTCACAGACGAACACCATACAGAAGCCTGATGATGGCAGATGAGATTCTGCTGAAACGTTGCTACAACTTTAAAAGCACAATTATAATGACGTGGGAAAATACCCGAACAAAGCTGAATACCATAGATAGATAGATAGATAGATAGATAGATAGATAGATAGATAGATA
>BLBF01000031.1:10510982-10521119 GCA_015471245.1 Laticauda colubrina
ATAGATAGATAGATAGATAGATAGATAGATAGATAGATAGATAGATAGATAGATAGATAAAGATATATAAATATAAAATATCTCTCTCTCTCTCTCTCTCTCTCTCTCTCTCTCTCTCTCTCTCTCTCTCTTTCTGTGTGTGTGTGTGTGTGTGTGTGTGTATGTGTATTCCATTTTTCTTTGCATTTTATCTCTGCGCAAATGCCAGTTTTTGCTGAAAGATAATGGCTTGATAGTCATTCAATAGTTAAATATGGACTTTAACCTCTATGCCTCCATTCCAGTTCATCACATTAACCACTACAAAAGCTATTTTGTGCCAAAGCAACTAAGTATTTTTTTTCATACAGATAGCTTATATAATTTAATTAGATCTTGATCTTCATTTTTATAAAAGCAAATTACTAAACATCCTGCATGGTATTTGAAAACTTCCAGTAATCATATTTTTCATTTCTTGTTTCCACTAAATTTGATATTTATCCTTTTTGAAAATTTCCTTTCCAAAAGTTCCTGATAATGCACATGATTGCACATTGTCTTGCAGTTTGCAGTTTCCAACGCATTATAAACAAACATTATTAATATGCCACTCACTTACTTTCTGCTTACGGCTAATGGCTATTTTGGCAATAGTTAACACAAAGAAATCCTATTTTTTAGTTCCAACTGTTAGTATTAGTGTCTGCTCCTGTAGCCTCACATCCTCAACAAGCATGATTAATTCCAGAATAATTTTGGCTTCATCCCTTAAATACAACCTGATCAAAGATCTTTTTCAAACCCTAAAATCTCAAAAAATCAGCATTATTCAATACAAACGTTAGATATATAGACACATACATGCATATCCTTTGCAAATGAAAACTTCGTACCAAAACTTCAGGAAAATACAGTATCAACTTTTATTAACAAAACAATATTTATTAATGAAATCTGGGAAATTTGAATTTTTTAGCAGTAAACAATCTATTAGAATTCAGTCACATTGTTTCCAGTTAAATAAAGACATGGTACCAGTCAAGGGAGATTATTATACAGAAGGGACAGAATGGAGTGGAGGAATATATCAAATTACTTTGCAATAGATTTTTCAGATATTCATGGACTCTATAGTCGGGGACTATAATATCAGGAAATAGTCTGTATGCCTGAATCAATTTTCAAATATTAATCACCAAAATCAGAACTTCTTTACTGGTCTAGGATACACAGACGGGCATGCATACAGGCATGCACAACACAAACCCAAAAACTGAAGCCTTCAGAGCCTACCTGCTCATACATGTTTCTGTTAGGGCCTTTTCTTCCAGATGAGTTTAGATGGGATTTAAGGTGTTTTATCTTCACTGGAATTGTAGAATTCATGTTCTCTTCCAGTCCAAGTCATTAGGATGAAATGGGAGTCCAAAGAGACAACAATTTTGAAGAAAGTTCCACATCCCTTCTTCTTGTGGTTTAACCCAGAAACCTTTTCTAACCAAGAAAAAAAAAATCTCTAAACTCCTGGAGAAGTCCTCTCTTTGTCATATTCCATTGGCTTTTACTGCTGCTTTTTGAAATTATGAAGGCTCTTTTAAAAATGAAATCTTTGATGATAATTAATTCCAGTTCTGAGACAATAGTACAATTGTATCATCAAACATTTTCCTCATAAAATTCCAAGTCAGGTGGGAAAAAAAATTGGAAGAACTTCTGTCATCCCACAGAGAATTTGAAGGCAGGCAAAATTGGATGACTTCTGTATCCTCGGGGAAGGAAAAATTGTTGCGGAATGGGTAGCCTAAGAAATTAGTTACATAAAAAGAAGTACATTATACATATTTTGAAAATAAGGAGCAATTACTACACCCAAATTCATGCCTTGTCTTTAACAGGTGATTTCCCCAACTTCCTATGTTTGCAAAATCTGTAGGACTTCATGTTGCTGTTTCCATCCTTATATGATAAAACTGCCCAGTCTGAATGTTTATCAGGCAGACAAGTAGTAACATCCTGGATACTCTGCTTATTATAATAGGTAAACTTACCTGCATTTTATTTGTATACATGGAAGTTCAGATGGAGCTACAGATAAACAGTTGTTTAAAATCAAAATCATTTACATAATTTTACTTGTCATGATTCCTGTATGTAATAGCTTTTCTATTTGACTTCTTGTAAGGGTTAAATTGATTAGCAAATTACCTACACTTGCTGATCTTTCAAACAGTTGCCAATTTAACTTGTGGTATATAAGGACATACCTGTTGTTTTCTTGAATTATTCCATGTTAAATATTATGTCTAATATTCCTTTACAGCCTGTAATGTAGGGTTACATCATTTCTTTTTTTCCCCCTTTGTATGATGCATACAGCTTTCATTAAAAAAAATAGTATTTTTTACTTTTTAAAAAAACTTTGGATTTCATTTTCTCCCAAAGAGAACCCTTGTAGACACTGTTTCAACAGATGTGGTTATACGTCTGGACAATTGCAGAACCTTAATTTTGGAAGACTAATCTTTTTTCTCCAAATCATCTTACCAAATAGAATTTCAGAGCTTTTTGTTCATATTGTAAAATACTATATCCAGTCATGCTAAAATTTTATTTTATTTTTCTTATAATTTATACAGAAATAATGTGAAGCATTTCAAATGTTATCCTAGATCAGGGGTGTCAAACTCGATTTCATTGAGGGCTGCATTAGATTATGTTTGACCTTGGGGGGGCTGTGGGGGAATGGCCAGCATGATATCACTCATGTCAGGGGCTGCCTGTGATGGCCTGAGCACTCCTAAGCTCTGTTTTCGGCTGGGACAGCCTTCTGCAACCCTCTGCCAGTGAAAATGGAGCTCCCCCCGAGCTCGGTTCTTGCTGGCAGAGGCACCATACACCAGTCCTTTGCTGTATCCATTGCAGTCCTGCAGGTCAGATCTTAGCACTTTGTGGGCCAAATCTGGACCCCAGGCCTTGAGTTTGACACCCCTGTCCTAGATGAAAGAGAAAGGATAAGATTGCTTTTCACCCCCTATTTAGTTGACAAAATGGCAGAAGGTTTTATGATCTCTCAGTTTTTTGTCCCATGTTAATGCCTTGGGACTACAAATGTCATTAATTTGACCAATATTATGCTCTGTGATTCCACATATCTGGATAGACCAAGTTGTGGAAGTTCTGCTCATTCAGAATGTGGTCATCTGATGTATATTTGTAGGCCCCCTTTAAAGTATAAGATCATAAGAGCACAATCTTTTTGAAACCAACACACACCACTTATTAAAATGTTTAGTCAAATTACTGAAAGCAGCTATAAGCTATAGCTAAAACTGAGCTAAGAACAAAAATACCCATTGAGAAGAGGACTTGAGAGTGTAAATATAGCTTTTAGGTTTTATTAAAAGTTGATAGTGAGACCCACTGTAGAGGATCATTCACCTTAAACATTTCAGCCATCATAGAAAACCCTTTTTTATGGAACCAGTTTAGTCTCTCTCAAATGGAGAGCAAAAGAAAAACACCCACCTCCTGTTTTGAAATGCAGAAGAACAAAGTAACTTTGTTGCAAACTCTTTAATGGTTTAAGGCTAGATCCCACTGGCCGACGGATGCAAAACATATGCATAAAGGACACAGCAGATGAGCAAAATTTCGGGGGTGGCTCCATCCGTTGTCATCCACTCCAAAAAGTGGCAAAAATTTGCATAAACAGAACGGAAAAGAACGGAAAAGAACGGATGTGGGTAGTCTGTAGTGGGGATGTTAAGCAGATGTTCATAGGAAGCCGAGAGGATGACAGCAGATGGAAGCGGATGACACATCTGAAGGGGTTCTGGGGGAGAATTGCGAAGTGGACACAAAGCAGAAGGGGTGGATGTATAACGGATGACGCGGATGCATCACGGACACCTATAGGAAGCAAAGCGGATGCTGTGCAGATGTATATCGGATGCAAAGCATTCACTGCGCATGCGGGGAGTATGAATTGCGTCAGCTCCATGGATATAAAAGGATGCAGCACGCATGCAGTCAGCATTCAGGGGAAAGACGTGCTGCCACATACATCTAGCAGGAACACCATGGTTTGACAGTCAGGCAAGAAGAGGAAGCCGGTGCCTACTTGTTCCAGCGCTGGCAAGAAGAACAGAACCAGCATCCCACCCCCTGGCACTGATTCTGAACCTGTTGCTGCTGCTGCTGCTGCTGCTGCTGGGGTGGAACAGCCCCAAGGCCCTCAAAGCACTGCTGCTGAAGGCCCTGCTGCTCAAGCCCCTGAAGGCCCTGCTGCTCAAGCCCCTGAAAGCCCTGCTGAAGCCCCTGCCAGAGGGAGGAAGAGGCAAGGGAAGGAGAAGGGAGAGAGGAAACAGTACACCACTTCCGAGGACCATGAGGATGAGGTGCTGGAATGGCTGAGGGAGAACGAGTACCTCTGGAGAAAGGGCCACAGACTGTATCGTGACACCAATAAGAAGCAGGCAGCTTGGAGAGACAAGGCAGAGAGCCTGGGGTACACTGCAGATGTACTCCTGGGATGATGGAAGCACATGCACACCTGGTATGGCAAGCTATACCTCAAAAAATCTGGGCAGGCCTCTGTCAAGCTCACTGACCAGGAGATGTACGTCATGGCCAAGTGCAGTTTCCTGGAGGGTGAGATCTGCCACTGAGGAGCAGCCCCTCTGAGACCCCTCTCCCTCAGACAGCCCACAGAGAGCCAGTCCTCTTCCAGCCAGGAGACAGCTACCCTGTCCAGGCAGGTGTCTTCAGAGGGCCCCACAGCAGAGACACCCCCACCCCAACAGCTGCACTCCTCATGCCAGCAGACTTGGAGGATCCCCTGTCACAAATGGAGGAAGAAGCAGCCACCAGAGGCCAACCCACCCCCACCCTCAGCTCCACAGGATGCAGGCAGAGAGGCAGACTGGAGGGCCAGGACCACAGTGTCCTGTTGGAGATCAGGGACACAATGAAGACCAGCACAGAACTTCTCTCTCAGCTGGTCCACTTGGACAGAGGATCCTTGGGCCAACACACCTTCATCACCTACGTGAGCCACACCCTCAGGGACCTGCCTGAGGCCCAGTACCAGGTGATGAAGGAGAAGATAACAGCACAACCCTCAAGGCCCAGCTGAAGCTGCTCCTACCCGGTCCAGGTCTGCTCCTCCACCCCAGGCGACGTCACAACCCTTCCACAGCTTTCAACAGCCCTTCACCTACCAAGGCTATGACTACTAGGACTTCCCACAGCACAAGCAGAACTTCCCAGTCCAGGCCCAGGTTCATCGCATGCCACAGACACCAGTCCTCACCCAGATGCAGACCAGACAGCCCCACTACACTCCTCCTTCTTTCACCCCACAGCCAAACCCAGCAACGAACAATCTGTCATCAGTCTTGGGCCTCACAAAATCAGGTCCTTGATGAAGGGCCTCTCAACCTCAGGGGACTCTCAGACAGCTCTCAGACAGCTTCCTGAACACACCACCACCTATTGTACCCTCGGGGCCAAGCACCCCAATGACGCCTCAGACCAGCACTCAAGCCACAGCCACCTCCACAGTTCCTGCCCGCTTAACAGCTGAGACCATGGACATGACTTAGAGTGACTGAGAATGGTGTCAGAGACTGAGTTGTTTACTTGTTCAGTTTATCTTTGCTTAAGACACTTGACTTGGTTCATTTTGCTTTTTTAATAAAGTCATAAAGTTTACTTAAGACAGTTAATAAAGGTTATCTTTGCTTAAAACACTTGATTCATTTTTTTTACTTGATAAAATGTTGGTGAAAACTTTGAAAAAATAGTTAAGCCTTTGCATGCTTGTGGAATAGATAAAGATAGTTGTGGGATAGATAAACCTCCAGTGCAAGCATAGTGGTATGGTCCCCCATCCCAGCTGCCACACATATGGACCTTTATGATCAATAACAATTTATTCATCCACTCAACATACATGGCACAATCTCATCAGTGTTATGCGACAGGCTCAAAGAAGCATACATTAATCATCTATCATCCTGTCTTGCCACTCCACTGCTCCAACTGGGGAGTTGCACCAGTGTCTCAGTAGGTTGCGTTGCTTCTTCCCTTCACGTGAAGCTCTGTTGGGGCCTTGTACATTCACAGTGTTTTATCAGGTTTCATCCTTGCCTCCATTCCCCAAGCTCCATGTCACCATTCCCTTGTTGACGGTCCACAAGTCTGTTCTGCAACACTGGGTAGTGGGTGCGCATGAGATTGTGCAGGATGCAGCAAGCTTCCACGATGCTCCTCACAGTCTGTGGCGCATGCTGCATGGTGGTAAGAAGTATCTGGAACCTGTTGGCCAGGATGCCAAAGGCATTCTCCACCACCCGTCTTGCCCTGGACAGCCTGTAGTTGAAGATCCTCTCTTCACGGGTGAGGTATCTTGAACTTTACGGCTTCATAAGGTAGGTTCTGAGGGAGAAGGAGTCATCACCAATGATGAAGTAGGGCACATTGGGTAGGGGTTCTGGATCTGGAAAACCCATGATGAGGTTGCATTCCAGCCCATCCTTGAGGTCACTGGCGTTGTATACCTGGCTATCTGAAGCTGACCCGTTGCCTGAAGCATCGATGTAGATGAACTTGTAGTCAGCATCAACTATGGCAAAGAGGATGATACTGAAGAAGCCCTTGTAGTTGAAATAAGTGGACCCTGAGTTGGCTGGAGCTTTGCAGGCCACGTGCTTCCCATCTATGGCTCCAACGGTGTGGGGAAAATTCCACCTCTGATACCACTCTTCTGCAAGTTTCCTCCAGCCTTGTTCAGTGGTGGGGCACTTGAGGAGCTCCTCCACGTATTCTTCGATGATGGCCTGCACCACTTCTCTGACCACTTTGGTGATGCTGTTATGTGGCACCCTCCACGCATACTGCATGTTTCTGTATGTGGTTCCAGAGGCCAGGCGCCACAGAGTCAGTGCCATCTTCAGTCCAGTGTCCAGGTTGGGATGGAAGTTGGTGCTAGGCTTGGTCAACCTGGGTCTCAGATGCTCTAGAAGTTCATCAAAAATTGCGGTGACATCCTCATGAAGTGATGGAATGCACAAGGGTCTTCATTCCTCAGCTCCACCATCAAGTGGTCATACAGTCCAAACTCCATTCTTCTCACAATCCATCCTCAGACCTACACAGCTCTTGGACATCTCCTTCTTCTCCTTATGTATAAAAGGTGAAACAGTCTGAACAGGTTTTGGTTCTGGTGATGAATGATCGCAGCTACCATACAGACTGTGTCATGATCCATGGTAGAGAATAATTGATGATGTGTAAGACCAAGACCAAGGGTGAAGAGGTCTGTATACTACAGCTGCTGGACTCATAATGAGATCCAGATGATTTTCTCCCCCTTTTTATAGGAAATATTGGTAGTCCACTAGGTGTCCTTCTACATACTCTAGACATACTGCAGACATCCTAAATATACGAGATACATCCCAGATACAAACGTTTTGTCCGTTTTAATCTTTTATATACCTTTATATCCTATAAAGGCCCGGTCCCACTGCACTTACGGATGCAAAGAGGAGGTAAAACATTAAAAAAAGCTTGCCATCCGTTGGAAAATGCTATGCATGCATTGTGTACTCATTGCATACGTGTTTCATACGCTCTATCCATTGAGCATCCGTCCACTGCGATTTCATCTGCACAAGAAGTTTTGAGCTGCACAAAACTTTGTGAACGGATGAATTTTCTGCCACATCCGTGACATATACGGGCAACAAATGTTCTCTGTCCTTTATCATCCGTTAAATGTCTGCTCTATCCTCTCTGCATCCTCTGGGCATCCTCACAACTCACATCCGCTGCAGCTGAAAATGGAAAGAGGGAGGAAAGAAAAGGTACATGGAACGTCTATACATCGTTAGCAGTACAGAAATAGAAAGGATGCGCAATGAATGGTTTGCATCCGATACACATCCGCGCGGCATCCCCTTTCTTTCCTTTAGGCGTACATGATGCATCTGCTTCATCCGCTATGCATCCGCTTCACAATTATCCCCCGTAACTCCTTCAGAGGTGTCATCCCCTTCAATCCGCTTTCATCCGCTAGGCTTCCGATGAACATCCATTTAGCATTCCCGCTACATACTACTCACGTCCGTTCTTTTCCATTCTGTTTATGCAAATTTTCACCACTTTTGGGAGCGGATGACAACGGATGGAGCCACCTCCGAAATTTTGCTCATCCGCTGTGGCCTTTATGCATATGTTTTGCGGCTGTTGGCCAGTGGGACGGGGCCTTAAAGATTAGAACTAGGACTTCAATTTGTACTTGAAATCTGTACTTATAACCAGTGTAGTATAGATATCATCTGTTCCAAATATCTTTATCTTACCAACATTCAGATGTCCACATTCAGAACAAGCAAAATTTTCCAATAATCTGTAAGGGAAGTTCTTTGTAAAGAATATTACATTAAACTACCCGAAATCATTATTACTTAGATTACATTCGGAAATCCAGATAGGACCATAATTAATATATTCGCCAACTACTATCTCAGTTGCAAAATATCTCCTTACAGAATATGATTGGGAAAGACTTCTAAACTGCTGCTGGTATTTTCAGAATGACAAAATCAACCATAAATTTCCATCTAGAGAATACCTATTGTTCATATTTTTCTGTCTTTCTCATTTGGATTTGCAATCAGTTCATTCTCATTTGCCCCATACAGGCCCAGATTCTAATTAAAGTAGTTCACAGAATGAGCAGATGAAAATTAGGAATAATTATATTTTTCTGCGCTGATTTTATGTTGATGTGGTAAATTATTGGAATAAAAATGATATTTATGACAACCCATTGCTTAGGTGAAATGGGAGTCTTCCAGCACCATTTTTTGTGAGTGTTCCTCTAGGAAGAACTAGAACAATAGCTGTGTTCCCTAAATATTGCTTGCACAAATATATTCCATGGTAAAGCAAAGCAGTTGAAAATGTGGTCTGCCATACCATAAACATATATTCTATTTGACATTCTGAATTGATACACAGATTTCAGGAGGGTATATTGTTTATAATAAGAGCAAAGGAGTAGTACTAAAGGTGTTGAATTAGGAATGAGAAGACATGTTCATACTCATTCTTAGAAGCTCATTAGAGGATTTAGGGACAGTCACTCTCTCTAAGTCCAAATAGAAAGAGGGAGCAGTGTATATTCCTGAATGAAAGGTGGGATATGAATGTAAGCAGTCAATTAATAATACATAATAACATCATAATGCAGACAAATGAATAAATCCATTTTGGAAATGAGATACTGTGAAAATTCAGGATGTTTTTATTACTTAAGTTAGTGCTTTTAACAATTGGTCAATGCTTACATGAGGCAGGCCTTCATACAATAAATTGTTTTTCTTCAGTGATTTTTAAACGAAACAAAGTTTGCCATTTATTGGCCAATTATGTGTCATCAAGTTGTTGTATGTTCGGATGAACAAATTTTCTTATGACAATCTGACCCTAATCTGATTTTTCAGGTCTTCCGGCTGTACATTCATCACCATAAGTGAGTCCATATATTTTGCTGCCGGTTGTCTTCTTCCTCAATTTTCTTCTACCTTTCACAACATTCAAGCCTTCTCCAAAAAGCTAGTTCTTTGCACAGTGTGTCCAAAATAAGATAATTTGAGACTGACGTTTGCCATATTGGGTGCAATGTATAGTTCTTGCGTATCTGAATAAATAACCTTAATGCATAGTATTGCCAACCTGGGAATGAAGTTTTGGGTATCCTTAACATTTGCAAAAGTCTCAGAGGCAATTTTAAGCCTCTAAAGCAAGCAAGAGTGCTGTGTGTTTGTGTGTAGATAAAAAAAAATCAAGACATATTAAACAGATGGCCGCCATATTGAATCTTTATTTTTTGGTAGAAAAGGTGCTGCATGTTTATGCCTATGTGAAAACTCAGTTTGGTGGTAGGTCTTATCTGTTTCAGGGATCAATATCCTGAAAGTAGCAATTTGGTTTGAGTTCATGCTGACTGGCAATATGAGACTACAGTACTCTGTAATATATGTTTTATTTTACAACTTATCAAGAATAAGGAACATAAAATAACTGAGAAAATCAGAGGAATAATAATAATAATAATAATAATAATAATAATAATAATAATAATAA
>BLBF01000031.1:10525373-10557793 GCA_015471245.1 Laticauda colubrina
CTGACTAAAGTACTGAGAGTTAACGGCTTCCACAAAAACAAAATCACCAGCTTGATCCAGGAAAACACACTAAGACATAATAGAGACCCAGAAGATGAACAGACCTATGGAACAGCTGTCCTGCCCGACATAAGAGGTACTACAGACAAAATCAGTGAGATACTACAAAGGCATCACATCAAGACTGCCTTCAAAACAGACAAAAAAATAGCAGCCATCCTTAGAAACCCCAATGATAAAACTGACCTGGAAAACCAAGGCATATACAAAGTCCTCTGTGCTTCATGCCTGGCCACATACATTGGACAGACCAATAGAAGAATAAGCACCCGCCTGAACACAAAAATGCAGTAAAAAAGCTGGAACACACCTCCACACTAGTCCAACATATGAAAGCCACAGGTCTTAACATCAACTTCAATGTCACCAAAATCCTAGCCACTATAGAAACCCCCAATCACAGAATCATCAGAGAAGCCATAGAGATTGAAAAAAGACCTGAAAGCATGAATAGAAGAGATGATTCCACCAGACTCTCAATCATTTGGAAGCCTGCACTCTCAAATAGAAAGATCTCCACACCACAAGCAAGGCAAACATCTGGGCACAAACAGACTCCCCCTGATACCTCCAGCTCAAACACACCCCAACCAGGCACCCAGATGAAACCTAGCTTCCTAATAGATGATAGCCGTCCTTTTACTCAAAGCCAAGCTGCACTGAAAGCCTCCAACACAGGAGCACAGTGTTGCCATCCAATCAAAGCTACAAAACAGACAGAAGAAACTAGAAACACCAATCAAGCAGAACACAGCAAACTCAAAGACCGATAAATACAGCCAATCAGGATGAAGAAAAAACCATTTTGCACAGCAGTAGGCTAGCCTCAAATTTAAAACTGAAATGGCTGTGATGGCCTGACTCACAGATGAACTCAATACAGAAGCCTGATGATGGCAGATGACATTCTGCTGAAACGTTGCTACAACTTTAAAAGCAGAACTACAATGATGTGGGATAATACCTGAAGGAAGCTGAGCAGCATAAATGTAAGTTCCCATGAAAACTTAAACACAAACACACACACACACACACACACACACACACACACATATGTGTATTTGTTTTTTTAAGCTTTCGCGGGTACTTACATGTGTGCTATTCAGCTTCCTTCGGGTATTATCCCACGTCATTGTAGTGCTTTCAAAGTTGTAGCAACGTTTCAGCAGAATCTCATCTGCCATCATCAGGCTTCTGTATGGATGTGGGTCTCACAGCCTCTGGTTTCAAATTCGAGGCTGGCCTATTCTGATTGGGTGGGAGTCTTGGTCTGTGTTCACTGGACTTGGAGTTTGATTGATTGGTGTTTCTGGTTTCTTCTGTCTGTTTTGTGGCTTTGATTGGCTGGCAACACTCTGTTCCTGTGTTGGAGGCTTTCAGTGCAGCTTGGCTTCGTGTGAAAGGATGGCTGCTATCCATTAGGAAGCCAGGTTTCACCTGGGTGCCTGGTGGGGGGGGTTTCGAGTTGGAGGCATCAGAGGGAGTCTTTTTGTGCTCAGGTGTTTGCCTGGTTTGTGGTGTGGAGATCTTTCTATTTGAGAGTGCATTCCAGCAGACTGTCAATCATTTGGAAGCCTGCACAGCACATATATGTGTATATATATACATATATATGTACACATATATATATAAGCTTAAAAAACATATATATATAAGCTTAAAAAAACATATATATATATATATATATATATATATATATATATATATATGGATATGGATATGGATATGGATATGGATATGGATATGGATATGGATATGGATATGGATATTTGTTTTTTTAAGTTATCGCGGGTACTTACATGTGTGCTGTTCAGCTTCCTTCGGGTATTATCCCACGTCATTGTGGTGCTTTTAAAGTTGTAGCAACGTTTCAGCAGAATCTCATCTGCCATCATCAGGCTTCTGTATTAAGTTTGTACTTAATTTAGAAACTTAATACAGAAGCCTGATGATGGCAGATGAGATTCTGCTGAAACATTTGCTACAACTTTAAAAGCACTCCAATGACGTGGGATAATACCCAAAGGAAGCTGAACTGCATTCATGTAACTATCCGCGAAAACTTTAAAAAAAGGAAGGCACTCACCTGAGAGGATCTCTCCTGCACTCACTCTCTCCCCCTGCAAGGTCAACATCTGCACTGTTGAGGAGGAGGAGGCTGCAGCCAGTTCCTTCTGCTTGCTGAGAGGTGAGGAAGCCGCGGCTTTGCAGAGCAAGCGAAGCACTGTTAGCCCGGGCAAGATTTGGAAATGAGGGGCAGGCGGAGGCATGCACACACCTGCGACCCGCTTTTCTGGCTCTGCCCAGCCCACATGGCTCTGGCGCAGCCCTGGAGGGATGAGTGGAGGGTCCGGCGGGGAGGCGCTCGCTGCCTTGGTGAGAGCTCTGCTGCCGGGAAGGAGGGCCCACCTGTTAGCTGCACTGGGCACCCCAGGCTATAGTTGTAATGATGAGGCAGTCGAGTTGTTTGATCATGAACAATTGAATTATGATGATCTTTATTGGAGTACAGTCTTTGCATTTATATACATTTTTAGTTATCCTCCATCATTGGTTAACTTTGGTTACTGCTTAACTTTCATTACTGTTTAGTACAGTAATCCATTCAATTAATTATTTCTAGTTAAAGTCTAACATATGTTTACTTCCCCTCTCTAATCCTCCTTTATCCATAGATTAGTGACTTTGTTTGCCTGAGTTGTATTTGCTTGGAAACATTCTTTATCTGAGGTTTGCCATCCGAGATTGGAACATTCCTGCAATTACAACTCTACATATCCTCGTTTTTTTTATTTTAAATGGAGGATTCAAAGATTTATGAATGTATTGCAATTGAAGAGGATTAAGAGAGGGGGAAGCAGGATGAAACAATGCGAATAAATTTGGAATACATTGAATAAAACAAGAGGTTGCAATTAGTACAATAATAATAATTATAGCATAAAACAAAAACTGTCTGAGCCAAGACCAATCAGGGAGCCAATTGGTTAGCTATCAAAAGGTGAGTAATGAGCATGGATATTATTTTGAATGTATGATTGTAAATTGGCAAGCTCCTCTTCAATAATTTTATTCAAAGAATGAAAATGCACAGCACATTCACAGCATCCAACTAACTTACAGAACCCTCCCTGATGGGCTAAAAGATAGTCCATGGCAAAACGCTGCTTTAAGACATCTTGATTTAAGTCTTCTATTTCATGTTGCGAATCACGAATAATAATAGCGGTAGCATTGATGGATTTTTCAAGTCTGCAGGTGAGACCAAGAATAAATTGTCTGTTTTCTTGAGCAATTATGCCAGGATAAGAGCATAGAGTAAGGATTCCTGTAACAGCCCCTGCCAATGAAAGCCAAATATAGAACCAGAAGACACTTGTGTGTCAATAATGACTTCATCATTACATGTAGGCCCCAGAGAGGAACGCCACTGTTGAGTTGATGGGAGCATACCTATTTGAACAGGTAGAGTAAAATAACCTATAGTTGCACATTGATAATTCTGAGGATGAACATTAGTAGCATATTTATCAAAAAAGAACCACATATTAGGATCCTTAAGCTGCCAACCAGTGCATATCGATCCTGTATTAGACTGATCAGAGGCATTAAAAATAGGAAAATTGTCAGGATACATATCAGAAGCTATATTAATTCCATGCAAAGAAGAATTAAAGGTACCTGACAACCAATAGTAATCAGACCAATTATGAAGCCAAGTGTGTTTAGTGTGACAACAGAAACACAGACCCCTTGTAAATTGACCAACTTTCAAGTAACGCCAATGGACAGAATTCAATTGCATAAGGGGTGTAGAAAATAGCCAGGAGTGTGAAATAGATTGCAGTTGTGAGACAATAAATGTAGAAGACATGATCAAGTTAGGAGTAAAAGAAATTTGACCAAATGCCATTGGGGGGTCATAGTATAAAGTAATATTTGTGCCATGGTTCATAAACATGTATTGGGCATGACCCACAAATTAGGGTTAAGACGAGCCACAGAAGTGTCATTTTGAGCAGAAACACCATTAACCATAAACAAGAAAATACAAAGTAAAATGGTAACAGAGTTAGCTGTAATAATAGCAGAAACAGCAGCAACAAGATTTTCAGGAGTTTGAGGTAATGAGGCCTGCTACAGTTGTTGTTGAGCTTGATATGTAGTAAATTTAACCTGGCCCCAAGTGATGGGTTGTGGGTATGTTGACCTTGGAAGACGGACTTCCGTGTTCAGATGAAGATTGAAATCCAGAATCAGGTTGTGAAGGCCCTGATGCCATGCCATGATACTACATACTGCTACTTGCAGTCCAAGCTGTGGCCCCTGCCCAGGACGAGATTGTACTGGACAAACAGAGAGTAATTCTGCAAGTTCTGTTCCTGAGACAGAGGCATCCCTTTTACAAGTCTCTACCATTTTCTGAAAAGAAGACTGAACAATAGAGTCAGAAGGTTTTTGCCCTGTATCTGCAGGAGCTGAGGGAATTGAAGACATATATACAGGTGAAGAAGGGGTACAAATGACAGCATTAGTATAATGTGAAGGTGGAGGTGTTAAAAGAGAAAATTCATTGTGACCAAATTTTTCAATTGCATGCGTACATAAATGCCACACATGCAAAACTTCTACTTTTGCTTGAGGTTCAGTATGCAATATTTTCCCAATACGTTCCCAATCAGTTAATTTTAAAGACCCCTTTTCTGGGTACCATAGGCACTGAGCTGCAATTTCCTGGACTAGCCTTAAGAGATTTCTCTGTGGTACCTCAGTATTCTTCTTCTTCTTCTTCAACAAATAGCCTATTTCATCTACATGCTTCCTTTGTTCCTCAGAAAGCGAAGACCCCATACTTACAGAAATCAAAAGGTTGAAGAAACCACAAAGGGTTGAAGGTGCACCAAATCCTTACCAGACAAAGTAAGAGGATCCCTGTTCATGCGCCACTTGTAATGACGAGGCAGTCAAGTTGTTTGATCATGAACAACTGAATTATGATGACCTTTATTGGAGTATAGTCTTTCCATTTATATACATTTTTTAGTTATCCTCCATCATTGGTTAACTTTGGTTCCTGCTTAACTTTCGTTACTGTTTAGTACAGTAATCCATACAATTAATTATCTCTAGTTAAAGTCCAAAGGCCCAGTACCACTGCACTTACGGATGCAAAGAGGATGTAAAACATTAAAAAAAGCTTGCCATCCATTGGAAAACGCTATGCATCTGTTGTGTACTCACTGCATACGTGTTTCATATGCTCTATTCGTCGAGCATCCGCCCACTGTGATTTCATCTGTGCAAGAAGTTTTGAGCTGCACAAAACTTTGTGAACGGATGAACTTTCCACTGCATATGATGTACATCCGCAACATATACGGGCAACAAACGTTCTATGTCCGTTATCATCCGTTAAACGTCCGCTGTATTCTCTCTGCATCCTCTGGCCATCCCCTCAACTCACATTCGCTTCAGCTGAAAATGGAAAGAGGGAGGAAACAAAAGGTACACGGAATGTCTACACAGCGTTAGTAGCATGGAAATAGAAAGGATGTAAGCGTATGCATCTCATATATAAAGGATTAAAACGGACAAAACATTTGTATCTGGGATGTATCTCATATATTTAGAATGTCTGCAGTATGTCTAGAGTATGTAGAAGGCCCCATAGCGGACAACCAATATTTTCTATAAAAAGGGGGAGAAAATCATCTGGATCGCTGGGATGGTGGACCATACAGTCCCACTATGGTTGCACTGGAGATTTATCTATCCTTTAACTATCCTTATCTATTCTACAAGCATGCACAGGCTTAACCATTCTTTCTAAGTTTTCACCAACACTTTATTAAGTAAACAAAATGAACCAAGTAAACTAAGTGTGTTAAGCAAAGATAACCTTTATTAACTTTCTTAGGAAAACTTTATGACTTTAATAAATAAGCAAAATGAAATAAGCAAAAGTGTCTTAAGCAAAGATAAACTTAACAAGTAAACAACTCAGTTTCTGACATTATTCTCAATCACTCTGAGTCATGTCCATGGTCTCAGCTGTTAAGCGGGCAGGGACTGTGGAGGTGGCTGTGGCTTGAGTGCTGGTCTGAGGTGCCATTGGGGTGCTTGGCCCCGAGGGTACAATAGGTGGTGGTGTGTTCAGGAAGCTATCCGAGAGCTGACTCAGTCCTGTGTGGTTGAGAGGCCCTTCATCAAGGACCTGAGATGTCAAGCCCAATACTGATGACAGATTGTCCATTGACGGGCTTGGCTGTGGGGTGGAGGAAGGGTTGGGAGGAGTGTAGTGGGGCTGTCTGGTCTGCATCTGGGTGAGGACTGGTGTCTGTGGCATCTGATGAACCTGGGCCTGGACTGGGAAGTTCTGTTTTGTGGGAAGTCCTGGTAGTCATAGCCTTGGTAGGTGAGGGGCTGTTGAAAGCCGTGGAAGGGCTGTGACATCGCTTGGGGTGGAGGAGCAGACCTGGACTGGGTAGGAGCAGCTTCAGCTGGGCCTTGAGGGTTGTGCAGAAGTGCTGTGATCTTCTGCTTTATCACCTGGTACTGGGCCTCGGGCAGTTCCCTCAGGGTCTGGCTGATATAGGTGATGAAGGTGTTCCAGCCTGAGGATGCTCTGTCCAAGTGGACCAGCTGAGAGAGAAGTTCTGTGCTGGTCTTCATTGTGTCCCTGATCTCCAACAGCACACTGTGGTCCTGGCCCTCCAGTCTGCCTCTCTGCCTGCATCCTCTGGAGCTGGGGGTGGGGGTAGGGGGTGGGTTGGCCTCTGGTGGCTGCTGCTTCTTCCTCCATTTGTGACAGCAGGGCGTCATCCTCCACGGGATTCTCCAAGTCCGTCGGCATGGGGAGTGCAGCTGTCGGGGGGGTCTCTGCTGTAGGGCCCTCTGAAGACACCTGCCTGGACAGGGTAGCTGTCTCCTGGCTGGGAGAGGACTGGCTGTCTGTGGGCTGTCTGAGGGAGTGGGGTCTCAGAGGGGCTGCTCCTCGGTGGCGGATCTCACCCTCCAGTAAGCTGCACTTGGCCATGACGTACATCTCCCAGTCAGTGAGCTTGACAGTGGCCTGCCCAGATTTCTTGAGGTGTAGCTTGCTATACCAGGTGTGCATGTGCTTCCACCATCCCAGGAGTACTTCTGCAGTGTACCCCAGGCTCTCTGCCTTGTCTCTCCAAGCTGCCTGCTTCTTCTTGGTGTCCCGATACAGTCTGTAGCCCTTTCTCCAGAGGTACTCGTTCTTCCTCAGCCATTCCAGCACCTCATCCTCATACTCCTTGAAAATGGTGTACTGTTTCCTCTCTCCCCTCTCCTTCCCTTGCCTCTTCCTCCCTCTGGCAGGAGCTTGACCAGGGCCTCCAGGGGCTTCAGCATCAGGGCCTTCTGGAGATTGTTCATGGCCTTCAGGGGATTGAGCAGCGGGGCCTTCAGGGGCTTGAGAAGCAGGGCTTTCAGCAGCAGGGCTTTGAGGGGCTTGAGTGCCTGGGGCTGGTCCACCACAGCAGCAGCAGCTTCAGAGTCAGTGCCAGGGAGTGGGATGCTGTTTCTGGCCTTCTTCACCTTGCCAGGGCTTGAACGAGTATACATGGGCTTCCTCTTCTTGCCTGACTGACGAACCATGGTGTTCCTACAAGATGTATGTGGCAGCACATACATCATTTTCCCTGTATGCTGAATGTGTGCATGCTGTATCCTTTTATATCCGTGGAGCTGATGCAAATCATACTCCCTGCATACGCAGTGAATGCTTTGCATCTGATATACATCCACGCGACATCCCCTTTGTTTCCTATAGGCGTCCGTGATGCATCCGCTTCATCCGCTATGCATCTGCCCCTTCTGTCCGCTTCGAAATTCTCCGCCAGAACCCCTTCAGAGGTGTCATCCGCTTCCATCCGTTTTCATCCGCTAGGCTTCCTATGAACATCCGTTTAACATCTCCGCTACATACTACCCACATCCATTCTTTTCCATTCTTTTTCATTCTGTTTATTCAAATTTTCGCCACTTTTGGGAGCGGATGACAATGGATGGAGCCACCCCCGAAATTTTGCTCATCCGCTGTGTCCTTTATGCATATGTTTTGCATATGTTGGCCAGTGGGAGCCTTAACATATGTTTACTTCCCCTCTCTAATCCTCCTTTATCCAAAGATTAGTGACTTTGTTTGCCTGAGTTGTATTTGCTTGGAAACATTCTTTATCTGAGGTTTGCCATCCAAGATTGGAACATTCCTGTAATTACAACTCTACACACAACCCCCACTTGTGGACGTTGGGCCCTCATACCATCTTCATGGAGTCTGTTTCTGACCCTTTGAGCAGCCACATGCACATTTGTGGCCCATTGGAGGTCATTTTTCAGGGCTCTGGCAGTGCTCCTCCTGTCCCTCCTTGCACAAAGGCAGAGGTTGCGGTCCTTATGCTGGATTGTTGCCCTCCTACGGCCTCCTCCACATTTTCTGATGTACTGGCCTGTCTCCTGGTAGCACCTCCATGCTCTGGCCACTACTCTGACAGACATAACAAACCTTCTTGCCACAGCTCGCATTGATGTGCTATCTTGGATGAGCTGCACTACCTGAGCCACTTGTGTGGGTTGTAGACCCTGTCTCATGCTACCACTAGAGTGAAAGCACCACCAACATTCAAAAGTGACCAAACCATCAGCCAGAAAGCATAGGAACTGAGAAGTGGTCTGTGGTCACCATCTGCAGAACCACTCCTTTATTGGGGATGTCTTGCTAACTGGCTATGCTTTCCACCTGTTGTCTATTCCATTTGCACAACAGCATGTGAAATTGATTGTCAATCAGTGTTGCTATCTAAGTGGACAGTTTGATTTCACAGAAGTGTGATTGACTTGGAGTTACATTGTGTTGTTTAAGTGTTCCCTTTATTTTTTGAGAAATGTATATGTGCACTATTTTACTCCATTGATGCTGGTTAATGAACACAAAAAGTACCCATTCCTGCAACTGGTACATCAAGGAACTTTGAAAATGCATAGATGATTAGAACATGAGTGTCAGAAAATTTGCTCTGAGTAATGGCTTAATATTAGGAAGAGTCAGTAATGAATACAGTAATAGCAAAAATCGTCATCATAGTACTTGATGGGAGTAATGATGACAAGGATACAATCCTTCACCACACACTGCTGCATCCTCACAGTGCCATCCAGTGGAGATTTTTTAAAACATAGTTTCAGATTTTTAGAATGGGATTGTTCTCCTTCTAAAGGTTTCAGGTTCAAATTTTGGATGGGTTCTTCATTGGAAGAAACTTTTTGGAGTACAACACCTTTCCTTGGTGGAAGCTGGTATACCAGCTATGTCATTCTCTGAGAGAGCTCTCTTCAACAGTACTTGCTCTTGTCATCGCAAGATTATATTACTGTAACATGACACCCCAAAAGAGAAAATGCACCCAAGAAGAGAACAAATAAGTCCACAGATTTGCATAGAAATGTATGCAATTGATAACACACATATATTCATGCTATAATTTAGAAATAATTGCAATAATTTGAGATAGACAAAAGACAGCTCTATTGCTGTTAATAAGCCCTTGGTTGATTTGCAAAAGATCGATAAAGAGCTAATTCCTAACTGCTTAACAGTAGCAGCAGCAAATGAATTTCTACTTTGCTTTTGAAATGAAGAAAGGGGAAGGAGAAGTTAAATTGCAAGTTCTGTTTCCTTGTTCTATTTAAAATCAGTCCCTAGATTCAGTATTCCTTATTTCCTTTGGACTAATTGTGGAATCTTAAGCAACCAACATATTAAATTCCAAAAACCAGATGTCTGATTGTTACTAGAGTACTTTTGTTGAAATGCAATTCATTACACCTTTGTTAGATACATGCTGACTTTCCTATGGACTTTGCTGAGTGTTAATTGTTAATGAATAGCTTCATTTTTCTTATGGTTCTTTATCTTTAAACTAAATTTGGACCAAACATCCTTTCAAATATAGGAAGTGTTCAGATGTATGAGGATTTCTCTTTAAAACTAGAATGCATTGCTACCCTATTGGAAGCTGCCATTAGTTAGCAAGTAAATAAATTAAGTTCTGCTGCTAAATACTGATTTTAATCTTTAAAACCTTTCATGAATTAGAACTGAATTATCTATATAAGAATATTCCACACAGGTCTTCTGTGCATTTAACATACTTTGTGATATGATGAGTTTTTCCTGTTGTGTTACCTTAATTGTGGAATGGTGTTCCCCAAAGTTGGCAACTAGTTTGCTGCATTTTTTTAAACAAATGAGTATTTTTTCAATTTCCTTTGGAATAAAGGATCTCATTTGTTTATACATTTATTTTGTTCCTTCTATAGGCTTTGCTATTAGCTGTTGTTTATGTGTGTGTGTAAAAGATGAAGATGTGAATGAGACTGTTTTTCAGATATATTGATAATATGAAACAGTTTCAACCCTTTTATTGGAAGAAAAAAGTATGTTGTAGAATAAAAAAAAATCAGGAAAATAGAAAATAAAATAAATTCAAAAAATGATTATTTTGTGAATGCATAAGCATGCCAGCAAATCTTTAACTTTCTATCCATGTAATTGAAGTATAGCCCAATTGGACACTAAAGTCGACACTAAAGTCCAATTGGAATCATCTTGTTATAAAAATATCATCGTGATCAGAGGTGGTATTCATCCGGTTCTGACCAGTTCTGGAGAACTGGTAGTAGAAATTTTGAGTAGTTCGGAGAACCGGCAAATATCACTTCTGACTGGATATTTTATAGTATAATTTCCTGCCATGCCCACTAAGCCACGCTCACAGAACTGGTAGTAAAAAAAATTGAATCCTACCACTGATTGTGATACTGCAAATATCACTGCAATGCAGTTACTCAGGCATTTTAAGAACATGGGACTAAAGTTTAATTCTGTGGATTTTCTGTGTCTCTGCTCTAGTTCCTTCTTAGGCTAGGTTTCAAAAAAATATATGAATTATTAGGTAGGCTCATGTGTACTATCTCTAAAAACCTCTGCCCTATATTTTGAGAAACAGGCTACCTTAAGGCTAGGTCCCACTGGCCGACGGATGCAAAACGTATGCAAAAAGGACAAAGCAGACGAGCAAAATTTTGGGTGTGCTCCATCCGTTGTCATCCTCTCCAAAAAGTGGCAAAAACTTGCATAAACAGAATGGAAAAGAAAGGAAAAGAACGGACGGGGGTAGGATGTAGTGGGGATGTTAAACGGATGTTCATAGGAAGCCTAGAGGATGTATATAGGATGCAAACCGTTCACTGCTCATCCTTTCTATTTCCGTGCTCATAACGCTGTGTAGATGTTCCATGTACCTTTTGTTTCCTCCCTCTTTCCGTTTTCAGCTGCAGCGGATGTGAGTTGAGGGGATGCCCAGAGGATGCAGAGAGGATACAGTGGACGTTTAACGGATGATAAATGGACATAGTACGTTTGTTGCTCGTATGTCACGGATTTACATCGTACACAGCGGAAAGTTCATCCGTTCACAAAGTTTTGTGCAGTTCAAAACTTCTTGAGCGGATGAAATCTCAATAGATGGATGCTCAAAGGATAGAGCGTATGAAACACATATGCAATGAGTACACAACTGATGCATAGCATTTTCCAACATTTTTTAACGTTTTACATCCTCTTTGCATCCGTTGGTGCAGTGGGACAGGGGCTTAAAGAACTGTATTGTGAATAATTAACAACATTAAATATCCTGTAGGCCTTTTTTCATCAAAATCCCCATTCCAATTTATATTTGTTGGGCCAGCTCTGATCTTATCTACATTGTACAGTGTTGAATTCTAGGTTCCATGTACCTTGAACCGGTGATCAAGAGAGTATATGGAGAATAAAAAGTATTCCCCTATGTTTTTGTTGCTTAGGATCTGATCTAAAGGTTCCTTAAAGATCCTCAATATCAACTTGCAATACAATCCCCTCTATGACAATTGGGAATATGTTACTATGAAAGAACAGACAGGTTGAAGAAAAATTAGAAATTTCAAAGATAAATAAAATTAGTAGCTAAATGCAATAGTGTGCTGGCCTTTAGGAAAACATGGGGGGAAATGTGGAAGTGGGTTCAAAGTGAGAAGCAAGTACTGTGTCACAGAACTGGGCCTCAATCTTTTATTGTATAATAAGGGTAAAACAATTAACATTTTGCTGGTAGCTAGCCTTCCAACTTTGAGAGGTATGAACATTATCCCAATTTTTATTGAAGAATATTATAAAGTGGTCAGCGATACAAGCCATTACGAAACATCGAGAATCATAGAATCATAGGGTTGGAAAGGGACTTGCAGGTCTTGTATTCAACCCCCTGCCCATATTGTAATTCTTATTTCAGTGAATATGATAGAAGGTACTACTATTATAGGAAGTGGGCAAGTTGTAATGGCTACCATCATCTAAATGTAACTTAAATACTAGCATCAGTATGACCAACAAATGCTAAGTAACAGTTGCCTCAGAAAATTAATTGACTTGCTGAAGTTGTACTAGCATCCTTATTGTTTTCCATTTGGTTCACATATAGTGCTGTATAGACTCTATATTTGTTACCTGATATCCTTTCCAGGATCTTTAGGAAAAATACAACCAGTGAACTAACCTCATCTTCTTGGGTACAGCCACTTTCTTGTCATGGCCACAGTATTTTTCTACTTCGCCTTCCTCTGGGCCCAAATTCACAACATTGAGCAGAAGAAGAGAAAGAAAAGCAGATTGTTATTTAGTCAGTCAAATTTATTTAGTCAGTCAAATTCTTTATTAAAGGTTAGCAATCCAGACTAAATATGATTTACTAAATACAAACCTATAGCTGTGAAGGAAAACCTATGCCACACATGCTGGAAATGGCATGCAGAACCATCTTTCCAGGCATGCCAGCCATTGCCTGTTGCTCTTCGGGTTCCAGTGCATGCATGTGTGCCAACCAGCTGGTCTTTGCATGCACGGAAGCCCAGAAAACCAGAGGAGCAGCTCCCCGCATATGCTCCCATTTTGGCACTCGGTGCAGAAAAGGTTTGCCACCACTGACCTATAGGATACAGCTACAAAATAGAAGTTATAAAACCAAACAAGGCATCAAGATTTTAAAAAAAACCACCATTTCATTATCAATGTGTGATAATACGCATATAAACTATGCAGCAGTGAAAGTAACTTGGGGTACTGTACAAGTTGACTATTTGTTCATTCCATGGAAATGGAGTTAGGAGGTACATTAATAACTCAATACATATGTCTCAATCACAGAGGCTGCTCTTCCTTTTTTTTCCCATTGCTAGCATGCATACAATAGGAGAGACAGAAAAATAGTCAGAAAAGGCAAAGAAAATGATTAGAAATGCTGGAAGTGGAATCAGTTGACATATGGTCCATTACAGATATCTGATGCCAGCTCTGATGTTGACCCTGAGGATTTCTAGTATTTATCCAGGTTTGTCCAGACCTAGATGGAAGTTTATAGTTTGTCATGAGCACTTGGGAAGAGTGTTAACTTGAATAATTCAATAATTCCCTCAAATCCACACTTAGTATATTGTAAACCTTCAGTTGAACACATTTTGATTTAGTGGAGTGCAAAAATAGCAAACAAAATTTTCTTTAGACAATCACCCTTCAATATCTTCATTAATGACTTAGATGAGGGGAACTTACAAATTTGCAGATGATACTAAGCTGGCAGGAATAGCTAACACCCAAGAAGATAAGTTGGATCTTGACAGACTAGAACACTGGGCCATATCTAACAAAATTAAATTCAATGTAGAGAAAAGTAAAGTCCTACACTTAGGTAAGAAAAACCAAAAGTACACATATAGACTAGGTGAAACCAGGCTCAATAGCAGTAACTGTGAGAGGGATCTTGGAGTCTTAGTGAATAACTAGCTAAATATGAGCCAGTAATGTGCAGCAACAGCCAAAAAAGCTAATGCAATCCTAAATTGTATTAACAGAGGGATACAATCAAGATCAAGGGAAGTACTAATACCACTCTATAAAGCCTGAGTAAGACCACATCCAGAGTACTGCATCCAGTTTTGGTCACCACATTATAAAAAAGAAGTTGAGACTTTAGAAAAAGTACAGAGAAGAACAACCAGGATGATGAGGGGACTGGAGGCTAAAACATGCAATGAACGGTTGCAGGAACTGGGCTTGGCTAATCTCGTAAAGAGAAGGACCAGGGAGACATGATAGCAGTCTTCCAATATTTGAGGGGCTGCCACAGAGAGGAAGGGATCAAGCTATTTTCTAAAGCTCCTGTAGGCCAGACAAGGAATAATGGATGGAAACTGAACAAGGAGAGATTTAACCTGGAAATAAGGAGAAACTTTCTGACAGTGAGAACAATCAACCAATGGAACAGCTTACCCTCAGAAGTTGTGGGAGCACCATCACTTGAGACTTTCAAGAAGAGATTGGACTGCCATTTGTCAGAAATGGTGTAGGGTCTCCTGCTTGGGCGGGGGGTTGGATTAGATGACCCAGAAGGTCCCTTCCAACTCTGATTATCTGTTAAATCTGTTAAACCCCAAAATAATGAACAGGCCATTGATTTCTGTATGGTAGACAATTAATGTAAATTACTCTATTTGCATAATTTGGTCATCACACAAATTATGCAAATTGATACAAATGATATATATTCAGATTTAATGGTTTAACATATATCCTCTTGTTCTAATGGTTTAATAAACTAGTTTCCTATACCTTGACTGAGTCAAAGTTTCCAGAAGAGCATATCTGCCAGGTTTACTTTCACTTAGGTTCTCATGATTTATTCTTAATTTTTATGTTAGAATAATTTTTAAATTAAAAAAATCAACATAAATTGTGCAGTTTTTCCAGTGTGCACATGTCATTACAGTATTCAATCATATGTGCAGGCCTAAAGCACAGTTATATGTGCTTTTTCTAACAAACGTATTTCATGAAAGCAATTTTCTCTACGGTGCTTTCATCTATAATTTCCCCAATATATGCATTTTATGTACAGTATTTTAGTAAGAATTTTGCAAATCCTGAAATGTTCAGAATTTAGTTTATGAATGTGATTTAGCCATTTATATTCAAAAATACAAATGGCAAAAGCTTGTATTTATAATGAGAATGGAGTAAATTGCCATCCATCACAATTTATGGATGGATAAATTTTTGTTCCCTACCAAATAAAAAAAATCTATATCTTAGCAGTAAGGAGACTGTACTGCAGAAGTGTCCAGAGCAGAGTCTGGTTATATTCTTTTGATTACTTTCCGTTCTTATGTCCCACAGATCAAGAAAAAGAGCTTAGTAGAATTTGGTCAATTATTTTGCCTCTATAGCTCATTATAGCTCAGCTCAGTCCAAGAAGGGGTCCAGCCTCATTAAAAGAGCCCTTGGTGAGATCATTCCTGGAAATAAAAAATAAATAGACCCAGATGAAACAATGAAAATGGACAAGTGAAGTTCTCAATCAATGGTGTCTAAATAAAACAAATTTTGTAGACCCATTTCAATCTAGCTTTAGGCCCGATTTTGGTTGTCAAAATGTCAAAACCAGGGGCACAATGGCCCTGTGGGAAGATTTATGTTGAAGGAGAGGTGGAGTCTAGAAACCCAGTGAGTGTTCTGGATCCTTCAGCAGTTTTCAGTCCTTCCAGCCACTCCCTCTTTTTTTGGGAAAAGTTATCTGAGTTATCTATGATTTGCAGTAATTCTGTTCACATATCTAGATCATCATTTCCAGAACTGCCTCCAGGGCAGAGGTGGTATTCAGCAGGTTTTGACCAATTCTGAAGAACCAGTGGCGGAAATTTTGAGTAGTTCGGAGAACCGGCAAATACCAACTCCGACAGTATCCTTCCCCTGCCACGCTCACCAAGCCATGCTCACAAAACCAGCAGTAAAAAATTTGAATCCCATCACTGTCCCAGGGGGGTTCTGCTTGACTTTGTGGCATTTACAAGAAAGCCTATCACAAAGTTCCATTTTATTTCCAGTGTTTTATGACATTTACTTAGATTTAATAATATATTGCTCCATTTGACCAGATCGAGGTAAAGCAGTGGAAATAATCCCCTTTAAGGATCAAATTCAACATTTAGAGTGCTTTTAAATCTATGATTAGCAACACAAAAATATTCTGTAGAACAGAACACCTTTCACCAGTTTGTGCTGTGTGCCTGTTATGGTCTAGATCAGGGCTATCAAACTCATGCCCCATGGGCTGGATGCTGCCTTGGTCAGCCCACCCCTGGTTTAGTGAAGGCAGGGGAGTCACAATACATCACTTGATGATTCTGTGATGACATGAGTTTGACACTCCTGGTCTAGATGGTTATCCATATAATCCGTGGTCCGTTAACTTTTTGTATAGATTATTGCAAGTATTGCTTGTTCTTGAAGAGAATCCAGAAATTTTAGTTAGCACACAATGGTTTTATTTATCTTTATGTATATACAGTGAATGCGGTATCTGCTATCCCGCATCAGATGGGCGTCTCATGATAGGGAGCGAAGGAGAGAGAAACGACAGGAGACGAAGTTCCTCGCGATGAGTGCGCCCCGAATGTCCGGGTACACGCTCTTTTATTATGCTCATTCAAAAGGGGGTGATTGTTTATTCAGAACCTAGGTTAAGCCTAGGTCAGACGGAATATACAGATTTAACAATGGCTCAAACAAAAGCAAGATATCAGGACAGACAGGATGGCAAGATTTATATTTGATCAGGATATTACTTCTTCACAAAGCTGCATGCCAGACAATGTAATCCCAAGTGAATAAACCATTTCTGCAAATGTTTGACTCCTTGTCTCTGTACGTGCCCTGTAAAAGGTCACTGAGAAGACAGAAGCTTAATGATTACACGTGAATGATACAATGTTGCAATGTCTGAATGATACATAGTTGCATTGATACACAGTTGCAAACACATAAATGATACATAGTTACAACATACAGTATTTATGAATAATTGTAGCCTGCCCCATCTGTTTTTATCTCCAGGAAAAAAAAATCTTGCATTATTAAACTTAAAGACAGCTAGTTGGAATCTCAGTTTTAAAAACATAATGCCATCAAAAACCACTATTTTGTCATCTAATCTTAGGTATCTTGGCCCTGCCAAAATTGGGGATCACATCACTCATGCACCACCACCTATTCTCTTTGTAGGGATTGGTTGAGGCATACTTTCTTACTTTCTTACTTATTTATTTATTTGATTTGTCAATCGCTTACAAGATAATAGGTATAAGAATATACATAGTTATGAATACATGAAATGGGTACATGTAAGAAAAATAAAAGAAACAATAGGACAGGGATGGTAAGCACATTGGTGCACTTATGCATGCCCCCTACAGACCTCTTAGGAAAGGGGTGAGGTCAATAGTAGACAGTTAAAGTTTTTGGAGTTTGGGGAAGAAACCACAGAGTCAGGAAGAGTATTCCAGACATTGACCACTCTGTTGCTGAAATCGTATTTCCTGCAATCAGGTTTGGTGCAGCTAACCTTGAGTTTGTATCTATAGTGTGCTCTTGTGTTGTTATGGTTGAAGCTGGAGTATTCCTTAACAGATAAGTCATTGCAATGTATGATTTTTTATACCATACTTAGATCAGACCGAAGATGGTGTAATTCAAGGTTTTCTAGGTCTAGAATTTCAAATCTGGTAGCATAAGGTATTCTGCAATGAGTAGAGGAGTGGAGAACTCTTCTTGTGAAATATTTCTGGACTTTCTCAACTGTGCTAATATCAGATACGTAATGTGGGTTCCAGAAAGATTAGCTGTGTTCGAGTACTGGTCTAGCAAATGTTTTGTATGCTCTAATTAGTAGTGTGATATTACCAGAGAAAAAGCTACGTAAGGTTAACAACTCTTAATGCTTTTTTGGCTATGTAGTTACAGTGGGCTCTAGCACTTAGATCATTAGAGATGAGTATTCCAAGGTCCTTGAAGAGCTTGGATCATCAACAAGGTCATGACTATTCAGCTTGTATTTTATTTTCTGATTTTTTTTACCAATATGTAAAACAGAGCATTTATTTGTTAAGATTTGAAGTTACCATTTGTTTGACCATTCTGATACATAGTCAAGATCTTTTTGAAGGGTAGCAGTATTGTCTGTGGTATTGAACAGCTTTACATCACCAGCAAAGGGACTGCAGTTGCTCTTAATGTGATCACAGATTACATTTATGTAGAGAATGAAGAGAGTTGGTCCTAGAACACTGCCTTGGGGAGCACCACTATTGATAGGTACAGAATTTGATAGGATGCTCCCAATTTGGACCATTTCTTGTCTGTTTGACAGGAATACTTCTCTTCAGTTGTGCAGTTGTCCAGAGATACCAAAAGATTTTAGTTTTAGGAGTAGTGTGTCGTGTACCACTGAATCAAAAGCTTTACAGAAATCTATGTAGATTGTATCTATTGTTTTGCCCTGATTTAGTTGTGTAATACATATGTTTCTGCAGTATAAGAGTTGCAGATTACAGGATAGTTTTTTTTTCTGAAACCAAATTGTTTATTAGAGAGCAGGTTGTTTGTCTCTAAGTGGAGGATAATGGATTGGTTAATAACTGATTCCATGACTTTACAGGTGGTGTAGCATGAGATTGGTCTGTAATTTTCAACTAGGCTGGGGTCTCCCTTTTTGAAGATGGGGATGACCATGGCTTGTGACCATAGTTTTGGCAAGGAGCTCGTCCTGAAAGATTTTTCAAAGATTATGCTTAGAGGTTCTGCTATGGCAGTGGATAGCTTTTTTAAGAAGTAGGCACATGTTCCATCCGGTCCAATAGACAGAGATAGTTTTAGATTGTGCAGTGCTTTTTCAACATTGTCTTCTGTGAAATCGATATGTATTAGATCATTGTAGCTGTCTGTGGTTCGGCTAGGAAATACTGGGCATGATCCATTGCTGTTTACAAATACTGAGCCAAAGAATGTGTTAAAGATGTTGGCTTTAATGGTGTCATTGTTGCAGTCTTTACTATTAAGTCCTTTTAGGGGTGGGATGAACCTTGAGTCTTTTAGTTTGTTGTTTACAAAATTGTAAAAAGCACGGGTGGAATTGGTGCATAGAAGATTTTCCTCTTGTTTAACATGATAGTTGGTGCATTCAGTCTTTATCTGGTGGCATAAATTTTTGTATCAGCTTTGAAGTTGGCAACATGACCAGATTTGTTTTTCTGACAGAGTGATCTCTTTTTGGATTGAAGTTTCCTTATTGTTATGGGTAATCTGTTTTTTGGGGGGTTGTTATTGTTTTGGGGGTTGTTATTGGTACATATAGTTTAATGACTCTTTTGACTTCAAGTAAAAATATGTTGTAATGGTCTTCAACAGGACTACATCCAGTGAATAGAGATTGCCAATCAAGGGATGAGAGATCATTATCTATAAGATCATAGTTGCCTTTTTTGAAGTTATAATTGGGGATTACATCATTGTGATGATTTTTGTGTGGCCGTATGTTGAGACAAAAGTCAATCATATTGTGGTCACTGTTGGAAAAAGGTTTTTTAGTTTGCATTCCATAAATTAAATTCAAACTATTGCAGAAGATGAGATCGTGGAAGTTGTTAAGTCTGGTATTGTTGGTTACTAGTTGTTCCAGTCCCAGATTTGTAAAAGGTTGCATTGTAGAAGGTTGCATGTATGACTTCAATTCTACATTCGTTTAGGGTCCAGTTAATATGAAGTAGATTGAAGTCACCAAGAACGATAAAAGTGTGTGGGCAGGATGTTGCCCGAGTTACTAGTGAATTTAGCTTGTTTACAATTTTGATGTCATAATAAGGTGCTCTGTAACATAGTAAGAATTGAAATGATATTTAAGGATAATTTACAGATGATTGTCTAAGGAAGAGCAAGCTCATGGGTAACTTGGATGTTTTTTAGATGTAAGAACTTTTTATAGAAGATAGCAACACCACCTCCACTACGAATTTCACGATCTGATCGGTAAACATGATAGTCTCTTACTGGGGTAATGGAGTCAGGGAGAGATGCATTGAGCCATGTTTCACAGACAAATATGATGTCGAATTTTGCCATATTTAGTAAGAGGAGAAATTCAAGTATTTTATTCACAAGGCTTCTTGCATTGAGTAGCTTGCATTTAAGATCAGCTGTAGTTGGAATTGAAGTAGATAGGGGTGGGTGTGCCTAGTCTTGGGTGATGGTGGATTGGTTGGAGTAGGGTTGTGGTTGAAGGTTAAAGATGAGTTGCGGGTTGTGTGACTTACTTTTGATACAGTCAAATATTTGATAAGAATAACACAAAGAACAGTGTGTAGAGGAGGTATATTCACTGGAAGAACAGCTATGCTTTCTAAATTCTGTTGGGCTCATACTGATCACATCAAGGGGATGTATTTTCTTTTCTTCAGTCCTTCCCTCCTTCCCAACTAGTGTCAATAGGAGAGGGAATAAATGCACACAATCCAGAACCAGTACAGTTTTTGTCATTCAGTGAATTGGAATGATTGGAGGAGAAAGCTGACATAATTATTCTTTACTTAGCAGTGAAAAAGCAGCTGATATAAGTAGACCAGCCTTTCTATTAAGGAAAAAGAGGTCTATATATTCAAGGTTCCTTTATTGTCTCTTCAGAATCAAAGGATGGCATGTGTCATTTTCCCTACCATTTTAAGAAATAATGCCTCAGTTGCTAAACACACTACTAGAACATACAACCTATGGGTTTTTTGGGGGGGAATTTGGAATATGCCGACCAGCCCAGAAGAAACGTATAATAAACTCAAATAGATTTTGCTAAATGAAAATACCAAGCTGACTTCGTCTATCTCAGAAAAGAATAAACCAGTATTAAAACTAGACCAACAATCAAATAGCAAACAGTATCCCAATTAAGAAACTATCAAGAAGAAAACAACAGACCTGCCAACCCCTGATAAAGGAAAATCTGGAGACCCATGAAAAAAAATCTGGAGATTCTATAAAAAATAGTGAGATTCACGGTCACATGAATAACTAACCAATCCGAGTGTGTTATATCCGGTGGTAGAAAAAGCAAAATGGAGGCACCCAGAGTAAAAAGAAATGTGCTGTATGTATATATGGCTGTATGGTAATATCGATATTGCGTGATCTGAGAAGTGGCGTCATGTCGTTTGTGTGAGAATCAGATTTATGTGCGTATAAGCTGACCCCCAAATTTGGAAAAAAAAGCGCGTTTTAAATTTGGCGTGAGATTGAGGAGCTTTGTCGTGAGACCGTGAGACATGACAAAAATCATGAGACTCACGGCAGAACCGTGAGAATTGGCAGGGCTGAAACAATACTTTTCACCAACAAACCACCATATATAAATTCACTCCCTACCAGTACTGAAAATGTTATATAGTTGCATAATGAAGTATTTGCAAGAAAACAACCAAGTTCAGAGAGCATTAAGGCCTCCATAGTTCAATGCTGAACTATAGTTATACTCTATTATTGCTGTCTCAGAAAAGCTACCTAGTGTTTGATCTAGTTAGCATTTCAATGGGAGATCATCAGAGCTAGAAATCAGACTGGGAAGTTAAAAAAGAAAACAATGTCAACTGTATTGTTGCTAATAAACTACATGCACATGTCCCTGAGATCAGTAGATAACTTCAAGTCAAAAGAGTCTAAACTATTTAAACTGGATGATAAGAAGAACCAAGTGACAAGATGACAGAGAGTAATTCACCGTTTCATCTTTAGGGAACTGACTGTAAATTAGTAAGCAAGCTCCATAACAGCCACATCTTTAGAATACCCATGATTCAGACTTCCAAAAGTGCCTAAAATTTAGAATCATTATAACAGGGGTGTCAAACTGGCAACTGGCGGGCCGAATGCATCATGTGCAAGCCATGCTCGCCCCAACTCTGCAAAGGGAAAAAAACATCACAAAACATCACATGATGGCAATGTGATGCTGTGAGTTTGACACCCATGCACTATGGAATTCATATTGTGAATTCCTGGCTTGGTTTACCCATCACATTTATTGACAGTATAACCCTGATTCCTTAGAAAACTCTTGACACAATTATAGCATTACAACAATTGAGTTCTGCAGTGCTGCATTATCTTTTTTGATATGTATACTAATTACATTTTTCTTTTTATATATTTCCTCATTTACAATGTGCTTCATTGATCTCACTCAGCCAGCTCAATCTATGATACAAAGAGAAAATAAAAAGCAAACACATTTGTGTTGTTTTAAAAGAAGAGTCTGTGGTTAAACACACCAAGGGATACTTTTGCATTCATTTCTTAAGATTGTTGCAATGACACAAACTATTAAGCACTAAAAAAACAGAAAGAAACAAAAATGGGTGGTAGATAATGCTGATATTTGCTGATTATTTTCTGCAAGCTTTGGCATAGAAATCTCATGCTTGTGCTTTGTGAATTTTTCTTGGCACTTCATGGCATTCTCACTAGGTCTTCGTTCTTGAGTTCTACTATTCTAGAAGGCCTATAGAAATGGATGAAAAATTAATTTTGATGTCTCTAAGCCTGTCCCTAGCACACTTCTCACAAACACACATAAAATAGTGTATGTATGTAGACATTTGAAATATTCCAAGCAAATATCATTTTGTCAGTGAAAAAAATTCATAACTACATTTTACAAACAATAATTACTACTGTTGTCAAAAGATGCATTCTTCACTTATATAACTGACTACTCCTGGTAAAAAAAAGACAAGCCATATTATCAGAACTCAGGGATATAGTTTAAGAAAATATTGAGTATGCTATGTGCAGAAATTCAAGACATTTTGTTCCATTATAAGGCTCATTTACATTGAAAGCACATTGTCTAACCAACTAATAAGTATTCTAATAAACATACATATGCAGTCTTAACACTCTTAATGTCCCTTTGAGCATTTAAAAGAAAATCTGTGTTACAATATTTTATATCAATCAAATTACATATGTGAGGAAAGATCTTAGGTTATTCAGGATTTCACATTACTTAGAAGAGCCATCTATATAGACACTGATAAGCCAGCTTCACATTGTTGCCAAATGCACAGCTAACACATGTTCCAGATCAAATCTCATCTTTGTTGGAGATATGTGTAGCTTACTTTTGGGGGGACTAAGGTGGTTTCAGCAGGTTCTGACCAGTTCTGGAAAACCAGTAGAGAAAACCACCTCTGACTGGAGAATTTACAATATCCTTCCCCTGCCATGCCCACCAAGCCACAGAACCGGTAGTAAAAAAAATTTTTTGAACTCCACCATTGGCACCAAGCCACATATTACCTCTTGCTTGATTCATATGATATCTCATTTTGTATCTACTACCATTGGCTTTATTTATATATGTAATCAAATGAAATAATGCCAGCGATGGTGATGATAGAATGGATTGCATATCCTTCAGTCTGCATGATAAATTACATGTTTGAAAAAACATACAATATGGAAAAAACATTCAAATGAAAAAGTGAAAAATTCTAACCTAGCCTTTACCCTCCCCTTCTGTTTTCTATTTGTACTGACTCTTTTATATCAGAAATCATACAAATATGTGATCCCCAATTTGAAATCAAAAGTGCTTACACCTCAGATTTGCAATTTTCACCCATATGTGGAAAACTACATGTCACATTGATTTCAAAGTTGAGTTTGTTGAAGAGCAATTCATAAAAATTATACTGACCTTCAGGGGTGGGATTCAAATTTATTAACAACTGGTTCAGTGGGTGTAGCCTAATTTGTGGGTGTAGCTTGGTGATCATGTGACTGGCTGGGCATGACTTGTATGTAAATATTATAAATATTCATGTAAATATTGATTTTTTTAAATAAAAAAAGCAACTTTTACCCAAAAACAGGCAAAGCAGGCAGGCAGATTAAGTTGCTCACAGATTCATAGATTCACTTAGAGATCTATCTATCTGCAATCGGTGACCTGAGTCTACACTGAAAAGCTTAAGTCCTAAGGAAAGTTTGCCTCTGCTTTTAGATTAGCTAGAAATCCAAGGATTTCTTGCTTTCTAACTAATCTAAATCTCTTGGCACAGCAGAATAGCTGATGGTTGGGGGAAAAAAAGGAAAAATAGCAAATTACCAAATCAGGCAAGTTGGATGGCTCACATACCAGGTAAGAAGTGAGTGGGCGGGGAAGGGCGAGGCCAGCCAATGGAGTGATTTGACAGTTCTACAAACTGTGGACAATCATAACACGCATGTGTGCAGTGTTTGTAAGAAATCATCAGCTTGCCACCTGGATAGTTGATAAGCGCTGCTTGGGTGCGCAGCATTTGAAAATCCCTGTTTCCTGCTTTTTCAACCTCAGCTGTGCCGCGCAAAGCAGCTGAGGAGGGAAAACCAGGGAATAACAGACAGCCTAGAGCCTGGGCAGGCAGGTGGGCCAAACACCGAACTGATTCATTGTCAGCTGCTCTTCGCAGCTACAGGTTCTATAGAACTGGGCCGAACCAGTAGCATCCCACCCCTGCTGACATTTTTTTTCCAGTAATCAAAAGATAGCTTTAATTTTCCTCCATGCTTGACACACAGGAGTCAATTATGAAAGTCTATATCATACATACATAGATGCATTCATTTTTACTTAAATACAGTTTAGATATGGACGTTTCTTAAGAATGCATTGGATTGATGAAAAAGCTAAAGATAATACAGCCTGATTATTGGAGACAATGTATGCAACTGTGGGCCTTCTTTACAATGGTGCAGAAGTTATTTCTGAGTACCTGAGGTACTTTTTAGCATAGCTACAATAATCCTATAATGTCTTTGGAAACATATGAGTGAAGGAACAGTGACGCAACATATCCAGTGGTAATTTGGCTGTTTGTAATCCAAATATTGCAACTGTGACTCAGGGATAAATAATCCTATAAAAGTATTTCTGGAACATTGTGGTGTTATCATGTAAAAGTATAGCAATCCTATCCATGTTCCATTAAAACTCATTAGGATTCTTTTTTAAAAAAAAAAAGAAATATATTATTGTACTGAAATTTTAAATGTTCAGATGGGAGAATAGAGATCTAATGCAGATATTTGTCTGGATTAAAATTATCCAGAATATTTCTTCATTATGGTTTGGCATTGATCTAAATGATCAATTTAAGCCCCTGTCACACTGCACCAACGGATGCAAAGAGGATGTAAAACGGACAAAAAAGCTTGCCATCCGTTGGTTAACGCGATGTATCCATTCTGTACTCACTGCCTCCATTTTGCTTCCTCTCTATCCGTCCAGCATCCGACGACTGACGTTTCATCCGCTCAGAAAGTTTTGAGCTGCTCAAAACTTTTGCGTGGAAAATGTATCCAATTTGTCCGTTCTGCATCCGCTAGGCATCCGTTCTGCATCCGTTACGCATCTGCTATATCCGCTAGGCATCCGTTCCGCATCTGCGCAACTCGCATCCACTCGGACGCAGGGAGGAAGCAGAACGGACGCGGAACGGATGCAGAACGGATGCCTAGCGGATGCAGCACGGAAACAAAGCATTTAAAACGGAAAAAACGTTCGCAGAGGGGACCTATCTCGGATATTAAGGATGTCTAGAGGTTGCCTAGAGGATGCCTAGAGGATGCAAAGGGACACCTATACTGCCTATAAAAAGGGGAAGCAACTCACCTGCATCTCGCTTTCAGACCAGCAGCCCAGCTGTGCAGACCTCTGTAACCTTCATCTGACTCTTCCTCTTCCACAGCATCCAGACATGTCCACCGTGGATTGTAACAAAGTCCTTTTGGCAGCCACCATCCTTCTGCAACAGTGCGAAGCCATCTACAGGCTCTGTGAACTCTACTACGGGAAGAAAAAGAGGTGGCCAAGAAGCGTCTGGGTATGAAAATGGTTCGCCAGAGGAGCAGAGGACGGACTGTACAACAAGCTGATGGTGGAGCTCAGGAACAAAGACACTCGGGCATTCCAGAACTTCATGAGGATGCCTCCAGCCATGTTTGACGAAGTTGTGCAGTGGCTGACACCCAGGTTGACCAAGGCAAACATCAACTTCCAGCCCAGCCTGGAACCTGGGCTCAAGGTGGCACTCACTGTGCGCCACCTGGCCTCAGGGACCACCAACAGAAGCATGCAGTACGGCTGGAGGGTGCCACCCAACACCATCAGCATTGTGGTCAGAGAAGTGGTGCAGGCCATCATCGAAGAATGCAAGGAGGAGCTCCTCCAGTACCCCTCCACTGAAGAAGGATGGAAGAAAATTGCAGAACAGTGGTATCAGAGGTGGAACTTCCCACACACCGTTGGAGCCATCGATGGCAAGCACATGGCCTGCAAAGCGCCAGCCAACTCAGGGTCCTCTTATCACAACTACAAGGGCTTCTTCAGCATCATCCTCTTCACCATGGTCGATGCTGACTACAAGTTCATGTACATCAATGCTTCAGGCAACAGCTCATCTTCAGATGCCCATGTATACAACGCAAGTGACCTCAAGGGTAGGCTGGAACGCAACCTCATCGTGGGCTTCCCAGATCCAGAACCCCTCCCAACGACATGCAAGATGTGCCCTACTTCATCGTGGGGGATGACGCCTTCTCCCTCACAACCTACCTCATGAAGCCCTACACTTCCAGATGCCTCACCCGTGAAGAGAGGATCTTCAACTACAGGCTGTCCAGGGCAAGGTGGGTGGTGGAGAATGCCTTTGGCATCCTGGCCAACAGGTTCCAGGTACTTCTCACCACCATGCAGCATCACCCAGAGACCGTGAGGAGGATCATGGAAGCTTGCTGCATCCTGCACAATCTCATGTGCACCCGCTACCCAGTCTTGCAGAACAGGCTCGTGGACCTCCAGCAAGGCAATGGGGGACACGGAGCCTGGGGAATGGAGGCAAGGGGGAAACCTGATAGACACTCAGGATGTGCAAGGCCCCAACAGAGCCTCATGTGAAGGGAAGAAGCAGCGCAACCTCCTGAAACATTGGTGCAACTCCCCAGCTGGAGCAGTGGAGTAGCAAGACAGGATGAAAGATGCTTAATGGATGCTTCCTTCAGCCTGTCTCATCACATGGATGTGATTGGGCCATGTATGTTGGGTGGCCCTACAATGATCAGGGCATTTAATAAAGAGTTGTGTTTGTGTTGACATGTGTGGATGATTGTTACATTATTATTGATAATAAAGGGCCATAGGTGTGGCACCTGGGAGGGTGGACCATACAGTCCCACTATGCTTGCACTGGAGGTTTACCTAACCCACAGCTATTAGCCATTCCAAAGGTATCCCTGCCCATCCCACAGGTATCCCTGCCCATCCCACAGCTATCTTAACCCATCCCACAAGCATGCAAAGGCTTAAACCATTTCTAAAAGTTTACACCAAGACTTTATTAAAAAAAAAGAAATGAAGCAAGTGTATGAATCAAAAATAGACTTTATTAACAAGAAGCTATAAAACAAAAATGAGTCTCTGGCGCTCCTATTGGTCGCTCAGTCTCAGGGGTGAAGGGTCCAGGTGCTGTGGAGGTGGCTGGTGCTGGAGTGCTTGTCATCAGCTCCTCCAGAAGCAGAAGCAGCAGAAGCCCCAGCCCCAGAAGAGCGAGCCCATGCTGCAGAAGCCCCAGCAGAACCAGAGTGAGGGCCAGGGGGCGGGATGGTAGCCCTGAAGGGCTGGTAGCAGATGGCTGAGGCTTGCTGAGCTTCAGCATGGTTGTGGGGTTGCTGGCTGGCAGGGAGGCTGGCAGGAACCAAGGCTGGCACCAAGGCTGGCAGGGAGGCAGGCACCAAGGCTGGCAGGAAGGCTGGCAGGAAGGCTGGCACCAAGGCTGGCAGGAAGCCTGGCAGGGAGGCAGGCACCAAGGCTGGCAGGAAGGCTGGCAGGGAGGCAGGCACCAAGGCTGGCAGGGAGGCTGGCAGGAAGGCTGGCAAGAAGGCTGGCAGGCAGGCACCAAGGCTGGTAGGCAGGCTGGCACCAAGGCTGGCAGGAAGGCTGGCAGGGAGGCAGGCACCAAGGCTGGCAGGAAGGCTGGCAGACAGGCAGTCATCAAGGCTGGCAGGCAGGCATGAACCAAGGCTGGCAGGCAGGCAGGCAGGCACCAAGGCTGGCAGGCAGACTGGCTGGCAGACTGGATGGCAGGCAGACTGGCTGGCAGACTGGCTGGCAGGCAGGCAGCCAGCTAGGCTGGCAGGGAGGCAGACAGCAAGGCTGGCAGGGAGGCTGGCAGGGAGGCTAGCAGGGAGGCTGGCAGCAAGGCTGGCAGCAAGGCTTGCAGGCAGACATGCAGGCAGGGCAGGCAAGGCAGTCAATCCGTCCGGCAGCAGGTCTTTCCTCTGAATGGCGACCTGCTTCCGAGCTGCTTCCGTTATATCCGCGGGACTGACACAATGCATCCTCCCTGCATGCGCAATTAACACTTGGCATCCACTAGGCTTCTGCTGTGCATCCGCTGTGCATCCGTTGTGCATCCGCTTCATCCGTTCGGCGTCCATTCTGCATCTGCTGTATCCGTTCCGTGTCCACTTTGCTGAGGTCCTCCGGAAGCCGAGCGTATGTGCCATCTGCTCCCATCCGCTTCCATTCACTAGGCTTCCACTCTGCATTCGTTTTCCATCCGCTCTGCGTCCTCCCCCTGTCCGTTCCTTTCCGTGTTATCCGCTCTGCTTATGCAAATTTTTGCCCCTTCTGAGAGCGGATAACAATGGATGGAACATTTTTCTCGTCCGTTGTTAACGTTTTGCATCCGTTGGGCAGTTTGACAGGGCCTTTAGATGCTTTCAGGAGGAGTCTATTTTTGTCTGTAATAAACCCAACCACCCAGCATTCATAGTAATGCAGGTGTCAATCCTATAGTAAATAAAAGATTGAAACAGCAAGTATTATCGATGTCAGATTCTCAGTATAAATAGCTCCAAGGTGACTTAGAACAGCACATGAATCTCAGACCTTCAAGGAATTCCAGTTATCCAGTAGTTAAAATAATAGTTTAACAGCCTGATTCTTAATAGGTTATCACCTTTCCCATTTGGCTACCCCTCTGTTTGTCTTACTCCTTGCACTCTGTTAAACAAGGAAAAATGTTGTGACCCATAATTGCGGGCAGATTCACAGCAGGCTTTTGAGGAGCGTTCTGCACCACAGTGTCCGAGCTGCCTCCATCTGCTATAGTCTTGTATGCTTCCCACAGGGAACCTGGATAATTTTTCAGTCAATTAGCAGAAGGGCTACTTTTGTTCTCCAAGTGCACCCTCCTGAGCTCCTCTTACACCCCACTCTCTCCATTCAGTTCTTGGCAGTTTTGAAACAGCGTATCATGTTATTTTTCTCTGCTGACCTCTGTGACATTGCTGACTGAACGCGACTGCATGTAATCATAGCCTCTTGCATTAACACTGTGCAATTGGAAATGTATTGACTTCTTTAAAATCAGGGTGGGGAAAGGCAACTAATTTCACCTTTCTGGGGAGCATATTTTTTAAAATTAATTTGTGTTATTATAAAAGTTGAGTTAGAATTAAAATTGTTCAATTGGTGTTTTTTTTTAAGTTCTAAGAAACTAGATGATTTTCAAAGTCATTTCTCATCTAATGGAAGTTAACCAAATACATTATTGATGTGTGTTGAAAAGTACAAAAATAATTATTCAAAAACAAAAATAAGTTCAAAACAAGAATCATATTTATTTCCTCCCTACATTTGTTCTACAGTTTATGTTAGAAACCTCAAGGACATAATTTAGTGCTGCTATTTATCTGTAACAAAACTTAAATTTTATTAATTTATTATACAAACAAGCAAAATAGAGAGCCATAATTTTAATGTAATGTTAGTAATGTTCCAGATCAACTCTTTAGTTATTGGGTTTTTTTTGAAAAAGATCATTTCTTTTTTAAAAAAATGATTGTTTATTCATTGAAATCAATATTTTTCAAGCTTGGCAAGTTTAAAATGTGTGAACACTAGCTGGTTGGGGAATTATGGGAATTGAAATCCACACAATTTGCCAAGTTTGAAAAAAACACTGATTTTAAATTATTTTTTCTATGCTATCACTTCATATTCTTCTGGAGGTGACCAAGCCCCTAATTCTAATAGTGTGAGGTCATCTCATACACTGTGCAGCAGCACATGGGAAAATTAATCAGAAAAACAAGGGGCAATGCTACCATTAGCTCAAAGAAAACAAATCAGTGATGGAAAATTGGCAAAACTATCAAAAGATGAAATCAAACTCATCGATGGGAAATATTTGGTGTAAACATTTCCTTTTATTTAGAGAATATAGATCAGTTTATATCAGATTTACGGCACACAGCAAGATTGTGAAGTGGTGATATTGCTTCATAAAGTTGTTAGTATGTTGATATTAAGAAAGTGTGGTATTCAAATTCTCCAATATGGACCATTCTATTTGCCTGGCTGCTTGCTGAACTTTAGTTTGCACGTGGAACTCAATAACACACAGATTGCACTTTGCCTTAAGAGCAAGAGCATTACTTCCCCTCCCTTTCCAGTTTCAATGTCATCTATTTATTACAGGCTTTTCCCTTCTCTGATGCAAATGTTTCCTGACACACGGAAGAGATACACCCTCCCGTCCAAAACCTATTTCCATTGTCATTCATTTCTTTTGCTGTATGAGATCAACTGAGTTTGCCTCTCTGTAACCTTCCCACCGCCCAGCCTCTTGGTTATACTTTTCTATAGTTAATAAATATCCCTTTTCTACAGTGTTCAGCAATAAAATATTCACTGGGTCTGAGCTGGGGTTAACAGATTTCTGAAAATTTTATTGCATGACAGCCTGTCCTGCATAATCCCCTCAGCTGTCTCATGTTCTGGGGCAGGAACGATCTTATATGTCACTCTAATAGTCTAGAATTACACTTGTATCTCTGTCACCAGCATATGGGTTTGTGTATACCCCTAGGCCCAGCTCCCTCTCTTTCACGGCCTTTAAAATGATAACATTTGGCACAGCTAGTTTTGACAGAAAGTGAACTCTCCTTTCTGCATGTGTGACAAAGCCAGCCACCAGAGGCTTGACATTGAGCAGCCAATCATCACACTCTTTCCCAGATAGTGATAACGGGTTTCACTCATCTTAATAACCAACCTCTGTGCAAGGGGGACTGGAATGCAGGGGTTTGCTTAATTATACAGTTTTCATCTTAAGTGTTTTATTCATAGGGAAGTGAGGGGAGGGTCTGCAGTCTTCTCTTTTCCCTCCATTTTAGCCATAGAATGTACTGATTGCTGGAAGTTAGTGGCAGAAAAAGGTTGCTCTTGGGGTAGAGTGAGGAACAGCACAGAGGGAAGGCAAGTTGACTTGTGCATTCTGTAGTTCAGGATAACAACAGCCGTACAATAGAGGACTGAATTCATTACATTCTAGAATCTGGCTGTGTTAGTTGACTCCATATGTTGCAAGTTTCCTTTTTTCAAAACATTAGATTATGGTTCGAGAATTGAAGCTTTCCATCAGATGCATTTCCCAGTTTTATTTATTTATTTAGGCAGTGACAAGGTAACCATCTTTCAGGATACTGTATTTCTCAGGAAAACAAACTTGGCTGTTGGGATTTTTTCCGAATTAATGCTGGGATATATGTGGCTTGTTATACTCCAGTGACTTTTTTCTTTTTCTTTTGGTAAAAGTTTTATTTGAGTTTTCACAAAACATAAGGAAAATAAAACATTTTTTTTTTAAACAAAACATCTTTTTTTTGAAAACAGCATGATTCCAGGTTATCACATCTCCATACAGACATAATCTCAGTTACATATTCATCTTATATATTCAATTTAATATCTTGTCACTATTTTATCAATTTCTCAATAATTTTTCCCTTCCCTTACTTTCCTCAGCCTTATTTTATGATTGTCTCATTCCTTTCTAATTCAATTACTTATCTTTTTCTAAATTTCTATATCTTTCTAGTCATTCTATATCTTTCTAGTCATTATACTTGTACTTTTGTCTGTCCTGTTTACAATTTCATATATTCCTTTTCCATCATCATCCCGAAAGGGAAAGGAAAAAAGATAATTCCCTCCCCTTCCATGCATTAAAAAGGAAGGTTTCCCATAAAATCACCAAGTAGACTGTGTCACCTTTAAATCTTATAGTTATTATCCTTTCAAATCTCATTAAACATTTAATTTATACATTATACAGTTATAACATGCATTTTCTAACATGTATTTAATATCATATAGTTCTTATCAACCAAATTCTGCTTGGTACTTTCCCTTAAGAATACACACTAAATTATATATCTATATCTATATATCTATATATATCTATATATCTATATCTATATCTATATCTATATCTATATCTATATCTATATCTATATCTATATCTATATCTATATCTAT
>BLBF01000031.1:10567444-10580314 GCA_015471245.1 Laticauda colubrina
TCCCCCCCCCCCCCCCCCCCCCCCCCCGTTTCTTAGGACAGCCGAAAGATGCAAAGCGATAGTAGAAGATCTTGAAGGTTGACAGTAAACTTGATCTTTCAGTAGCAGGGAGACCTTCCAAATGTGGACAGATTCACAAAACAACTAAATTTGTCTTACTTTAATTAAAATTAAATTAAAATGACATTAAATACAGTTAATATTATTGCTTCCGATGTACTTTTTAAAAAAATTTCTTCCATTTGCCAAATTAAAAATTACTGTTTGCCCGTAATTTTGGAGTATTTTTCTGGATAGCTTCACTCAAAGTTTTAGAAAGTTGCCTGAGACTGTAGCTTTTCTACTTTTAACAACCTCCAGGCTTTAGATACATTAAAATAGAAATCAAACTCCTATCAGATACCAGGGTTCCATTCTGAACGGAATACTAATTAAAATGGGACCCCAAATTTAATGAGGATTTGAATCCATACTTGAAGAATGAAGCATGGCTATGGCCTTACTAAAGATACATGAAGATACCCAAGAGTCCAATGGCACCACTCTTTGTGATAGAAGCAAGAATAGATAGAATTCTAAGATAAAAGCATGCTAGAGACAATAGCTGCATTTCAGAATCTCAAATTGAAATTATTATATTCAAAAAAAAATAGTTTAGTAAAAAGAACAAGTTACAGGATATTAATGAAGACTGTCAAAAAGCATCATTTACTAACCCAATTAACAAAGAAAAGGTATAAATGCTTAAGCAGAATTAATGAATAATATGTAAAATCAGATGCCATTTTTAAAAAAGATAATCTTAGACAATTTTGTCACAAATAGAACTGCTCCAAAAATATTGACTTTATTTCCTGAAAGTCTTTTTTTAACCTATTAATGTGAGTATCAATGCAGGGGGTGTGGGAGCTACAGTAATTTAAATGTAGACAGAAAAAAACAACAAGTGACAGTTTTTGTCAATTTTACTATCTTGGTGCATATTGTATACATTTCCAAGAATGCTCCTGAGCACGCTCAATAGAAAATATGGCAAATGTTGATTAACACATCTGGAGGGCACCTATGAGAGGAAGATGTTTTACAATCTTTACAAATGATACTGATAATGAAAAAGGTTGACAATAATTCTTACAGGTAAATTAATGGGTTTATACATCCCCCTTTTCTCCTCATTATTGAAGATAGATAACTCATTTGCTCTTTCCTATTATGCTAAAATATCACCCAACCAAAGGGGATTATTAGATCAAAATTTTATATGAACATCTGCTGCCAGAAAACAGATGGGCTACAGCAAAATGTAATCTTCATTGCTAGACAACCCATGCCCTGTTGGGTCATCATTTCAGTAATATTTCCTTACCAAAACAGAGAGACAAAATGACCATGGGAGGACAAAACAATGGTGGAGTGACTTCTGTTTTCTGCCTGCTTTTCCACTGAGTTTCCTTGTGGGAAGCTACCAGAGAGCATCAGAAATCAATCAATCCTTCCTTCCTTCCTTCCTCCCTCCCTCCCTCCCTCCCTCCCTTCCTTCCTTCCTTCCTTCCTTCCTCCAGAGGTGGTATTCAGCAGGTTCTGACAAGTTCTGGAGAATCAGTAGCAGAAATTTTGAGTAGTTCAGAGAACCAGCAAATACCACCTCTGACTGGAGATTTTACAGTATCCTTCCCCTGCCACGCCCACCAAGCCACACTCACAGAACCAATAGTAAAAAATTTTTGAATCCCACCACTGCATCCCTCCCTCCCTCCCTTTTTAAAAAATTTCTCACATCCCACCCTGTTATTTGTGGGAAGCTTGCATAGAGAAGTCAGTAGGGAAGCCAGCAGCAAGGTGCAGACTGGCAAGGTATTTTCACTCCTTTAAAGTCCTCTGATTTCAGCAGATCTGTTTTACTTGACTCCCACTCCAATCTCTTTCTTTTTTCCACTTGTATATTGCCAAGTCAATTATGGACTTGCTACAGTTTAAAAAAAAATCAACAATAAAGAAAATCCATAAACAAGTTAAATATCTATGGCAAATGTAAATTAAAATAGAAACAACCAATTTCTAATCAGAATTCCAAGGAGGAGGCAGAAAAGGAGTAAAATTGGAACAGAAATGAAATATACTTGAAGGCCCAATAGGAAATATTTGTTTTGGGGCTAAAGTGACAGAAAATTGAAAATGGAAGGAGAAATCCATGGATGCATCTTCATTTATTCCATGCAGGCACAGGAAAAACATTTTAAACATTTTCACAATTGCTTATAGATAATAATTAAAATTTCTATTCTTGGAGGAAAATATCTATGAACTTGGAGCCAGAATAAATAAAATTATCATAGACCAGCTGGTTATGGGTACATTTGGCCAAGATTTGCTTCAAAAGTTACAGGTAGAAAATGCTTTAAACTTAGAAGAGACTATGCTGAATATAAAAAATCTGAACAGATGAAGAACTAAAAAACCCGATGAGTTGCAATGGCATGCTGGAAGATTTCAGTCTCCCAAACAGATAAAAGCCATCATTCCTGTGGCCATTAACCAATATAAATGAGTTAAAACAATGGTCTTGTGATAAAACTAAATAATTTAAATAAGTAAAAGGGATAAGGATGTAGGGAATTATTACTTAATAAAATATTACTTAATAAAAAGTGTTAGTCAGTCCTAAATTTAATGCTAGGAATAAGCTTTATCTAGCAGGATATAATTGAATAGGTCAGCTGTTTTTAGTTATTGTATGCTTTATTTTACATGCAAGCACCCAAAACCTGGTTATATGTTGTCTCAAATTGCTGTCAGGCAGCAGAAATTATGCATATTATTATTATGCATATATTATGCATACTATTATTCACAAGGAAAGTAATAATAACTCTTTGGGAGAAGAGGACAAGCTCAATAGGCTCTATGTGTCCTAAATGACATGAGATATATACATAAAAAGTTCATGGTATCTTCTGGCACCTATTTTTCAGCAATGCCAAATTGAAGGCCTTGCCATAAACTGCCATAAAAACATCGACAGGTGACCATGAAGAAAAGCAGGGCTAAGAAGCTTTGATTAGAGCACCCTGTGGTAAAATAGACAAAAAGTTCTAGATGCTGTCCCAGAATCTGTCAGCAAGAATGTACATTTCCTAAGGTATTTTATAGTCAATACCCAATACAGAGGCATACAACATTGAAACTAAATCTATGCCTTCTGAGCAGTTTAAGTCACTACAGACCTACTGCACCATGTGGAGAAATTCTTCAAAGCTTCACAGAGTTTTTGGAACTTCATTTGTTTATACATACCTACATATGAGTCAAAGGATGTGCAACTCCTGACAATTTTACAATTGAAAAAGTAAGGCTGGTACAACAAAAGAAGCTTCCTAAACTTCGATCAGTAAAGATAAACTTTACTTGGAGTTGGAGCTGGTACCCGGGCAATTCGTTTCAGCATTATGATATATTTTTTTTCTGTGATTCAAAATGTGGGAAGAGTCGAGCAATCAGTGGACTAGAACTTATATACAATAAATAAATGACTTTGTCCAAGAAAAATAAGAATAGTTTGCTTATGCCAAGGTCTGAAACAGCTAAAGCTGTGAAAAAAAGAGAAGTGCATTCTTCTTATTATAGATACATTTGCAGGTGCTCAATATTCTCGCTGCTTGATTCTGCTAATGATATAGCAGATCAAGTTAATTTGTGTCAAATTAATTATAATTACTAAACCATTTCATAGATATATTTTTTTCCTCCAAAAGACCCCTTTGGGATTTTGTAGCACTTCTAAAAAAAAATATCTGCACTTGTGTAAAAAGTGTAAGATGCTTCAGTGTTGATGGAATGTTGGTATTCATGATAACATCTTGGTTTACAATTTTACTTATGGCCAGAAACTATAAAGCCTTAGGACCTATAAAGGTCTCTGAATAAAGCCAAACATTTTGTACATCTGGTTGAGCTCACACATGTTTAACACTGCATAAATAAATGTAGAGCAAAGCTATCTTAGGAATCATATCCTAGAATCCATCATTCAGCGAAGGTATAACTGGAGAAGTTCTTAATCTTTTTAGTGAACTGCTCAAATCAAACAGAATTTGGCAGTGGGGGAATGAAATTTTCAGGAAACTCAAGTGGATTGCCCAAAGCTGAACTTCTGTATTATGTGATGTCAATTGATATAGTAGGTATGAAATAAATGAAGCATTGCTCCAAGATCACGAAAGAGAGCTGATGCCAATAACCTCTTGGTCTAGAAGACTTGCAAATACAGAAATATGGAATACACAAAGGAAGAAAGAATTCCTTGAAGGAGTGCTAGAGTGTCATTAATTTTCATAATAGCTTTATGTAAGGAAATTATTCCAGCTGTATACATATTATAAGCCAAAGACCAACCTGATAAATTGCAAAGATTTAGACCGGTGTTTCTCAATCTTGCCAGATTTAAAATATAGGGACTTCTGTTCCTAGAATTCTCCAGCCAGTAAAATAATATTTATTTTGTATATATTTATTGCATTTATTATATTCCTTGTACTATTTTTCCAAAATTTTTCTCATGATGACTTTATTTTGCTTTTATTCCAGAATTCCCATATAATATAGCTTTACTTTTACCTTGTATTGCAAGACTTTGCAGCTCATAAATTGAATTATTTTACACTGAAGTATGAATGATTATTTTTTCAAAAGTTTAAAATAAAATTGACAAATATGTATCCTATTAGAATGAAAATTATATCTTACTACTTTTTGACTGTATGTGTTGGCACTAGAGACAAGGTGCTGAGCATTTACTGAAAAGATTGGATTCCCCCAAAATGATGCTTTTAAAAAAAAGAATTGTGCCAAAACTTACAATATAATTATAAGAGCATCACAAAAGAAAGAGCTAAAATTGTATTTGTGCTCACATCAGTCAGATAAACAATAGTTTTCCCAATATTTTTTTAAAGATTGAAAAAGGAATCCTGAAAAATAGGTTCTAAAAACATTTTCTAACACTGAAGTACAAAATGCATTTTCTATCCTTCCCAAATAATTTTCATTCAAGTTGTGCAAAGCTTAATATAATACTGTTTATTTTAATTTATCTTATTACATAAAATTGCACCATTTATGCACCAGACTTTAGACAGAGCTCTGAAACAAGGCAATACTAACATTGGGAAGAAGCTGTGAAGAATACATTTTACAGTTTCATTCTTGTTCCTGATTTCCGCCATAATGATAGATCTTTTAGAGCATCAGTGATGATACAATTTTTCAACTACTTCATGAATCATGTAGGATTTTTTTTTTTTTTTTAGTTTATGGCATGTGTTAGCCAGGGATCACTGAGGTGGCTGCCTGCCTTTATGAAAGAAATTTTGTCGGGCAGTGTTATCTTTACTTGCAGGATGCCTGAATGCCAGTAGGCAATCGGGGAAGGCTCCTTTCTTGTCCCTTCATGATTAATTCACTCATGGGAATTGAGCCACCAACCCCAGAGGTACGCAGGCCCAGCATCTTACCATGTGAGCCACTGCAGCCCCTTATGTAGAGGTTGATCTAAAGACCAATCCCAGGCACCTTCAGTCAGAGGAAGCAAGGACAACAATCACAACTTTCTTAGATCATAGACAACTGCTGCCAAACCATCAGACTCTATGAACAATGATTTTGTTAAATACAAGGAGAATATCTGGAGTCATAGATATAGTCCCCACTTGTGAAAATGAGTTTCTATGTATATGCCAAAGCTCCATTATGTACTCTGTTATGGAGACCAATGTTTGAACTAGTGCTCTACTTTTTATAATTAAAAGTAAAGGAATATGTAAATATTCAAACAGACATTTAGCTTTTTAACTAATTTATTTTGGACAGGCATATAATATTGCTGTCAAGTATTGGTGAAAATTGCTTAGGTACCTTAGTTAAGCTCCCCAGGGATAGCAATCTTCCACTGGTTGATGACATTTTGAACAATGCTTTAAAGGTTAAGGTTTCTTTCCCCAGTGAAGCATGTGGTAACAATTGGGGACCATTCTTCATGCTCAGTTTAATTTACTGAAGCTAGAATTTTACCAGTACTCCAGATCTGCAGAGGTTTTTTTTCCTTCCATTCAATCATGTCTGATTCTCAGAGACTGCTTGGATAAGTCCCTGTAGTGTTCTTGGCAAGCTTTTTCAGAAATGGTTTGCCATTGCCTCCTTCCTAGTGTTGAGAGAGAGTGGCTAGCCCAGGGTCATTTACTTGGCTTTGTATATAAGAAGGGAATAGAACTCTTAGTCTCCCAATGTCTAGGAAGATTGAATAGGATACTTTAATCGCTACACCAAACTGGCTTTCTGATGGAATATAGACGTGTATATATGATAATTCTACCTTTACCAACAGAACTGTTATCCCAGAATTACTATATATGTCAACACCCAATATGTGTGCTTGGAGAATTGTTTGCAAAATGAAGAATACTCTTCACCAAAATAAAGAAATTGCTGTAGAAAATTATGAGGAGGTCTTTGAGACTGTTGAAAGCCATATGAAGATAGAATAAGATATTCTGACAATCTAGACAACTTGACATAAAAAACTATGGAGAACAAAAGTATAGGCAAAAACCGAAAAATATTCTACGAGTAGTAACTTTGGAGTCTAAGAGTGCCAGGGTGGCCTATAGGCATTTTTAAGTGACAAACTAGTCACTAATTCTAAACACTGATTTCTGAATGCACTAATACAATCTTTTGCCTTGTAAGAATTTCTCTATTTCAAAGTGTTAAAAAAATTCCGAGCCTCAATTACATTATAAATATGTTCATAGGACTAGCCTAGTGTGAAATATTACTTTTTATAGATGTACAGATTGCAATGAGACTACAGGTGGCCGTCAACCTATAACCATTTGTTTAATGATGGTTCAAAGTTATGAAGGCCTTGAAAAAGCAACTTGTAAATTATACTCATACTTATGATTATAATCATCCCCAAAGTCATATGAATGCAATTCAGCTGCTTGGCAACAAGCTTGCATTTATGATCATTTGCAGCATCCTGCAGTCAAACAATCACTATTTGCCACCTGTTTTTGCTGATTTCAGCAAAACAAAAATGGGAAGATGACCACCATACAAATAATCATAACATTGGATCAGATTTGACTTATGACCACAATGATTCACAAAAGAAATTCCAGTCCCAATTATGGTCATAAATTAGGGACTACCTGTATCTGAACTTTTAAAACCTATGTGCAATTTCGAATCAATCAAACAATCAATTCTTTATAAATAAAACCTAAAACCATATCTGGGAAGCCAGCCCAAATTATAATTCCCAGATTTCCCTCTGATTAATAAATACCATCAATGTATTTCATGCTAAGATTTCAAGTTGGGAAATAATTTTCACAAAACAATCAGCCATTTTACCACCCTCATCGACAAAGCTCAGGCACACCCAAGTGATTTAAATCCTGGAGGAAGGTGAATTGCTCATCAGTAATGTGCACTTGGTTTTGCTTCTTGGTTTCATATGCATGTTGATTAGATGTGAGGTTAAAAACGATGCCGAGAGAATGAGAGTGAAAATGTTGCATGGCATAACAGACCCCTAATTTAATTAAACTCTCAACTGTTAGGAGGGCACGATGTCCATTAATTATGAGGGTTTTCTTTATTGTTGTTACTGTTATTTGTCATTTTGTAAGCTGCCCTGGAGATTAATCTTATAGATTGGAATCAAAAGTTCATGAAGTCTTTGGCTCTGGTTCTGTTTAATATTATGTGCATCCATTGCAAGACAATTTGACTAGTTCAATATCTGTGTACTCTGCCACTGACACATATAACCATACTACTACATGGTTACTCTAATGCATTTCTTAAACTGATCAATAATATGATTGATCAGCCTTCTACACAACCAAGTTAATCATGATATTGATCACCTTTGTAAATGTACTGCTTCACTTCAGTAGCATTTCTCTGTTTCTTACCAAAAAATGAACACAGGGGAGATATTTCATAAAAAGAATATACTTGAGAAGGGAGCCCCAAACATGTCTGCTCAATTCCTAGAAGAAATAAAGATGAAACAATCACAAGCGGAAGTTGCTTCCATTTTCCAATTTTTAAATCCTAACACATGACAAGAAGCTTGCAAAATTTGATTCTCAAACTTAAGGTAAATTCTTAAATAACCTCAATGTACAATTATTCCTACCATGAAGCAGATCAAATTGAAATTGCTTGCTAGACAAACATAATGAAATATGAAGGTATTGAAGCTCAGACTTCTGAGAAGTCAATATCCACAACCATCTTCCCTAATGGAGAAATCTCAGCCTTTTTTTCACATTGCAATTTGCATTCCAGTTTTTGTGATGGATGATAGTTGGATAACTTTTTCTGAAAATCAACACCCCCACAAGCTGAACAAAACTCTCACATATCTCAAAACAGAAATATTTCTTAATTTGACATAATACTTGGGCAGAAAGACTTCCTTCTCTACTTTCTCCATCACAGTTGCAGTACTTTACCATTATGTGATCATAAACTAGCCATTTAAGTCTATCATCATGCTGGGAAACACTTAAAAATACAAAACCAACCATTGGCATTTGAATCTGTTCCTCCCATCTACATTTTGCAACTGCATCAAAAATGTGGAAGAGAAGTTATTAGTTTCCTAAACATTCACCAAAGACAATTATATGTTGTATATAGGATGCATCAAAAATTTCCCAGGACTAAATACCACCAGCAGTGTCTTATGCAGGTTCATGAGAAACATATGTCAAACAGATAAATATATAAAACTGTAGTAAATTTATAGTGTCTAGCAGCTGGCAGTGAGAGTTAATTTAATACTACTTGGAAGCACCACTCGCCAGTGAATAGTGGTGAAAACCTGTTAAAAAATGAATCCATATGGCTTTCCAGGAAATTTAAAGGAGAGTAGGGCTACCCACCCCCTTATCTTTGCTTTAAAGTGGCCCTCTAATAAAAGTAATTGTGAATTACAGTCATAAACTGGGGAGGGCGTGCTACTGGGGGGGGGGGGAGAAGCAACTTTTAAGAGAGCTTATGCTGTATTTTCCTTAGTCCCAGATTAAACATGAAGCAATGAAGCTTCTCTTTTTGGCAATTGACAGGGTGTGCATTTCTCTCTCTGAACATAATGAAACCTTAATGCTATCGTATATCCAGACTGACAGGTTCAGAGTGGTAAATATCTACTTCACTACTCTATTTATATACAAGGCCACCTTCAAATGTAGCTAAACTGATCTTTTTGCTTTTTTGCCATAGCATTCCTGCTTGTCAGGTATTCACTACCAATACAGTGTAATTCCTCCAGATCTATTTATTCTTCAATAACAGCACCAAAACAGGTGAGGTTCCAGTACATTTACTAGTAGCATTGTGAATAATTGTAGGTTAGGGAAAGGAGAGATATGGATCCTGATGCTTCAAGCCTTACCTACGAAATGGAGGTGGCGTTGCTTTGAAAAGGCTAGATAATTTCATTCTGCTTAAGTCAGCAGAGAAGTAATATGTATAATGATCTTTTCTTCAGCCGGAGGGCTTGTGCAACAGTGGCTCCTCATATGGATCAAGGTTGCTGCTGCTTTCCATATAGCTTCCTAAGGACAGCTTGGAAATTGGTGTGCAAGAATTGTACAGGAGCCCGAGCTCCAGCTATGACTGGCCTTTGTCATGCTTCATTGCTGTTCTAAGACTTCAGCTACAGTCAGTCACTGGGTTTTGTACTTTGACTGAAAATTCTGAAGAGATGTTAATACCCTAAAAACAATGAACGGAGCTATTTACTTAAAATACATCTTGAGAATATAGCACCCTGTGGTTTGTAGTTGTCTTTGACTGACAGTGCATATAGTCTCTTCCTCCCCTCCTTTAAAAATTAAATGAGCATTTATTTCTCCCAATCGCTTCTAGTTAAGAAACTGTTCTCACCACTCCAGGATGACCCTAGCAATGGATCAAAGGTTTAAGGACTAATAATTTTATCTCTACTTATTTTAGAAGATTATTATTGCATTGTCATCTGGGAGATCACAGAAGTATAAGAGGGGAAAAAAGAGACAGATGGACATAAAGGAGTTTCTAGGAAAAAATGGGCCTGTTCTATACAATAATAAAATAAACAAATAATACCCAAATTAATGAAATAACCCTCCCCAGGAAAAGCAATTGCAATTTTAAAATATAGCTTGAACAATGTAATAAAAATGTAATTATGAAATAATGGAGATAATTGGAGATGATATAAGTACAATGATTACATAAATATTCTAACTATTAATGATAGAGCAAGCTGTTATTTTTAAAGAGAGGATGAAAATTATTTACATAAATAAAAGGAATATAGATTAATATAGATAGTTTTACTATACATTTATATGATGGAAATTCCTTGATTTTTTAAGTAAGAAAATAAGATTGAGTAGAGATTCTTTAAGTAAGAAAATAAGATTGAGTAGAGACTGTACCTTTTGATATGACAAAGACAGTAGCTACTCTAGCAGAGCAAAGATATTATCTGTACAATTTGTAAGGTGGAAGGAATCATTGTTTCTTAGACAAAATTATGGTTGGTGCCAAAGTTTATTCAGGAAATAACTACATTAGATGTAATCTCAAGTGTTATGCAAAAGTTCAAATGTTGAGGAACTCATAATTAATGGAGGAAGAGGAGGAGGAGGAAGAGGAGGAAGAAGGTGAGGAAGAACATGACTGTAAATACTAGGATCAGTTCTGGCAGTCCAACTCATTCTACAGTTGTGCACCTTATTCACCACTAAAAAGTTGATGAGTCATCCTAGAAGGAACGAAAGTTGATAGAACTCAAGAAAAATATTGCCCTTCAAAATTAATTTGACTGATGCTCACTGTGCCTGCATACCTGTCATCTTATTAGACTTGACTTCATTTGCTAAAGATACAGAAGGCTGGGAATGTAGTAGCAAACAGAAAGACAATCACAGTGAGTGTTTTGTGTTTAAATATGGGTGATTAAATGAGTAACAGATGAATCAGGGTTACCAGATCTGGACTGTTAAAATTCTGAATACAATTCATTGGCAGCACTGAGTTACAATTTGTTGGATGCTGCTGAAAAGAGGTCATCTGGATTTTTTTTTTTTTAAAGAATTTTATTAATTTTTAACAAACAAACATAGACAAACAAAACACAAAACATAAAAAACATAAAATATCTTTTTGGACGGCAGTTTGATCCCGAGTTACATCTTTTTGTACAGACATAAATTCAAGTTCATGCTTACTTTTATATAGCATTCCATTTCTTATTTACGATTTTACATTTTCTATATAGCTTCTCCCCTCTTTTCACTCTCTTAATTCTATTATATTTATTTCATCTCAATTTAAATCATTATACTTATATCCTTTGTCTGTCCTGTTTCAGCTGTCTATTATCTTTTCTCATTAACACAAAATTTCTTCTGTAATGACTGATTGGAGTATAATGCCTTATCATACTTATCCTTCCCCTAGTTTTAAAGCTTAACATAACACATAATTTTCATTCGGATTCTGCGTAGTACATTCTAAAGATAGACTCAATATTTTAAAACAAGAAAAAATTTTTTTTTAAAAAATATATAATATAATTAAAACAACAATCCATAGCAATTGAAATTATATCATTAAAATTAATATTCATTTAAATCTTAAACATTTTACACAATCCTTTCTAAATAAGTATCATGCTTCTATGGGAACACTTATAGATTTTGCTTAGTTACTTCCCCCTATTTCACTTATATTTTAAAATATTATACAATGACAATGTTCCCATTTTTCTTTAATTCAATTCTCTCATATTTGATTTCATTCATTTTATTTAAAAAAATTTTTTTTGCTAAGTTACATTAAATATTTTGTCCCATTTTATAATCATATATTATTCCAATTTTCTAACATTATTTCAAATACAAATACAACAACACAGTCTTATGTACCTTTGCAGAATCTCTTTTTCAGTTATATGTTTACCCATTATCTCTAAATAAATTCTGTTTCTTTACATCTTGTTTCAAACCTTTGTAGCTTCTCTTCCCTTCTTTCCTCTCTTGCTTCTCCACTCTACCCTTTTTACCCCCTTGTCTCTTAATCTCCACCCTCTTATGTATTCCTCTTTTCTGTTGCTTTCTGATGTTGTGTCCACTTTTCACCTTGTTTTTCCCTTTTTTGGTTGTTTTTTTAAGTCTTAAATTCTCCATTCTCTTTCTCCCCTTTCCCCTTTCTTCCCCAAATAAAGTTGCTTGTTCATTAAGGATAGTTTCTTCTTCATCCCAATCTTCTTGTTCTTGTAGTTTCTCGTATGTAGAAATTGCCATTTCTAAAAAATGAAAAACAGAGCCAAAAGAATCCTTCCCTTCTTGTTTCTCTTGTTTATATTTTATAAATTCCATTTTCAGTTCATCCATAAGTAATGCCATTGTAAAAAAAAAAAAAAGAAAAAAATTTAAACGACCCAAATGATTTTAATCATTCAAATAAGAGTTTCCAAAAGTCCCAAAGTCACCAAACAATCCAAATACACACAGTCTGTTTCATTTAACACTTTCTTTTTTTTTTTCACTTTTTTTTTTCACTTTAATGCTTCAAAAAACTTCAAATTCTTTTTGACCTTCAATCCATCTGATAGAGTAGCCAATTATGATCCAAAATGGAAAAATCCAATAGTAAAAAGGCCCAAAACCAAAGAAGAAAAAGGATAAAATAAAAAGCAAAAATAAAAATATTACTAGAATTGAAATATACAAAAAGGTTGGTGAGTAGAGATTTCACAAATATATATATATATATATATATATATATATATATATATATATA
>BLBF01000031.1:10580414-10612941 GCA_015471245.1 Laticauda colubrina
ATATATATATATATATATATATATATATATATATATATATATATGGACTGCACACTGCACTTTATTTATTTATCCAAGGCTCTTATTATGACTCTCTTCTCCAGCAGCTTCAAAGCCAAGCCTCAAGTGTTGAAATATTGATAAGAGTCCAGGAAAACACCTGTAATAATATTTTTCTGTGCTCTCCCTCATCTTATCACATTAAAATGTCCTTGAGAAGGAGTGTTTATACATTTCTCCCCAATTCAAATAAAGTACTTTCAAGCCTCTAGTTGGCAGTGTTGCAAGATCTCTTAATACTTTCCCCCCCCCCAGCCAGAAAGAAGAGTAATGTATACAAAACTCAGAGGAAAAGAAAAAAACAAACAAAGGGGGCCTCTATCCTAAAGAAAATTAAAAAATCAAAAGAAGCATAAAAATATATATAAGAAAAAATTCAATCTGGTTACCTACAAAGTCACATTAAATTCCTCAGAAAAAGAAGTAGGTAAGGAAAGAATACAAGCCTCAATTTGACATCACTTTAAAAAACGCCGCTCAAACAGATTCCAGTCAAACAAAAATAAAGTCACAGGTTTCTTCTTTGTTCAGGATATCCTTTCAGGTCTCAACCAATTTACAATACAAAAGAGGTTTCTCACCCAACCGACACACACTCGCTCCAGCCACTTTCTTTTCGGAGCTGTCCCGACTTCAGCAGCTTTGGAGGCTGCCTTTCCACCGCCAGCAAAAGGGCTTCTCCCGGATCAAACCAGAGATTTTGCGATAGCTCTGGGATCCTGGGACTGTGCCCTTCACGATCCCCGTCTCTACGGGACAGTTTAGGTCCATTAGGACCGACCAGGGGCGAAAATATCAGCTGCGATCTCCGAGCCCCGAGATCGCAGCTGTAGCACCGAGATGAAGCTCCGCCTTCTCCCCCATCTGGATTTTTGTAGCCCAGATCTAGTAGCCCTAAAATGAATGGATACAAAAAGAGAAGAGATAAAAGGAAAGAAAAGTATAAGCATGTTCATTTCTGCCTTGACTCCACTATAGTACTTTTCCTCTAAGACAGGGCTGTCTAACTTCTGGCCTGTGGGCCAAGAGTTATGTGGTGGTCACACCATTGGTGGAATTCAATTTTTTTTACTCCCGGTTGTGTGGGTGTGGCTTGTTGGGTGAGGCAAGGGAAGATTACTGTAAAATCTCCAGTCAGAGGTGGTATTTGCTGGTTCTCCGAACTACTCAAAATTTCTGCTACCGGTTCTCCAGAACTAGTCAGAACCTGCCGAATACCACCTCTGGGCCACACCCACACCTGGTTTAGCAAAGGGGGAAAAGTCCCAATGCCGCCAGGACAATGTGAGATTGACACCTGTACTTTAAGAGAAAAATGTGGTCCTTAAAGTTGAGAACACTGTCAATCCCTGATGTAACCAAATCTAATTAATGTCACAATGCTACATGGCTATGCATTCTGTGATCCCTAAGCAGCCTGGATCATTTTCTTGGTAAGAGGAAAATAAAATAAAATAGCTTATTTAGAACAGTAGAAGCAGATTGGGTAGCAAAATGAAGATGGGAAATGTTTTGGTCCCTAAAGCTCTCAATGGGCATTATGGGCAAACATTCAACCTACCTGTCAACTCATAAAATATGTCTATGGTCTTTTTAGAGTTGCCAACAGAAAGGAGGGGGAAGGGGGTTTGAAATTGGGGTAATTGCTGGAATCCTGACACCACCTCTGTTTTCCATTTCAGCAGAATTTTCATAACGTACTGAATGGGGACTTTATAGGGCTTTGATTCACAAAACTGTTTATCTACTGGGTAATCACACTGACATCTAGCAAAATGAATCTTAACACTGAGTAAGGCAAACTGATACATATTCTGTGCAAAATGTGTTTTTAAAAAGAAAGCATGTAATAAATAAGAGCTGACTATATCTAAAGGCCTTTGAAAAAGAATGTTGGTAATTGGGAACCCCTTATAAATACACAAGACAGTGTGGTGAAGCCATTTCCAATTTGTGAAATTACTCAGATCTACACAAAGACTCCCAGGCAATAAATCTGAGAAAATTGTGTGATCATGGAGTTCTCTGCTTCTGTTTCACTTGGAATATGTAGTCATTTATGCTCCATTTATAAACTATTCTGCATTAATGCAAATGGCTGATAGAAAATGCCAGTATAGCAGACTTATATGTTGCTTAATAATGCCTTTAATAAAACACTACAATTATAGAACAGCATAAAAGATTCAACATTCTTGGAAAGAAATTTAATCCTGTAGAAATAGCTGAAGTTCAATAGAGTTAAATGACAAGGATCTATGTTCTGATGATCTACCTGGACTTTAAAATGTATAATGTTCACATTGCTGCAGTATTTTCCGTTCAGCACATTTAATGACATAGTTTAATAGAAAGACAAAAAGAAGTTTATACAGGAATTTAAAAGTTATAAGACTTTTATAAAATGCATGCCTTTAAACCTTTTTTAAAAATGAAAACAAAACTACATAGACTGATTGAGTCACTATGCCCCATCAAATCAATATAAACTCTTAGCATCCAATTTGATAGAACTTCTCCAGGATGTTATGTCCCCAACCTGGTCCTTCAGATCTTCTAACTGTGCATTCATCACCAAGTCTATTCATCTTGCTGCTGGTTGTTTTGTTTTATTTCGTTCCACTTTTCCCAGAGTTATAAACATCTCAGGACAGTTAGGTCTTTGAATAATATGTCTAAAATATGATATTTCAAGATTGGTCAATAATTGATCTTCTATTACAAGAGGTTCTTGGAAATTAGAGCTTATTTTCTAAGGTATTTTGGATGTTGACATCTCTACTATACAAAATTTCAGCATCTTTTATCTTTTTTAAATCAATTACTGTCTGTCCACTGGTATTCTTTAAGATACCAATTTAAGGCTGGAACTGTGGAGTTCTTGGTTCTTGAAGAAGAACTGAAGGTGTTACCTAATATTCTACAAGTGCCAGTACCTCACACTGAACATGTCACCCAGTTGGGTAAAGAAGCATCTGCAGCAAAACAACCAAGTCCACAGAGCACCAATGATTCCACCATTCAACTCTGACCTACATATATTCTCTACTATTGGTATGGTTGCAATATCTTTCTAAATTGAAAGACTTCCTTTATTTTTCTGAGGCTGTTTCATCATCAGTGTCTTGACAAATGTTAGAATATTGCCTCTTATGTCTCTAGCAATTTGTTTGTTTGTTTGTTTGTTTTTGTTAACTTTGTTTCTGAAAGGTTTCCTCTTTTGGCTTTGACTTCTTTTTATTCTTGGCATTGGATATCATGATGCCTTGGATATCGTGTCCTCTGATTTCTTGCTAATGGTTATTGATGGACCTAAAATAAATTCCTGATGTTCTCCTGAAAATGATGGATATATGGTCAAGATCATATTATGAAAACTCTCTGACTTTGCTCTTCTGCTTTAGTTTGTTTTGAACCTTTCACATAAACAGCTCATGATCTGTTACACAATCAGGTACTGGCCACAGCTTGCCATTATAAATGAGTTCTTCTACATCTGCATAACAATAAATAATTTATATATACATCATCTATATATGGATGACCATGTGGGCACTGGTTTGGCTGTTTGAAGACTGCCAAAATAAATAAAAAAATATTGGATCTGCAGAAACTGAAAAATTAAACTCCTGTTTCATCTCTCTATCCTAAATCACACTTTCCATCTATATTTTGGTCCTACTATTTCCAACTTTGGCATTCTAGTAAGCAACCAAAAGCAGCACATTCTTGCTTGCATGTTCTCTTGATTTCAAATTGAACTTGACTGTAAAATTACTTTTTTCTGCATTAATGGCTGGAGCACAAACATGGTAACTATCATATCATGTGACCAACTATTAAGTCAACCTGATATTATTTAGTCACTTAAAGTATTCCATTAAAGTAGTAACTTTTTTTTATCTTTCATAACTATGAAAGAAATGTCATTTCTTTCTTGTCTTTGTGCCTGAGTAAGTATATAGTATGGTCTTCTGACTGAATGAGTCAAGTTTCAGTTCATTTCTAGTCAATGATACCTAAGATCTCAGTATGCAATTACTTCATTTCATCTTCATGGTATTTAATCTTTCCATGCTTCTTTTATTCCATCTTAGTACTATAATTGTCTTTGCAGCTTCACATTTTATTTTTTCTAACTAGAAACATCAGCATTGAAATGTTCTAAAGGCTGTATCATGACCATCATAACTACTTCAAACAATTCTCAACTTTTCTTCAGTAGTGTGTTGAATGCCATCTATGCTGAGGGGCCCTTAATCTGGTGCTATATCATATAACATTTTATATTGCTTATCCATATGATCTTTCTTGGTGAAATTATACCTTTGCTATTGTCACCAAAATGATTGTCCATGTAGCATCTTCCTATCCTGCTTCTGCCCAGTACAACTGCCTTCTTGCTTTAGGTGGACAGCTGCATGACCTTCACACCTTCAGTGACCTTGCTGGGAATATATACTGTCAGTATGCATTCTACAGTAGACAGTCTTCCTAATTTCTCACCCCCATGGATACCCTCACACACAAACCTCCAACATGTTGAAGCAGCATAGCAAACCTGATGAGTTAAGTAGGTAGAACTAGGACCAAATGTTATTGAACATAGGGCAACAAGGGACTAATATTCATGGAATGTGTGGTGAATCTACTTCATATATATTGGGTCTTGTCTAGTGATACATTTTGGGTAATTCAAAATCAGTTGTTTTGAAGGGAGGAGCAAGAAAAAAAACCAGTTCTACTGTCTTGCTCAAACAGCGCCCTGTTAATATTCTGCATGCTTCAAAGCCCCAGCTGCTGAATTTTTGAAATAATAGGCAATTTAATAAGGCATTAACCTTTTCTTATGTCTGCAAGTGAATTTGTTAATACAAGAGCATTTGTAACTTTACAAGCACAATGACTAGGGAAATATTTGATGGTTGTTTCCATTATCTGCCACTTATAACTAAGCTTGAATAATTATTCTTGACTCATGATGATTCAAAATAAGAATGAACAGTACTTTATTTAAAAAAAATATCATTGTATGAATACATTTTTAAATAACAAATATCAACTGGGAAATACAATTGTATTGGTTGTAGATAGATTCAGAGCTGGTGTTCACAGATATATGTCTTTACTCTTTCAAAACAGCATCAATTTATATCTCTCCTACTGTTTGAGATAGCAAAAATCAAGCAAAATAGAGTTTTAACATTTATTATAATTTCATTATAATGAAATGAAAGCAGCTACAGAATAAATTTATTGTAAAGCCAGAAACAGTGAATGACTGTATTGTGGATTCTTGGTAGGAAAAGAAATCTTGATGATGAAGATAAAAGTGACAATGATGATTTGTTAGATTCATATCCTGCCTTTTATTTAAGATTGCACCATGACTTACATGAGGAAGACTGATCTGAGACTAGTGACTGGCTCACAGTTACCCAGTAAGTTTTATGGTGGACTTGAACCAGGATCTTCTCAGTCCACTTGACAACTGGCAACCAGATCTATGGTCATTTCCAAATAACAGGGAGAACCTATGGTGCACACAAAACCCTATCTAGCATAAATCAAGGTATATTTAAGCAAGTAATAAATGAAGCTCCATACAATTAACTTTAAATTATCCCAAACCATAAAGTCACTTCTCTAGGAAACTTTTCTTTTTCAGATGGCACAGAATTGCACCCAAAGCAAAGAAATCTGCTTTGAATGCAAGACCCATTCTAACATATGAGATATCCCAAAGTATACTGTGAAATGTCCCTTGGACATTTATAAAGTCCCCTTTGGCTGTACTTGGTATTTGAAACTCTATGTTATATGCCTAAAACAAGTAAAATTTTACATACAACTGCAGGCATAGAGATTATGACAATGACTGTTAGTATTAACAGGTGTTAATGCTGATATAGTAAAGGAAATTTACCAGTGGTAAAAGAATTATAATTATTTTTTGCCAATAATGAAGAAATGATTAAATGTTCAAAAAGCAATTTACTCCTGTTCTCCAAAACCTTTTGTGGGAATCCTTTGATTCCATAAAAGCAAAGAAATGATAATACCAATCACTTATATTTCAGCCATATCCCACATCAGTTTGTGAAACTACAACCTATTTTGCATTAAAATGGACATAAAGCACTTCTGGTCATTGCAAAATATTATCTCACCACCCCATGGTCAAGAAGTTTGCAATCTGGGTGCTTGATAATGTGTCCATACTTACAACCAATTGCCAAGCATCCCTTGATCACCGTTTGACAATCTTCTCTGTCAGCTTCCAGAGAAAGTCAATGGAGAAGGTGGCAGGGAAAGTTGCAAGCTGCTGCCATCTGGAGAGAAGACTCCCTTTCATCTCTGGGGACTGAATGAAAGAGTTGCTTCCCAAGGGGAGTTGAACTCCTTCAGTAGGTGGAAGCAATAGTGATAAAATTCTGAGGATTTTCACTTCATTCATGTACCCAATCAAAGGAGTTTCTTTGCTTGAATGGAGGGGAGCTGAAGTTCTTCAGCAAGTAGCTCTTTCAACCAGCCCCTCAAAATGAGACAAATGCCAAGGACAGAGCAGAGTCACAAGGTTCTTCTTCTTTGAGTCAACAGTACAGAAATAAGAGCAACTGATGCAATCACCATAAATTGATTAGCCTTTCTTATCCTCTACTGCCCCACACTGACATTCTACATATAGTTAAACTACAATTCATATCTCTCTCCCTCCCTCCTCCCCCTCTCTTGATATTAATAATTTTGATATTATCTCCTATATGGATACTTATTGTGTTGTGTAGTTATGCTGAATTCAACATTCATCTCACAATGTCAGTATTGGTGGTTCACTTTAATTTGATGGGCTGTGCATTACTATTCTATTATCAGTAATAAGTCTTCAGGTGAATGAATATAACATCAAAATCAACTTTTTTTGGTAAGTGTCCCAGGGTCACCAAGAGTGAGTACATGGTCATATAATTTCAATTAATTAATTAAATAAATAAATAATGCAAAACCTTGATGTTAAAGATTCAGGAAAAAAGGAAAACAAGTATCCAGATTGTAATGAATACATCACTACCTGGGGAGTTTTTAACAAACATAGTTGTGCTTTGGCAACCATAATTTAATTTGACCGTTAGAAATCAAGCCAAAAAGTAATTAAAATTATAATCTCTTGTAATAATGGAAATAAAAGTGTAATTCTAATAATCCTAGGTGAATGTGGAAAAGCATGTGCATGCTGGAATTAAAAGCTAAATACAATAATTGTGTGGGAATTCCAACGCACAAGGCTGGAGTGTCACTTTAATCTGAACAGAGTAACTTCACACACAAGAGAAGTTCATGCCACCTCTGTGGCATGATATCAAAAAAGAGGTAGAATCTCTAATATAAGATAGAATCTCTAATATAATTAAGATGAACGTTTTATTTTACCAAAGATGTTATTTATTTCAATTTCAGACTTTTTCAATATTTGTAACTGATACTCCATTTAAACAATGGCAAATGGGCAATTCTATGTTCATATAGCAAGGGGGGGGGGGGACCAAGAATTAGATATAAATTACTGCAAGATGCTAAAGAAAGAGGAGATTTGGATTTATCAGCTTTGAAGTTGTACTTTAAGGCTTGTTGTTTGAACTGGCTTAGAGTGGTGGCTCTCCAAAACAAGAGGTTACTTATCTGGAGGGCCATGAATTAAAATTTGGATGGCATGCTTACTTATGGTATGTTAAAATTGAAATAAATGTTGATTTCAACAACCACTTTGTAGACGTGCCATTCTAAGGGTATCCTAAATATAAAGTAAGGCTCTCTGCAAAGGTAGAATATATTAACTAAGCTTGCTAGAGGATTGTACTGTCCTCACCTTATTAGAAATAATGCTTTGCCTTATTAGAAATAATGCTTTGCCTACATTCATTAACACAGTGGGGATACATTTTTGTAGCTAGGAATTACAATACATGATTTGGTGGAGGATAAAAACCCCAGTGAGTGAGGCAATGGGAATGGGTAGAATCTCACAATATGCATGCAGAATAACAATTTCTTGATTATGGGCAGGAAGGAATTTTGTTTTTAACTATGTTAAGACTATTTTAGGGCTTACAGAAGTTGTATTTGTTATGAACTGATCTAGGCCTCATATACTGTATACAGTTCTTCTTCTTTTAAACCAAACAATAGCTTCCCATCTTTGCATTGTCCTTTTTCTCAGAATTTTAGCAAGTTTATTGATGTCATAATTCCATGACATCACAGCTCCTCAACTAATGGCAAGATGCAGCTGATTCTTAGCTTATCTATATATAAATATTTACTTTTATATCAAATATAAAATAGATTGTATGGAATCCAGGAGTAAAGATGGCTTTATTTTATACAGGATGTAGCTGGGCTTTATAACTATCCTCCCTGTAGTTTTCTTATCTCAGAAAACTGATGTGTATTGGAAAGTGATCTTTTTGTGCTGTTTGTGATAAGTTAGATATCTCAGAATTGGTTAGTGGTTACCTTGCCTACAAAAGATGAGTTGGAGATTCTGATCCGTAACAAAGAAATTGGTGGGAGGCAGTTTAAAAGAATTGGGTACAGGAAGAAACGACAAGGAACAGCAACAGAAGCAACCATAGATGGATAACTTGCCCTTTGCCTGTTTCAAATAGCAACATGGCCTGGTTGAGTCTTATCGGCTTTGTAGAAATGGCAGTATATATTTAAGCTTGTCTCTCTAGAACGCAAATTGTAAAACCTTTCAGCACTGCCTTAACTCTATAAAAGGAAAAGAGGTGTGCAAGAAACTAAAAGTAAATAAAAGCCATAGTCACCTGGTGAAAAATTCTTCAACGTGCAGAAAACAGCTAGGTTCTGGGTGTAAAAGGGAAAGGGGAAAAAAAAAACACTTCAAAGGAATAAGATTAAATAAGATTAAAAAAACCTCATATTGACAGGAGTAAAAGTATATAAAAAAGCATGAATTATATTTTTCTCATACAACTGAGTATAGACCAAATTAAATTGTAATCATTTGTCCAGACAGACCTATGGTAATAGGTACATTTGCCATAGAATCTTAAAAACTTTAGAATCTCTGGGAAATTGTTCCTAACATTCATCTACTCTTTTGTACTTGCCCTTTTACTGAGAGACCAGGCCATTCTCCTTGAAGCCCATGTCACACTGCGCCAACAGATGGAAAGAGGATGTAAAACGGAGAGAAACACTTGCCATCCGTTGGTTAAAGCGAAGCTTCCGTTCTGTACTCACTGCCTCCATTTTTCATCCTCTCTATCCCTCCAGCATCCGTCGACTGACATTTCATCCGCTCAAAAGGTTTTGAGCTGCTCAAAACTTTTTGAGCGGAAAATGTATCCAATGTGTCCGTTCTGCATCCACTACGCATACAGGGAACATCCGTTCTACATTCGTCGTCATCCGTTACGTGTCCGCTATATCTGCTAGGCATCCGCTGTGCATCCGCGCAACTCACATCCACTCCAGCGGAAAACGGACACAGGGAGGAAGCGAAACAGACACGGAATGGACACAAAGCGTTAGTAGCACGGATGTAGAAAGGATAAAAGCGGATGCAGCTCGCATACAAAGCATTAAAACGGAAAAAACGTTCGCAGAGGGACCTATCTCGGATATTTAGGATGTCTGCAGGATACCTAGAGGATGCAAAAGGACACCGAGCGAAAAAATGATATTTCCTATAAAAAGGGGGAGGAACTCACCTGGATCTCACTTTCAGTCCAGTAGCCCTGCTGTGCAGACCTCTTCAGCGTTCATCTGGCTCTTGCTCTTCCACAGCATCCAGTCATCTCCACCATGGATCATAACACACTCCTTTTGGTAGCCACCATCGTTCTACAACAGTGTGAAGCCATCTACAGGCTCTTTCACCTGTTCTACAGGGAAGAAAAGGAGGTGGCCAAGAAGCATCTGGGTCCGAAGATGGATTGGGAGAAGAGCAGAGTACGGACTGTACAACAAGCTGCTGGTGGAGCTGAGGAACAAAGACACTTGTGCATTCCAGAACTTCATGAGGATGCCTCCAGCCATGTTTGACGAAGTTGTGGAGCGGCTGAGATCCAGGTTGACCAAGGCAAACACCAACTTCCGGCCCAGCCTGGACCCTGGGCTCAAGGTGGCACTGACTCTGCACCACCTGGCCTCAGGGATCACCTACAGGAGCATGCAGCATGGCTGGAGGGTGCACAAAACACCATCAGCATTGTGGTCAGAGAAGTGGTGCAGGCCATCATCGAAGAATATCTGGAGGAGCTCCTCCAGTGCCCCTCCACTGAAGAAGGATGGCAGAAAGTTGCAGAGCAGTGGTATCAGAAGTGGAACTTCCCCCACACCATTGGAGCCATAGATGGCAAGCACATGGCCTGCAAAGCTCAACATGGCCTGCAAAGCCAACTCAGGGTCCACTTATTTCAACTACAAGGGCTTCTTCAGCATCATCCTCTTTGCCATGGTAGATGCTGACTACAAGTTCATGTACATCGATGTTTCAGGCAACGGCTCATCTTCAGATGCCCAGGTATACAACGCCAGTCACCTCAAGGAGGGGCTGGAATGCAACCTCATCGTGGGCTTCCCAGATCCAGACCCCCTGCCCAACTACACACAAGATGTACCCTACTTCATCGTGGGGGATTACGCCTTCTCCCTCAGAACCTACCTCATGAAGCCCTACACTTCCAGATGCCTCACCCGTGAAGAGAGGATCTTCAACTACAGGCTGTCCAGGGCAAGGCGGGTGGTGGAGAACGCCTTTGGCATCCTGGCCAACAGGTTCCAGGTACTTCTCACCACCATGCAGCATCGCCCAGAGACTGTGAGGAGGATCATGGAAGCTTGCTGCATCCTGCACAATCTCATGCGCACCCGCTACCCAGTGTTGCAGAATAGGCTCGTGGACCTCCAACAAGGCAATGGGGACATGGAGCCTGGGGAATGGAGGCAAGGGCGAAACCTGATAGACACTCAGGATGTACAAGGCCCCAACAGAGCCTCACATGAAGGGAAGAAGCAGCGCAACCTCCTGAAACACAGGTGCAACTCCCCAGCTGGAGCAGTGGAGTGGCAAGACAGGATGATAGATGATTAATGGATGCTTCCTTCAGCCTGTCTCATCACACTGATGAGATTGGGCCATGTATGTTGGGTGGGCCTACAATGAACAGGGCATTTAATAAAGAGTTGTGTTTTTGTTGAAATGTGTGGATCAAACATTGTTCTTGACAATGAAGGGCCAAAGGTGTGGCACCTAGGAGGGTGGATCATACAGTCCCACTATGCTTGCACTGGAGGTTTATCTATCCCACAGCTATTACCCATCCCACAGGTATCCCTGTCCATCCCACAGCTATTACCCATCCCACAGGTATCCCTGCCCATCCCACTGCTATCCTTACCCATCCCACAAGCATGCAAAGGCTTAAACCATTTCTAAAAGTTTCCATCAAGACTTTATTTACAAAAATAAATGAAGCAAGTATGTGAAGCAAAGGTAATCTTTGTTAATAACAAGCTGTAAAAGCAGAATGACCCAAGTCAAGTGTCCAAAGCAAAAATAAAGTCAACAGGTAGCCACCCAGTCTCTGGCACTCTTCTTGGTCACTCTGAGGCGTGCCCAGTCCCAGGGGTGAAGGGTCCAGGTGCTGTGGAGGTGGCTGCTGCTGGAGTGCTGGTCTGAGGCACCATTGGGGTGCCTGGCCCCGAGAGGAGAACAGGGGATGGTGTGTGGAGGAAGCTCTCAGACATCTGGCTCAGTCCCGTGATGTTGAGAGCCCCTTCCTCCATGACATGGAGTGTCATCCCCAATACCGATGACAGATGTTCTGAGGCCAGGCTTGGCTGTGGGGTGGAGGAAGGAGCAGTGTAGTGGGGATGTCTGGTCTGCAGCTGAGCGAGGTGAGGCATTAGTGGCATCTGTGGCATGGGTTAGCATCTGTGGCATGGCTGGCATCGGTGGCGTGGCTGGCATCGGTGGCGTGGCTGGCATCGGTGGCATCAGTGGCACCGGTGGGGTCCGATGTACCTGTGCCTGGACTAGGAAGGGCTGCCTGTGCTGCTGGACCTCCTGGTAGCCATAGCCTTAGTAGGTGAGGGCCTGTGGAAAGCCTTGGAAGGGCAGTGACATCACCTGGGGTGGAGGAGAAGGCCTGGACTGGGTGGGAGCAGGTTCACCTTGGTCTGGAGGGTTGTGAAGAAGATCGGTGATCCTGTCCTTCACCACCTGGTACTGTGTTTCTGACATGTTCATGAGGGTCTGGTTGACGTAGGTGAGAAAGGGCTTGCAGTTGGAGGATGGGACATCGGTGTGTACCAGCTGAGAGAGAAGATCTACGCTGCTTCTGATGGTGTCCCTGATCTCCAGCAGGACAGTGTGGCTCTGCCCCTCCGGTTTGCCTCTCTGCCTTTCTGTGGAGGTGGAGCTGGGGGTGGATGCAGGTTGGGCTGTGGTGGAAGTGCCCTCTCCTTGCTCCCACTGCATCAGGGGGTCCTCCATGCGCTCCGCCATGGCTAGTACAGCTGTCGGGGGGTTCTCTGTTGTGGCACGCTCCACAGATACCTGCCTGGACACAGGAGCTGACTCTTTGCCAGAAGAGGACTGGCTCTCAGCAGGCTGCCTGAGAGAGAGGGTTGTGAGAGGGGATGCTCCTCGGTGGCGGATCTCACCCTCCAAGAAGCTGCACTTGGCCATCACGTAGGTTTCTCTGTCCGTCAGCTTGACCGCAGCCTGGCCAGATTTCTTGAGGTGCAGCTTCCCGTACCAGGTGTGCATGTGCTTCCACCAACCGAGGAGCACCTCCGAAGTGTAGCCCAGGCTGTCCGCCTTCTCTCTCCAAGCAGCCTGCTTCCTCTTGGTGTCTCGATAGAGCCTGTGTCCCTTCCGCCATAGATACTCGTTCTCCCTCAGCCACTCCAGCACCTCCTCTTCATGTTCCTCTTCTATTGTGTATTGCCTCCTCTCCTGTTCACGCATCTGCCTCTCCCTCCCTCTGGCAGGGCCAGAGGGGCTTCGAGGTTGTAGGGGCTGCTCCTCCACACCAGCAGCAGCAACAACAACAACAGTAGCAACAAAAGCAGGACCAGCAGCACTAGCAGCACCAGCAGCACCAGCAGCACCAGCAGCACCAGCAGGACCAGCAGGACCAGCAGGACCAGCAGGACCAGGAGCACCAGCAGGACCAGCAGCACCAGCAGCACCAGGAGCACCAGCAGGACCAGCAGGACCAGGAGCAGTGCCAGCAGAGTAAGCACCAGCAGAAGCACTAGCACCAGGAGCAGCGCCAGCAGAAACTCCAGCACTAGAAGAGCGTGCCCGAGCAGCAGAAGCCCCAGCAGAAGCAGAGTCAGGGCTAGGGGGTGGGATGGTGGCCCTGTCCCTCTTGCCAGGGCTGGCAGCAGATTGCAGAGGCTTTCTCTTCTTCCCCATGGTTGTTGGGTTGTTGGCTTGCTGGCTGGCTGGCTGGCTGGAGAGCTGTGTCTGGAAGCAGGTCTTTCCTCTGAATGGTGACCTGCTCGCGAGCTGCTTCCCTTTATATCCATGGGGCTGATGCAATGCATCCTCCCCACATGCGCAGTGAATGCTGTGCATCCGCTAGGCTTCCTCTAGGCTTCCTCTAGGCTTCCGCTCTGCATCCGCTTCCTCCGCTCAGCATCCGTTCTGCATCCGCTCCTTCCGCTACGCATCCACTTCGCTGTGGTCCCCCGGAAGCCCTGCAGATGTGCCATCCGCTCCCATCTGCTTCCATCCGCTAGGCTTCTCTGGAGCATCTGCTTTCCATCCCCTCTACATCCTCCCCCCATCCGTTCCTTTCTGTTGTTGTCCGCTCTGTTTATGCAAATTCGGGGCACTTTTGAGAGCGGATAACAATGGATGCAAATGTTACAAATGTTTTGCATCCGTTGGCCATTGTGACAGGGCCTTAATTTAGATATGCATTTCTTCCACCCACACACAAGACACATATTGCTTTTATTGTACTCTCAGCATCCTTTGTAACTGCCAGATTTTTTACTTCAAATTTCTCTCTGAGAGAGTTCAATGCGCTTGTAAATTGTCCATGGCATAACTGATCTGAAACTAAGCTTCATAATCTTTCTGGCAGAGCTTCTGAGTGTCTTCTTTTTCTTGAAGGAATTTGTTGATTGGTATTGAAGTTATCTTTAAGAACTGCTAAGGAATGAGACAGCCATTTTGGAGAATGGAAAATATCTTTCTTTCCTTGTATTACTACTCTCTCCAGATAAACAAATTATAATCCAGTTGCTTTGAATTTAATTTATCATTAACTGTAGTTAAAAATAAGCAAACTTCACTTCAGATGTATTCCTAAACTAAACTTGTTTCTTTCAACTTTGCCAGAAGAATAAACTCGATGAAATAATTATACAGGGTTTCCTCATAATGCTAAATCATGTTTATACACAATAGAGAATAATGTTCTCATGAAAACATCAAATTTCTTGACCGTCTTTTATTACTTGTGAAATATTCTATGAGACCTGAACTGAAATAATATATTTCTCCAATGAATTTTAACAGAAAGGCAAGCGGGCAACAAAATAATAGAAAATGTTTGAAATGTTAAAACTGGCCTTGAGACTTTTCAGTTCTCAAAAGTTGTAAAATATAGATGCCAGAAACTATGAACTAATACAGACCTGCATGGTCAGATATACTGTAACTTGCACAAACAAACAAACAAAAAACTTTACATCAAAACTGTTAAGGTTAAACTCTAAAAGAAGACTCCCATCTCTTAAATTAGCCTTATAAAACATAGGACCGTACACCTGATTCTATGAATCAACTTAAGCAACAATTTATGTTCCCGCTGAAACTTTAGTACCTATACAAGATAGGTACTTTTGTTTTTTCATTGCTAATGTACTGTGTTGTGCCAGCACTTATTTCCAATTTTAGCATTAGCAGTAGCCAAGCAAATTGTTCCAGGTAACCACAAACAAAACATACAGTAGGTATTTCTGTCATCCTGACAATTGCTCATCAGAGGGAGGCTGTCTGATACCAACGAAAAGATTTCATTTCCAAGAACAGGTCTGTTCTGATTCAATGGCATTCATCACACATTCATGAAACATGAATTCTATAACATTTTGTGAGGAAGTATTTTCTTTTCTTCTTTCTGGCTTCTATTGATCAATTTTAGTTGATCTTGGCTACTAGTATCATAAAAAGAAGGTAGACCTGTATAGGCAATTGGAGTTAAGCACTGATATGACTGTGGCATGTTTTAATATATCTCTTCTCTGTTATTAAAAGTACAGTACACCAGAAGCTTTATATATATTGTTTAACAATATTTTGGTTCCTCAAGGTATAATTAAGAGACATACATTTGGATCAGGAGTGTCAAATTCAATTTCATTGAGGGCTGCATCAGGATTGTGTTTGACTTTGGAGGGCCAGGGTGGGCATGGCCAGGGTGGGCATGGCCAGTTCAATATTGTTGTGTATGGAAATTAGAAGACTCCAAATAGCTAAAACTGATTGGCTGAAAAACCACTCTCGGATTGGGCAATTACGCACCAGTCTGATTGGCCTGCTGCATGGCAGGAATTCTAAAGAGCTGTCATTGGCCACAAGCCACAAGCAGCCGCTATAAGAAGGGCTTCTGCAGCTTCGGCAAATGTTCTGTTACAAGTCACTATACAGTTAAATAAAGAATTGTTTGTTGAGATACCGATCTCGCGTACCTTATTATCCAAATCGAACGCTGGTGACGAGGATGGGATCGTCCTAGAAGAGTGAGACCAAAGCACACGGCAACCAGAACTGAGCAACCAAGATGGCCGGTAACAATGCGCCACCCACACCGTTCAACCCAGCTGAAGAAGATTGGGAGTCATACATTGACCGCTTTCTGATGTTCTTGGAAAGTAACAAGCTGCAAGAAATAACCAACCAGAGGAAGAGAGCTGTATTCCTCATGCACTGTTGCCCTGCCGTTTTCAAAATGGCAAAGGCGTTAGCCAAGCCATGGGATGTAAAACAGATAGCATGGCCAGAATTAAACCGAATGCTACGAGCCCATTACATGCCTGTGGTCTCCCATCTGATCAAAAGGCATGAATTTTATAAACGAGACCAATGGGAAGACGAGAACATTGGAGATTTCGTAGCAGCCCTAAGAAATATCAGGGGAGCCTGCAAATTTCAGAACTTGGACGAAGCCATGAGAGACCGCGTGGTCCTGGGATTGAAGGACGCTACACTCCAAAGCAAGCTGTAAAACAGACTGAACATCATAGTGGCTGAGGCCATCGCAAAAGCCACTGCCACTGAAGCAGCCAAGAAATCTGCAGCCACCATGTGCCAGATGAATTCAACAAATGCAGAACCACCGAACCAAACCCAAGAAAAGAAGGTAGAAGGAAACCAAAAACAGCCCACAGCGACTGCCCACCATGAAGACCTCGACTCCCCGAGCGACACCGATGATGACAGCAAAGACATACATAGGCAGGAAAAAAGAGGAAGGAGGCGAGAATTCCAGTGTGCTGGATGTGGAGAGGATCACCCACACTCCGAATGCAGATTCCTGGATGCCCTTTGCAGATTCTGTGAGAAACAGGGGCACATTGCTAGAGTCTGCCGAAACAAAAAGAGCTATAGTCCAAAGAAACACGGCAGCAGCACCCCCAGAAACAGAGATAGACAAGACGGAAGCTGATGGAGCTGAGAGAACAGAAACCGGCAAATGAATGACAGAGAAGAAACACATCAAACAATAATAATTGGAAATGCCAGGGCAGCAAACTCAAAAAAGGTCCATATAAATGTGAAAATCAAAGGAAAGCCCTGTGAGATGGAAGTAGACTCCGTATCATACCTGTGAATGGTATCATGGAACACTATCAGAAACCTGATACTAGACATCAAGCAAAGAGAACTGGAACAGCAAAAGCTAATACTTAAAGATTACCAGGGAAACCGAATCCCAGTAGTGGGTCTTGGACATTTCTTAATAGAGTTCAAAAACCACACTGAGGTACTTCCTCTGATAATCGTTGACCATGACCGTCCTAGCCTGCTGGGAATCGAATGGTTCACTCCCCTGGGAATCGGAGTGACTGGTATCAACATCATCGATGAGACCAATTGGGAGGAGAGCCTGCTGGAGGAGTTCCAGGATGTATTCGACAGGACCCTAGGCAAGTACAAGGGGACCCCAATAACATTCAGCCTAGACCCTAAGATAGCTCGCATCAGGCTCAAAGCCAGACACGTTCCCTTTGCCTTAAAACCGAAAATAGATGAGCAGCTTAACAAACTCATCGCACAAGGGGTGTTAGAACCAATCGACCATGCCAGGTGGGAAACTCCCATCGTGACTCCTGTCAAACCAGATGGGTCAGTGCGCATCTCTAGTGACTATAAGGCTATCCTAAATCATGCACTCCAGCAAAGTGCATACCTGTTCCGGTAGTTGAACACCTGTTGCATTCATTAGGGGGAGGAAAAATTTTCACGAAGCTTGATCTCACTCAAGCATATCAACAGCTGCCGGTTGACCCCGAAATTGCAGAGGCACAGACTATAGTCATGCACAGAGGGGCATTCAAATGTAACAGACTTCAATTTGGGGTTAGCGTTGCCCCAGGCGTTTTCCAAAGCCTAATGGAGTGCCTCCTAAACGGAATAAAAGGAGTCGTTCCCTATTTTGATGACGTATTAGTATCAGCAAAAAATAAAAACCAATTGGAAAATAGACTAATAGAAGTCTTGCAAAGATTCAGGGCAGCAGGGCTTAAGGTCAAAAGAGAAAAATGTAACTAGCCACCAATCAAGTCAAATTCTTCGGCTACCTTATAGATAAGCAAGGGATACACGCCACTGAAAAGAAAATAAAGGCGATGAAAGATGCACCCAGGCCTAAGAACAAAACAGAATTACAGGTGTTCTTAGGTCTCATTAATTTCTACAATGTCTTCCTGCCTCAAAAGGCAACCATAGCAGAGCAATTACATCAACTATTAGATAAAAAAAACTGTCTGGAATTGGGGCCGCTGAGAACAAGCAGCATTCCAAAAAATTAAGGACTTATTAACATCCAACACCGTTTTAATACAATGCAGCAACACCCTGCCACTGACGGTCATCTGTGATGCATCGCCTTTTGGAATCAGTGCCATACTGAGCCACAAGCTACCAGACGACAGAGAAGCACCAATCGCCTTCTTTTACAAAACGCTGTCAAAATCTGAAAGAAACTACAGCCAACTTGACTAAGAAGCCTTTGCAATCATAGCAGGCATCAAAAGATTCCATGAATACCTATATGGTAGGACATTTTCTATTATCACAGACCATAAACCCCTGCTAGGGATCCTGGCAGGGAACAAACCAACCCTGAACATCCTATCACCAAGAATGACGAGGTGGTCAGAATTCCTCACTGCATACAATTACACACTCATCCATCGCCCTGGAAAGACCATTACCCATGCGGATGCCTTGAGCCATTCCCCACTGCCCAACAAGGAAGGCGACCCAACTCCTACCATCTCCACTCTTCAGATCGAGACATGGCTGAATCTGCCACGAACTGCAGCAGATGTCACTAAATCCACCACGAAAGACCCGCTGACAACTTGAATCCTGCATTGGGTAGGTAAGGGTTGGCCAGATGAGAATAGAGGCGAGACTTTTAAACCTTTTCGCACCCGGCAGACTGAATTGTCCATTGAAAGGGGTTGTATACTGTGGGGAGACAGGGTGGTAATTCCAAAAAAGTTGCAGGAGGAAGTGTTCTGCATGTTGCACAAGGGTTACCCGGGCATTGTAAAAATGAAAGCCCTGGCCAGGAGTTATGTCTGGTGGCCAGGGCTGGACAAAGACATTGAAAAATGGGTGGCAACATGCCATGACTGCCAAAAATCAAGGCCTACCCCCCCTCTTGCACCAGTCCTGGAATGGGAAACTCTCAGAGGCCCATGGTCGAGACTGCATATTGACTTTGCTGGGCCAACGAAAGGGAACACATATCTTGTAATTGTTGATGCTTATTCATATTGGTTAGAGGTTATTCTTATGGCGTCCACTACGACTGAAGCAGTCATAAAACAATTGAACAGACTTTTTGCTACTCATGGACTGCCAGATGTAGTAGTCTCTGATAATGGCCCCCAGTTTACTGCTTTAGCCTTCGAGCAATACCTGGCTGCGCAGGGCATCCAACATGCCCTAACAGCGCTGGCTCATCCGGCATCAAATGGATGAGCTGAACGCATGGTTCGTTATACTAAATAGGCCCTAGACAAACTGGACATGGTGATGTCCAGGATAAACTTAACAAATTGTTAATGATTCAGCATATCACCCCTAGCACAACCACCAACAAAAGCCCAGCTGAACTCCTCATGGGAAGAAAACTGTATTTCTACCTTGATAGACTACACCCCACTTATACCTGTGAAAAAACCCCTGACTCCTCAAGTAAATATTGCTCCTTTGCTATTGGCAACTTAGTCTACGCACAAAATCTTACCGGGGACCCATTATGGCTTCTAGCCACAGTTACTCAAATCACAGGGCCCCAGTCATACTGACTTGTACTAGACAACATGGAAGCAGCACATCGATCAGCTTCGCTCTGGGACATTGGAACGAAATATTACAGCACCACCGCAAACACCAATAAACACTCTAAAACAACTGAGGAGTGGGGGGAAACACAAAATAATAAAAAAGGGAGAGACAAACCACCAATAACACAACAAAAGGCACAACACAAACCTGAATTAGAAACTCTGTTAAAACAAAAAGAGCACTTACCCATAGATGACCTCCGGAGAAGAGAACCAGTAGCAGGCAAGGCCTTCCTGGAAGGAGACAGCCAGGCCAGCTTGACCAATGTGGACAAACCAGGAGGGAGCGGCAGAGCCACCTCAACCAGCCCAGGAGACCCAGGAGGGAGCTGTTCCGTCTGGAAAAACGCGAGGTAGACCGTGTTTCAAGAACAAGTCTTTATTTCAAGTATAGTTGCAAAACGGAACATTGGCTCAAGCCGAGACAGCCCTTTTATATATTTCTGTCTGCTGGCTTGTAGCCAATGACAAGCATTTGGTTTTGCCGCCCTGGGGCGGCTTCGTGGATTGGTTCTTATTGAACCAATCCCCTTTTAGGTTTTGTTAACCAATAGGAATGAAGTATTTGGAGTCTACTATTATTTATACAGAACACCCCTCCCCTCTTAGTTCAGTCCTACGTAGTGACGTAGTCGCGCAAGTAGGTGGGGCTTCTTTTCATTCGACTGGACTTACACGGTTCATTTCTTTCGGGGACTTCGACCGGTTCGGATGGGGTTGCTGTTTCTCCAGTCTTTCTCCATTGAACCGTCTGGAAGGGTGAGTCAGCCATTTTACTGCCGCCTGAGTTTCTTAGGCCGGCGGTTTTGCCGCTCCCTCCTGTTTCCTCCGGGCAGGTCGAGCTGGCCTGGCTGGCCCCTTCGAATGGACTCTTCTCGCAACTTTCTTCAAACAGTGAGTCTTTTATTTGCTTTTTTTGATTGTTAATGTTTTCGGAGTTTAATTTAAACGGTTCTTTATTGATTTGTCGCATTTCCCCCCCCTCTTTGGTTTGAATTTTGTCGTGTTTTTCTATGTGTGGTTGTGTGTTTGCATTTCGTTCTATGTTTCGGGAGCGAAGCTGGTCTATGTGCCGCTTCCATTCCCTGCCATCGTCTACCGTTAGTCGGTAGGATTTGGGGCCTGTTATTTGTGTAATTTGTCCAGGTAGCCATAATGGGTCCCCGGTAAAATTTTTAGCATAAACTAAGTCGCCTATTGCAAAGGTTCTGCATCGAGTGGAGGAGTCGGGGGGGTTTTCTGGTGGGAAATTTGGGTGCAATCTGTCTAGATGCGACCTTAGTTTCCTTCCCATCAGTAATTCTGCTGGGGTTTTGTTGGTTGTAGTACTGGGTGTGATATGTTGGAGGGTGAGTAATCGATTTATTTTATTTTGGACATCCCCAGTGTCCATTTTTTCTAAACCCTCCTTGGTAAACCTGACCATTCTCTCTGCCCTACCGTTTGCAGCCGGGTGAGCCGGCGTGGTTAGGGCATGTCTTATACCTAGGGAGGCTAGGTATTGCTTGAATTGGAGACTGGTTAATTGTGGCCCGTTGTCGGACACTAGGACGTCCGGTAGGCCATGGGTTGCAAAGAGTTTGTCAAGTTGTTTTATAACAGTTTCTGTTGTCGTAGATGGCATAATTTTTACCTCCAGCCAATTAGAGTATGCATCCATGACAATCAGAAACGTATGCCCCTTGGTAGGACCCGCAAAATCGATGTGGATTCGTGACCAGGGGCCTCTTGGGATTTCCCAGTCTCTTATGGGAGCTTTTGGCGGGGACAGCCTGATTCTTTGGCATTTATTGCACGAGTTTACCCAGTATTCGATGTCCCTATCTATACCCGGCCACCAAACATAGCTTCTAGCAAGGCTTTTCATTTTAACTATTCCTGGGTGGCCTTCGTGAAGCATACCCAGTACCTTGGTTTGTAATTTGTTAGGAATAATTACCCGATCACCCCACAATAAACAACCTTTTTGGATTGAGAGTTCAGTTTGTCTGGTCCGGAAAGGTTTAAAGTTCTCAGTTTTTTGGTTTTCCGGCCAGCCTTTACCTACCCAGTTAAGTACGCGGGCAGTCAATGGGTCTTTTGCGGTGGCTCTGGCGACATCATTCGCAGATATGGGTAGATCGGGGCAAGTCTCTATTTGTAATGCTGTCATCGTTGGTTCCGGGTCTTCCTCTGTTGATGGCAATGGTGCTCTGCTCAAAGCGTCTGCATGGGAAATTTGTTTCCCTGGCCGATGTGTCAGAGTATAGGAATAGGCTGCCAGGAACTCTGACCATCTAGTCATTCGTGGGGACAGAATATTAGGTGTAGGTTTGTTTCCCGCCAAAATTCCTAGTAGCAGTTTGTGATCTGTTATGATTTGAAAAGTTCTTCCATATAGGTACTCGTGGAAGCATCTCACTCCGGCGACAATTGCTAGAGCTTCTCTGTCCAACTGGCTGTAATTACGCTCGGCTTTGGACAGGGTCTTAGAATAATATGCGATGGGTGCCTCTCTCCCATCAGGCAATTGGTGGCTCAGGATGGCACCGACTCCGAATGGTGAGGCGTCGCAGGTCACCGTCAATGGCAATGTATTGCTAAACTGGATAAGAACGGTGTTTGATGTTAATAAGTCTTTTATTCCTTGGAAAGCTTTTTTTTCTCTAAGCCCCCATGTCCAAATTGTTTTCTTGTCCAGTAATTGATGCAATGGTTCAGCTATTGTGGCTTTTTGGGGTAGAAACACATTATAAAAGTTTATCAGTCCCAAAAATGCCTGCAGCTCAGTTTTATTCTTTGGTTCTGGTGCATCTTTTATAGCTCTTACTTTTTTTTCAGTGGGGTGTATGCCCTCTCCATCAATTAAATATCCTAAAAACTCGACGCGATCAGTCATTATGCAGCACTTTTCTTTCTTTACTTTAAGGCCAGATTCTCTGAATTTATTTAGGACCTCTTTGAGTCTTTTCTTTAGTTGTGTTGCATCTTTGGCTGAAATTAGGACATCGTCAAAGTATGGCACGACCCCTCTTATGTCATTTAACAGGCGTTCCATGAGGCTCTAGAAAACGCCTGGGGCTACGCTTACTCCAAATTGGAGTCTGTTACATTTGAATGCCCCTTTGTGAGTCACTATTGTTTGTGCTTCCACCGTTAAGGGGTCTACTGGGAGCTGTTGGTATGCCTGTGCCAAGTCTAGTTTGGCAAAAACCTTTCCTCCCCCAAGAGAGTGCAGTAGGTGTTGCACAACTGGCACCGGGTACACGCTCTGTTGCAACGCGTGGTTCAGGGTAGCTTTGTAGTCGCCACAGATTCGAACCGACCCATCTGGCTTAATTGGTGTCACAATTGGTGTTTCCCATTTAGCATGGTCGACCGGTTCTAAAACCCCTTGATCTATCAATTTATTTAGTTGTTCCTCTATTTTTTCTTTTAAAACAAAAGGAACCTGTCTGGCCTTTAGTCTTTTAGGGGTTATCTGTGGGTCTAGACTAAATGAAATGGGGGTTCCCCGATACCTGCCTAGGGAGCCATTGAAGACGTCCTGGAATTCTCGGATCAGGTCTTCTTCCCAGTCAGTTGCGGCCACCCGGTCTACTCCGGTCATCCCAATGCCCAATCGTGCGAACCATTCGATACCCAGGAGGCTTGGTCGATCTCGGTCAACTATTGTTAATGGTAGTACTGCGACATGTTGCCTGTAAGCGATTCGAAAATGTCCCAGGCCGATTACAGGAATTCGGTTTCCCTGATAATCTTTGAGGGTTAGTTTTTGTCTCTGGAGTTCCTTAATTTTGATGTCAGGAATTAGTTTTTTGAGGGTGTCCCATGACACCATGGATAGGAACGATCCAGAATCAACTTCCATCTCGCAGGGGCTGTCTTCGATTTTTACAACTATTTTTACTTTCTTCCCGCTTTCCGTCTGAGCGCTTCCGATAGTGAAAGTTTGGTATGCTTTCTCCCGGTTAGTGGTTTGCCTGTTTTGCTGCCACTTTCTCTCGGAGAGTCTTGGCTCAGGCTTTGCTGGAGAGTCGTTTCGTCTCTTTGGGCTGTAATTCTTTTTGTTTCTGCAGACTTTCTCGATATGCCCCCTTTTCTTGCATGCTCTGCAAATGGCATCGAGGAATCTGCAATCGGCTCGGGGATGGTTTCCCCCGCAGCCAGCACATTCCCGCCGATTTCTATTTTCGCGCCCTTTCTTGTTAGCGTATAGGCGGTGGATTTCATCGTCTTCCTCCCCGGATTCTGACGTCTCTTCGAGTTCTTCATAATGAGTGGTTGTGGGAGGTTGTTTTTTTCATCTGGCCGGGCTTTTTTCATCGTTACTTGCATTCATTTGTTTCATCTTATCTGCCGATTTTTTGGCGGCTTCAGCAGCCAAGGCTTCTGCAATAGCTTCAGCTACTGATATGTTGGGTTTGTTCAGTAGCTTGCTCTGTATGGTTGAGTCTCTTAACCCCAATATCACTCGATCCCGCATCGCTCATCTAAGTTAAGAAACTCGCACGCTCCCCCTATTTGGCGTAGTGCGGCTACAAAATCAGTGATGGTTTCTCCTTCTTTCTGGTCTCTCCGATAAAACTCGTGCCACTTTATCAAGTTTGACACCACAGGTGCATAGTGGGCCTTTAATGTTCTTTGGAGCTCGGTCCACGTCAGTTGTTTGACATCTCGGGGCCTTGCCAAAGCCTTGGCCATTTTAAAAATCGTGGGCCCACAGTGTGTCAAGAAGATGGCTCTTTTTCGTTGGTCTGAGATTTCCTCCATCTCATTGCTCTCTAGGTACATCTGGAAACAGTCTACGTAAGATTCCCAATCTTCTTCATTGGAGTTGAAGGGTGCGGGTGGCGCATTGTTTCTGGCCATTTCTCTTTGTCTGGCTTGTCTGTCACCACGTGCTCCATCTCGCGTTTAGGACGATCCCACCTTCGTTGCCAGTGTTCCGTCCGGAAAAACGCGAGGTAGACCGGGTTCCAACAACAAGTCTTTATTTCAAGTATAGTTGCAAAATGGAACATTGGCTCAAGCTGCGACAGACCTTTTATATGTTTCTGTCTGCTGGCTGGTAGCCAATGACAAGCATTTGGTCTTGCCGCCCTGGGGCGGCTTCGTGGATTGGTTCCTATTGAACCAATCCCCTTTTAGGTTTTGTTATCCAATTGGAATGAAGTATTTGGAGTCTACTATTATTTATACAGAACAGGAGCGGCAAGGGTGACTCACTCTTCCATGAGGTTTCATAGAGAAGACATGGAGAAAAAGCAATCCTGTCCGAACTGATGGAAGACCACGATGAGACTGAGCTGGCAGGTCAAGTAGGACCCGCAAAAGCCCCACCTACCTGCGCAACTACGTTACGCACATTGGACGAAACCAAGGGGGGAGGGGTGTTGTGTATGGAAATTGGAAGACTCCAAAGAGCTAAAACTGATTGGCCGAAAGGCCGCTCTCGGATTGGGCAATTACGCACCAGTCTGATTGGCCCGCCGGATGGCAGGAATTCTAAAGAGCTATCATTGGCCACAAGCTGCGAGCAGCCGCTATAAGAAGGGCTGCCGCGGCTTCGGCAAACATTCTGTTACAAGTCACTATACAGTTAAATAAAGAAATGTTTGTTGATATACCGGTCTTGCATACCTTATTATCCAAACTGAACAAATATCACTCATATTAAGGGTTTCTGTGGTGGCCTGAATGCTCTGCCAGTGAAAATGGGCCCCTGAGCTTCATATTCAGCTCCAATGGCTTCCTGCAACTCTGCCAGTGGAAATAGAGCCCTCCTGAGCTTCATTTTTGCTGGCAGAGGCACCACGAGGGCAGGTACTTTGCTGTTTCAAGGGCCACCCTTTCATGCCAGATCTAAATATCCCATGGGCCAGATCTGGCCCCCACACCTTGAGTTTGACCTTCTGATTTGGACCATTATAATAGTTCCACTTCTATTTTTTGTCTATTTTGTTGAAAACATACTATGTCATCATTAGAAAAAGAGCCATAGGCCAATTGAGTTGTGGTCATTGTATCATGGAAAGAAAACATTGAAATGATTACTGTAGCATTTATTTCTTAATGGATATGTCTGTACAATGACTTTTCAAGGCTATAGTGCTGGTAATTAGGCAGCAAACCATATTGAGTATGGTATTTAAAAATATACTTTGGATAAACTATATGTACACGGTTGCTAGGATATTTTACATACATTAGCTGAAATGATCTGAAGCTATACAACTAAAGATATTATAGAAAAGTATAGTCCAACCATAAAAAAATATTCTTTAAAGTGTGGGCCTGAATTTCTGCTTTACTAGCTTTGGAGCATAATTGGATGCATAAGTCTTTTTTGAAACACAAAGCAAATAATTAATGGGAAAAGCCCCTTAATTATATGTTGAGGAACCAAAAGTTGGTATCCACAAGCTTCTGGTGTACTCTACCTTTGATGACTGAGAACAGATATGTTAAAACATGCCACAATCATATTTTTAAGAGATCAGATAATCTATTCTTTGTGTAGTTTGTGTTCAGTTATTTTTAATTCTCCCAAGAATGCATATTTTTCATAATTATAGTTCATCCGTAGTTCTTCACTTCAATACAAAAAGCCATACATTTAATCCTAAAAGGAGAAAAATGGCAGATTAGGCATGAGGCACCCATTTCTTTTATTCTATCTGTTTAAACTGCACTTTATTTAGGCCTGCATCCCCAAACCAATTGCATTTTCATCTTTCTCATTTGGCTTGCTGTAATTTTTTAAACAAAATTCAAGGTGCACATTTTTGCTGCATAAATGTAAACAAATTGAATCCTGTATGTCTAAGGGCAGGGTTAACCCTATATATTTTGGTTGCAACTAATTGGAAATCCCTGGCTTGTGAGCCATTTTTAGCCCCAGACATTCCTCTGGAGATTACCTGGAGATTAATAAACTGTTTTAAACTAAATCTAGCATGAGTTATTAAAGGCATGATCTCAAAATATTGTCGTTGTTTGGCAGCTGAGCCAATTTATTCCCACCTCAGGTGAGGGACTATAAGCAGTGCACTTGTGTCAGACTTCCTAATAGAAGCACTGGAATGCTTCAGGACTTGGCAACAGACCATTTTCTCAATACTAGAACACTTGCCTTACCCACCTCCTGGCTCCTGGCTCTCCTCTTTAAACTGACGTAGTTTAATAAACTCAGCAGGGGAATAACAACTTGGTGGTGTGTCATTGTGGAGGCTTCTCAGCATTTCTAATTGCAAATGCTCAGCTCTTTAAATGCTAAATAAAATGGGCTATATGGATGTTATACAAGGCACTAGTTACATGCCATTTTTGTACCCTTCTGTTGGCCAGGTAGAAGGTACACTAACTGTTGTATGAAGCATTCTCTGTGGTTTGTTTCTGGTGGTTTGGGAAGTGAAAATGGTGGTGTGGAAGTGACCTGGATCTTCCTGCATATCGTAAGCAGGAAGTCTGGTCAGTTTGAAAGCATAATTAAAAATGGCTCATTATACAGCAATAATGTGCACACAACAAGCTGGTACCCTTACCCGAATCTTACCAATCTCATAAAAGCTAAGAAGGATCTGACTTTGTTAATATGTACCCCAAATCCCAGGCTTGTGAATTAAACTATGAAATCTCGGAGAAATCTCAGAAAAAGGCATTGACCATCAATATCTATACTAATGCCAAAATAATTATGTGAATTTCTCCATCTAGTCACCAAGATTTGACTTTGATTTGATGCAGTCTGTATGGTACCTTAAATACAAGATAAAATATTTGGTTGAGAAGTTAGAAAGCCAGAGGCTGGGTATTCTAAATGGGAAGCAAACAGATATTTTTTCTCATTCACCTAGACTATTGGGTAGCTGCAAATACTCCAGGGTTCTTTGTTTCCCAGGACATTTTTTTACATTGGTTCTAAATGAATTATTGTTCCTATGATTGCTTTGCGAGCATGTCCCTTTGCATGCAGTAAACCACCAAGTTATATTTTGAACTGAATTAAGACTGGTGTGGTGAAACCTATTCTCCATGTCCCTATCAATTCAGCAGGCACCTATGTTTATTAAGTTCCATTTGGAAATTATTTCTCTCTGTTTTAATTTTATTGCTTGGACAGGAATAAATACCATAGTAGACCACTGATGCCGGGGCAGGATTCAATTGGTGTAACAACCAGTTCGGTAACTGTGTGCTTCACCCACATGTGCAGCGTTTGCAACTCACCTGCTGCAATCTCTGTGTGTAAAACAGCTGACGTGCAGCAATCCGCTGAGTTGGAAAACCCAGAATGAAAGCACAGACTAGAGCTGGGGTGGGTGGGTGAGCCCAACAGCTGATTGTCAGAGCAAACTGGTTCACTCACAACTGAACTTTGGAGGTAGTGGCTTGCCCAAACTGGGCTGAACCGGTAGAATCCCACCCCTGCACTGGTGTCCTACTTTTCCTTTTATCAGTTTCTCCTTCTTTGGAACCAATTTTATTGAAATGTTAAAGACCTGCCAAAGAGTAAGAAGTCTCTAGATCTTCCATATGTAGGCACACCCCAGTACAAGACTTTGTCCTGATAAGCAGCCAATTCCACCTGGTCCTGACCATATTTCCCATCTTTCATCTTGTCAAGAAATTAATTGGTACACTATGTATCCATGGACTTGTGTATCATACAAGTAATAATATCCTTATAAAGCTATTCCAGAAAAATAATGATCTGTGAGCTAAAATGTCATCATGCAAATGATTTGTAATTTTGTCATGATATCTAACATAAGTATATCAGTTGTGTCATTTGCATGATGAAAGCATAATATATCTATTGTCATTTGTCTCTCACCTCATCTGTGGACACTAATGTGTGCAATAGTTTATATTGGACTAGGAATCTTAGCAAAAGGTACTCTATAATGTACCACAATTTGTTCCAGAACAGCATAAGTGGCATCCTGTGGAGAATTTTTTCTCCCTTATTGGCATAAATTCAGTTCCCAATAGTTTCCAAAATCATATTAGAAAGACAGATGCAGAGTCTGCCCTATTTTTGCCTCTTTTGTGGTGAGTTTTTAATGGATTTGTGAAATGTATTATTTGTTCTTTGAGCATGTGAAAAATCACTTCTGCAGTAGAAGGCTAAAATAAAATTTTAAAAAAAACTTAACTCACCCTACTCAGGCATTTTCTCATAAGAACAGCTGCCCTTTTATCACTTACCACTTCGATTAGCAAAAGTTGCAAATGTTTAGGCTGAGTCTCAGAGGTCTGAGAAATGTATGCATTGATTTAGTTTGCTATCCCTTGAGGGGAAAAATTGTCTGTTGGCATACCAAAGAAATAAAGCATGAAGAAATGTTGAGTTTCCAGCATTCACTGCTCTTGTTCAGAAGGGACGCCACCTTCTGAACTTAAAATATGCACCCATGACCAAAGGAATTGAGAATGATATAATTTTTTCCAATAAAACATTTGTTAGTTGGTAACTTGTTATCATCAAATTGAATTATCTAATAGCAAGAGGTGTTTCTGACTTAATTTATTGAATCTTGAATGCTATTGCTTATCTGTTTGCTTTAATTAACGTAACAGAAAATATTTAAGTAATCTTAGAATTACTTGAAATGGTATAATACAAAATTAGCTTTGAAAACTAGCAATAGCAGCAATAACAAAGCAAGAAACAGAAGCAGAAAGAATTAAGAAAGAATTATTGTGGAAACACAATAGTCTTTCAAATTAATCTGGCTTTCCAGATGAATTGATTTCTGTTGCATTATTTACTCCAGTTTTGATTTTTCATATTGATTGACCTGAGTGATAATCAAGCAGAATAAAGAGTTTAAAAATGTAGGTATATAAGTACTGTCTTCATGAGAAAGGAATATTTTTTTATTCAACATTATTTCAAAAGTCAATAATGGCCTCTTAAATCCCTGTGGATCTGTTCTTGTTTTGTTTTGTTTTGTTTTCTTCTACTGTTTGCTCATCCATTTATAATTAAAATGAAATCCGCACTATAAACACAAGGTACAGTTTGTTTTATCTTAATTTCCCCCCCTTCTTGCTGACTGAAAATGTTGAAACTCATAGGATTTACAACCAGAACCCATGCTCCCATCAGGAAAAGTCACCAAAAATATCATTTTCTACTGAGCTTTCCTTGTTTTTAATCATAACCTTTTATTCTTTGATATATAGTTCCATGCCCAGAAGAACTGAGTATACACTGGAAGGAGGGGGGAAAGGGCATTTCCAATTATTTTGATTGCTTTTTTCAGCATTTCCAATTTTTACTCGGTATGTTCAAAGAGCCCAATTGATTTGCAAAGAAAATACTATTCTAAAATACTTGCTTCCCATTAAAATTGTTTCAAAATTACCCTTTATTTCATTTAACTGTCTTCGCTAATCTTATGCTCTCACTAGACGGTGGCCTAATTTGACAGATGCTGTTTTAAAGCTGAGAAATCTTTAACGTTTTTACATAAGACAATTTTAGGGCCAAATTGTCAGACTCATATGAAGTAAAGAGAGTAAAACAACTCAATTATAACATTTCTTTTTCAATGTGAGGAAACTGCATAGAATAATAGCTAAAGTCTAGCATTAACTGAAATATTCAACCTACAACTGGTTATATTCATTCATTTATCAGCGGAGGCAAAAAGAAATGTCCACTCTACAGTGGAGAGTTATAATCCTGAAGACTTCTTTCTGACATCTCTTAATGTAATAATATACAGTGAGTACTACAGCCTGAAGCATATGGTTTGTCAATGAAAATTAGATTGACACCTAATAAGTACTCTCTGGACTTCAAAGTGCCTCTAGTGAGCATCTGTTCTACAGTGGGTTCTGACTAACTTACCTGGTGAAGACACAGTGAGCACCCTTAAATAGACTTAAATGTACTTTGTAGTGACCAGACTGGGATACTGAACATCTACTTCAAATTTTGATTTAAATTCAATGAACTCAGTGTTAGAAGCAAGCTATTATGGCTCTCAAACCTTCAGTAATGAGATTAAATTTAAAGAGACTTAATGAATTTCTAAGGAAATATATTCAGTGTTTTGAAAAATTTATAATATAACTTAAAACTAAGTGATGTACGATGTTTGTGTATCGATGTTTGTGTATAGAGGGAAGGGTATAAGAATAGGAAGCCTCTTCTCAAGTTCAGCTGGGTTCAACACCCAAGCATAATAGTCCCATGTCTGGGGTGGGAAGGGTGAAAAGGCTAGTGATGAATGCGTGCATGATTGTTACCTTACCATCACACAGCAGCAGCAGCTTAACTCAGCTAGGCAACTAAGCTGATATTTTGCCAAGCTCCCTCCAGCCAGTTTGCCTTATTAAAATCCCAGCTGCTTTTGGGTACTGACTTTCCAAGGTGGGCAATGGGAACTTGGGGGGGGGGGGACAGCAGCAGAGAGGGAAGATGGGGAGGGAGCAAAAAAGGTTAAACTGCATAACAAGTATTGAAGAGAGCTGAAAGGATGTGGAGCCCAATTAAGCCTTCCGTGCAGCTCTGACTCATAAACGTTGCTACTTTTATTCCCGCAGGATCACATCTCTGAGCCAGACTGAGAGGGAACCCAGCAAGAACCTTTTCATGAAAGCTGCTACTGAGCCTCGGTCCAGCCCAGTCCTTCTGGGTGAGTGCCTTCATACTCCCTCTCTATTAATCATCATCTGGCCTTCCAGCACCTGGGACTGGCTTCCACCCCCACTGTTGCTATATTGACAATATTCCCTGTTGATTTCCTCATTTTCTCAGCCCTGGCTAGAATGACCTCTTTAAAATTCTTTATAAACGTCCGTAATTGCTGCATCAAACTTCAATTCATTACTTTCCTGGGCCTCATGTATTTTGATGATATGAAGGTTGACCACATTTACATGCAAATTGAAGTTTTTATATTAATAAGGGCCAATAAAAGGAGAAGACTGCATGGGTAATGCTCCATTATGACTTTTAAATACATTTGCCCGTGTTTCGCCACTCGGCATTAGCGTGGTCTGACCACGAGAAAATCATGTTGGCCTGATTGCAATTTTGTTTTCCAATTGAAAGTACAATTTCATCAGGTTCCCCTGTCATTTCTAATAATGGCTTAAGTTTATTTGCTAAATTGAGGAATTTCTCTCAGTCTCTGGCTGGGCAAGAACACAGGTGAGCACCGGCAGCTGTTTTTCTATGAAGGACATCATTATGAACTACACCAGAGTCAATCCCACAAGATTAGCAAGTTAAAAGGAGCAAAATGACTGATGGCCCAGTGCTACAGAAGTTCAATATTTTTAAGCTTGTTTACTTTTAATGGAAAACGTTCAAAAATAAAAGTTTATTATATTGATTATGTAGAATATGTACACACACACACATATCTTCCTTCCTTCCTTCCTTCCTTCCTTCCTTCCTTCCTTCCTTCCTTCCTTCCTTCCTTCCTTCCTTCCTTCCTTCCTTCCTTCCTTCCTTCCTTCCTTCCATAGAAAGGAACAGAAAAGAAAATTGGGGACACAGAGGCATAGAAACTTGGAAAGAATCTCCGGAGTAATATATTTGGAGATAATATTGTGATGTCCCCATCATATGCACCATTTTTGTTATAGGTATCTGTTGCAGGAGGAAGAGTCTTTAAAGTTCACCTCCATCCCCTGTTCTCAAGGCCATATTACAGAACTCCTGATTGTCTCTCAGTCCCCTGACTGAGCATAGAGAAAAGGTAGCATAGAGAAAAGAAACAATAAATCTCATATATAGTTTTTGGCTCCAGTCATGTGTTATTTAAACTAATTTGGTCTCTCTCTCTCTCTCTCTCTCTCTCTCTCTCTCTCTCTCTCTCTCTCT
>BLBF01000031.1:10619327-10639566 GCA_015471245.1 Laticauda colubrina
CTTTCTTTCTTTCTTTCTTTCTTTCTTTCTTTCTTTCTTTCTTTCTTCATCATTTTCAGTATTTATAATACTTTACCATACTTTGTGCCCCTATGGCTGTTGCCTAAGCACACTCTTCAGCAATAAGATGTTTCTTCCAGAAATATATATTTGGGATTAGTACCTTAATTTTCTCTCCACGCCTACTCTTTGGTAAACACTATGAACAAGATGAAATTGAAAACTTAGACTACTTAGGAACAGCCATGCCAGACACAACTCAGAAATCCTGCTGCAGGTCACATTAAGGCTCAGGAAACTTTCTTTTTTCTGTTTAGTGCCAATTGTTTAGTCCCAATTGAGTCAAATTTGCCTCCTTGTCATTGCATAACAAAGTCCAGCTTTTCTAAAGGCCCTGTCACACTGCCCAATGGATGCAAAACGTTTGTAAAAAGGACACAGCGGATGAGAAAAATGTTCCATCCGTTGTTATCCGCTCTCAAAAGGGGAAAAATTTGCATAAACAGAGCGGATAACACGGAAAGGAACGGACGGGGGGAGGACGCAGAGCGGATGGAAAGTGGATGCGGAACAGAAGCATCCTTTTGCATCCTCTTGGCATCCTCTAGACATCCTTAATATCCGAGATAGGTTCCCTCTGCGAACGTTTTTTCCATTTTAAATGCTTTCTTTGCGTGCTGCATCCGCTTTCATCCTTTCTCCGTCCGTGCTACTAACGCTGCATGTACGTTCCACGTCCGTCCCACTTCCTCCCTGCATCCGCTTTCCTCTGGAGCGGATTTGAGTTGCACGGATGCGCAGCGGATGCCTAGCGGATATAGCGGATGCGGAACGGATGACAACGGATGCAGAACGGATGTCCCCCGTATGCCTAGCAGATGCAGAACGGACACGTTTGATACATTTTCCGCTCAAAAGTTTTGAGCATCTCAAAACCTTTTGAGTGGATGAAATGTCAATAGACGGATGCTGGATGGATAGAGAGGAAGCAAAACGGAGGCAGTGAGTACAGAACGGAAGCATCGCGTTAACCAACGGATGGCAAGTGTTTTTCTCTGTTTTACATCCTCTTTCCATCCGTTGCTGCAGTGTGACAGGGGCTTTAGAACAATCCAATACTACAGTAATCCCTTTGATCTAATCCATCCTCATTATCCATTGTCTTCTTTTTCTTCTATTATCCCTCAATCTTGTCAAGTATTGCCCATATGTGCCCTTATGTGTGAGTTTCTGCTTGCTCATCATTGCTGCAAGTCCAATTTCATTTGGTCCAAGATTGATTGAGTGTTTCTTTTGCCCTCCACTGTACTCTTAATAACCATCTCTAAATCCATAGTCTGAAGACATCTTTTTTTCAATTTTTCTTAATTAATATCCAACTCCTATAGTTGTGCATTACCACTAAAAAGGCCATTGGTTTCACTGTTCTAATCCTTGTTGTAATTGAAATTTCCTTATCTTTTATGATCTTGTCTGTCCTTGAGAAGTTAAAAAAGCAATTAATTGTAGAAGACAATGACAAACTTTCCTTCCAAGGAATATTCTTTTTTTCACTTCTCAAACACACTGCCCATCTTTATCTATATTTATCAATTATCTGATGTTAATCAAAAGTTCATTAAACATGCTGGTTGACATTGCTATTTTAATATTGATCAGTCAGACATTGTTTCACTTACCTTTTTTCACTTTTCTCCTAATACTTCTTTACCTTCAGCCAACAAGATGGTGTTTTCTGTATTTTTCAGATAGTTTGTGTGTCACCTCCAATTTTAATTCTAGGCTTCCTCTTGTAATACTACTCTTATACTATATTTCCAGAGTAAGTGAAAAAGATATTAGAACAATATGCAACCTGTCTCACTTTTTTCCCCATTCTGAACCACTCTTAATTAAATACAGTTTTTACAGTGGCTTCCTATTTCATATAAAGATTCCTCACAAGAATAATCAAGTATTCTGGCACATCTATTAGTTTCAACATTTCATATTCTGACATGAGGCTTTGCTGTAAGATAAACCTCCTTGTATCCTTGTGAGCGAACTTCATCTGTGCATGCATGAGATCTAGGTAGCACATGAAAACATTCTACCTCCTGCCACTGCTGCTGTGTCCAGTCTGTGGAAATATTGTTTTCCCTCAAACTGGTCCCTAGTACAAAAAAGGTTGAGGGCCTCTGCTCTATAAGACCTTAATCAATACTTTGATATATAAAGAATTCAAACAGTGGTTTGGCAATTTGAGTGTTCTTTTTCAGTATATATACCCATCCACTCTCTAAGCAAGTTTCACAATCTTGCTTCATTTGCAAGCACGGAATTGCTAGCACTTTAGCTGCTGCTTCTACAATTCTTAAACTGCTTATCAACCTTCAGTTCCAGAGTTTTCACTAAGGTGCAAATGACAAGGATCAAAATTTTCATATTATAGACAAATCATGCAAAAGACCTAGCTTTGCTGAGAAGCCTATAATGCCATGAAAGGTAGAAGGAAAGAAAAGAATGGTAAAATAGGTAGACTCTGTTATACTGGTGATGGGTGATGAGACCCAAAAATCAGGGAGAAAGTCTATCTATGTTAATTTTTATTTAATTATTTTTATTTATACTGATTTGTCAATCATCTACAAGATAATAGGTATAAGTATATACATAGTTATGAATACATGAAATGGGTACATATAAGAAAAATAAAAGAAACAATAGGACAGGGATGGTCGGCACATTGGTGCACTTATGCACGCCCCCTACAGACCTCTTAGGAAAGGGGTGAGGTCAATAGTAGACAGTCTGAGGTTAAAGTTTTGGGGTTTGGGGAAGAAACCACAAAGTCAGGTAGAGTATTCCAGACATTGACCACTGTTGCTGAAGTTGTATTTCCTGCAATCAAGTTTGGTGCGGTTAACCTTGAGTTTGTATCTATTGTTTGCTCGAGTGTTGTTATGTTTCAGGCTGAAGTATTCATTGACAGGTAAGTCATTGCAATGTATGATTTTATATACCATACTTAGATCAGATCGAAGACGGCATAATTCAAGGTTTTCTAGGTCTAGAATTTCAAGTCTGGTGGCATAAGGTATTCTACAACAAGTAGAGGAGTGGAGAATTCTCCTTGGGAAATATTTTTGGACTTTCTCAACTGTGCTAATATCAGATATGTAATGTGGGTTCCAGACTGATGAGCTGTATTCGAGTATTGGTCTAGCAAATGTTTTGTATGCTCTAATTAGTAGTGTGATATTACCAGAGAAAAAGCTACGTAGGATTAGGTTAACAACTCTTAATGCCTTTTTGGTATGTAGTTAAAGTGGGTGCTAGCACTTAGATCATTAGAGATGAGTACTCCAAGATCCTTGACAGAGCTTGGATCATCAACAAGGTCTTGACTATTCAGCTTGTATTTTATTTTCTGATTTTTTTTTGCCAATATGTAAGGCAGAGCATTTGTTTGTTGAGATTTGAAGTTGCCATTTGTTTGATCATTCTGATACATAGTCAAGATCTTTTTGAAGGGTAGCAGTATTGTCTGTGGTATTGAAAAGAGTCAACATCTATTTGATAACACATAATCAATCAATCATCCATTCATCTTGTGCTTTCCTATTTAATAGCTGGTCTATTTTTGCTAGTACTTTATATTCCCATGCAGTTGGTTCCCGAATATTTTTTTTCCATATAAAATATGTTATTATCCTATAATCCTGTTTGTCAAGGGTTTCAGATAATCTTTCCATTTTTCCATTAATTTCATTTGCTTATATCAAACCTATTCTGTGATTTCACTTGGGCGCTCCTACGTTACTGCCAAGTTTTCTTGTAATATCTCTAATTTCCTTCTTCTATATTTTATTTGTTGACATTCTGGGTTGAGACATAATTCCTTGTTCTTCATTGCTTAGTACTGAAAGTCTGTGTTCAGTTGTTAACCATCCTTCATGTTACCCAAGACTTACACAGGATTTTAAAAAATACAGGAAACAGGTAAGCATTTTTAAATGCCTGCAATATCTCAGTAATTCAAAGTTGTTACTTAACTGATACAAAATCTTCATGCATCCCCAAAAAACATATAATGATAGAGGTGAGGAAACATAATGCTGCCTGGCACAACTCAGGATTTTTGTTCAGCAGATTCAATTTCTGCTTCTCCAATCTCAGTTGAGAGAAGGGGACTAGGAAAGATCTCTCAAGATAAAATAAATGCTTTTATATAGAAAATTGCAGATTCAGGGATTTGCTTCTCTTATCTCTGGAAAAGAATCTGCTCTAAGTCCTCAGAGAGCCATTGCTAATCAGAACAGTAAATAATAATGAGTTGAATGAGCAAATGCTTCTTTGCAATTCTGAAGCCTTTTCACATTTGGCCTAAAACATTTCATTAAGTGAGGGAAGAGAGTCCCCTGCTTTGGTCTCCATATAGGATGTCTCTGTCTTTACTCTCCTCTTGATGGATTTATTTTCATAGTTTGATGCAATTAGCAAACTAGTCACAAAAGATAAGTGGGCATAATCAGAACTCATTAACTGAAAAATATAGACAATGTAAATAATCATGAGACTATTTGTTTTCAGCCTAAAGGTTGAGGTTAGACATGCTTACTTAATAATGTTAAGTGGTTTGATTCTGAATGGAGACTTATTACAGTCAAGTATTTTTTCCCCAACAATCTGAAAGATAAATGTTTATGCAGCACATATTTCTCCATTGGCAGCAGCTTTCCTTCCTTGTTCTCACCTATCCAATTGGTTTCCTTTGCATTCTTTTCATGTTTTTCTGTTTTAGCCTTGTTAATCAATATGCTAATGATATGATACTGGTTCTCCACTGAACTGTATCCCTTGTGCTTTCCAAACAGCAACAATTATTAGCTGACTGCTTGCCACCTAAGTCGAGGCTCAGAGTCATCTGAAAACAAGCTTCAGAAGTACTGGATTTCCAAAACAATGGGGCTTACCTAAGCTGAGATAAGTTAAGTAGAAGGGTGATTCCTTGGTGTAATCAGGCAAAGTAATGCAGTATCATACTGGAGATTAAAGCTTGATCTTTGAAACTGATCTCTCAAGCCTGGAGGATAAAGCTTGAATAGCATTTTGAAAACAATAGATGAAATGTGTATTATCTTTTATTCAGTGGTCAAATGATCACTGATTTCTCTTGAAGTCAGCCCTGAACTCCACAGTATTCCTATATGCTTTTATTGAAATTAATTGCTTGAAAGATGCAATCTTGTGTACTCTTGCCAAACAATAAACCTCACAAAATACAGTAGGACTTATTGAGAAGTCTACATAAATTCCTGATAGTTGATAAAGTTTTAATCTTGGACAAAAGATATCTGGATATAAACTTTTATCTGTTGTAAAGCTCAGGCTGGATTTAAGCAAGGCGCTTGTCTCAAGGCCCAACTAAATGCCATGCGTCTGCCCTATTTAAGTACAAATTGATGAATCTTTCTCTTTAAGGCAAAAAGTCCCATTTTCCAGTGTCATCAACTCTTGTTCTTGACAGGGAATATCCTAGCACTAAGAACTGGACTCTTGTACCAAAGTCTTTCAACATTCATTTACCAAAAGGGTCATTGTATTGTACAGTTAATGGTAGAGATTCTTCCATAATATGACATTCATAAATATCTGTTCTGAAAACATGCAGGTTGCAAACTTGAAACTACTTCAGAGCAACTCTAAAACTTCTTTCACACTATTTCAAAACAAATGGTATTATACTTTTTAAAAATTCTAGCAATGTTTTTAAATAATGGCAAATCTTACTCAGTAGCTTCCTGTACTCCTTATATGATGGTAGAAATGTATGCATGCTATCAACCTGAGTGTATTTGATCAAGCAATAGCATTATCTTCAACAATCAAGGCCTTTCTTAGCATTGAATAGGGTGTCTTACAATGTTCCTGAAGCTTTGTAACTTGTAACAGAATCTTATGTATACTAGAAGTCCTTGTGGCATTGTTCTTGAAGAATTACATTTCCATATAAAACTAGACTGTATTAGTCTTTCTTGGTTTCAGAGATAAATCCAAGACAACTAAATTTCTGATGCAAGTATAATTAAATACACTGTATATCCAGGAAATTAGGAAACAAACTCTCAAAAATTATTTCCAAGAAAAGAACATTGACATGAATATGAAGTGACTATGGGTCAAGTCAACTTGAGGAAAAAATTTTCTCAGCAGTTATTTCATTCCAAAACTATCAGTTGCTCATGAGGTTGATTCTGTGATTATGTTATTAAAGATATACCCAATCTTGATTGCAAATAATTTTTAAATTTTAAAAATGCAAATTGCTTTTTAGATATAGATATGGATATAAATGTTTAGTTTCAATATGTGAAAAGAAAGATTATATATTTGTACCAAACTAATAGCTGATGGGGGGGGAGGGAGGGGGGGAGGGGGAGATGGAGAGACTTTCAAATCAGTGCTGATTCCTGGCAACTGGGAGACTGTGAATTCTAATCCTGCCTTAGACACAAAATCAACTAGGTGACCTTGGGTCAGTCACTCTCTCATGGTCCTAGCAAGCATATCATGGCATACCATTCCAAAATTTTGTCCAGAACACTTTGCAGGGATTTGTTCAGACTAGTTGCCCAAATATACATACATACACAAACAAACAAACAAACAACAATACTGTTGATTAAATTTTAATTTGTGAAATTATCATTGATGATCTCAGAGCTTGTTTGTTTGCTTGTAGAGCTTTGTTACCAATCTAAGTAATTTCTTCAATGCCAGTGTTTCAATGTCACAAATTCTGATATTATATTTTATAATTTTAATGTAATCGCAATTTAGATCTAACAGATTCAGACTGCAAAAATCTGGATGACCATTAGAAAAGAGATGCATCCAACATTTGCTAAACCTAGCCTAGTTATAGCACATAAGATCTCATATTTGATGTTTGTTAAAATAATCAAAAAATCTCATTGGATTTAATTACTTGGCTCTTATAAATGTTAAAGAAAATTAAATTATGCAACATATGAAGACAAATTCCAACATACCAAAATTTCATCTAATTCAACATGCTGTTAGTTGCCTCAGAACCACTTTTGGTATTTAGTGACAGAAATTTTGCAACAGATATGCACTGTTCAGGTCTCTAAAAAGCCATCCTTACCTTTTGGCTTCAATAAATAGCTATGGAGTCATCAAACCAAACAATTTTCCTCTTGTCCTCCAGTTTCCTTTTTTAATTTTCCCCCCAAGGCTATAGATTTATTCATACTGTTTGGCCAATTGTTAATGGATGGTTTTGGTTGTCACTAAAGCACTTTTTCCCCCTATAAAACTTTGCTCTGGTTATGTTGATATCTCCATTCTGATTTTCTCTGCCCACCTCCAAAAGGGCACAAGAAGAATCAGGTTGCAGAAGAAGCAATAGTCTACTGTTCTGTGTAAAAATGGAATAGGATGACGAGAATAAAATAGAATACAGTATAAAGATAAAGAGGTTCAGCATATTTAAGCAGCAGAAGATCCAAATCTAGAACCTTCCAATAGCAATGGCAATCAAGCAAAACTTATATTCCTAGAAATTTCAGAGGAGAACAGCAGGTTAAAAGTGAAAAGTTTGGTTTCAGATCAGCCTATCCAGAGTCAGAAGAGGGGTTTGGAGTTCTGCACACCAAGCAGAATAGAGGGGACAGCAAAATAATCGCAGCCTCCTGATTTGATTGTTGTGTCAGAAAAGATGCATACATGTTTTGCATAAGAGATGTTATTATATCTCCCCTTCACCAATATCAGGACTAAGGCAATGAGCCTTGCTAATGTGAGTACCCTTTTGTGTGTAACAAAAGTAATTCCATAGATATAATTGGAGATAGTGAAAAGACTATGAAAGAGGACCTTGAGCAAGTAAAATGGAATTTTAGATCTGCCATTCTCTATATCTAGATCAAAGACTTTCTATTTATCTACCTGCACAGATTAGTCTATTCTAAGTGATATTTGTAATGGGGCAGAAAAACCATAGGAGGGTCAATTGGCAGTGGTCTTCTTTTAAATCAGTAAACATATCTGTTGAAGTAATTTGGGCCAATGATTTGCTCTAGAGAGTGTGTTTTAGCAATATTTCAGGTGACAGCTTCTCATCTAAGCTGCTGTAGAGGGGATAGCCAGATTATAGCCAGAGAAATGGATTTGGAGTGGAACAAGCAACTAACAAGAAGCAACTTATGAATTTGGACTGGAAGATTTCAAAATGTAAGGGATCAGAGTAAGCACAGAACACATTAGCATTGGAAGCATTAATAATAGTAATATATATGACTTCAGTGATAACTTTATATTGGCTTGGTAAGCTTGACACAATGGTAATAATAACATCTCTTATGCATGATTGGAAATAGGTTCTTCAATTTTTTTAAAAAAGTTACTTGTTTAGTGGGATGGCCATTGGGTTTCCACATATGTTGACAATGTTCCTTAGTTTTTTTAAAAAAATAAAACCTTTTATTTTGGAACAATTTATTTCCAGCCAATGCCCAAAGGCTGCAATATAGTACTAACTCAGATGAGACAGCATGACTGTCTCATCGGTATAGAGGAGTGTGAAAATTGGTCTCTGATTTAGTTATGGGAGGCAAAGTGAAATTGACACTTGCAGAGGACCTGAACATCCCAGTAACATGAAAGTTGAATAAAAGAGGGAAGGGTTCAGAATGCACTTTCTCCTGACTCACATTTATAAGGGATTTAACAGCATCATTTACAAGGCATTTAACTTGCATTGTAGAATCTTCATGTAGCATTTTAATTAGTTGCAGAAACTGGCAATCAATAGAAGAGGCAGCCATAGTCACTCTCAGGAGATTGAATCAAAGCCACCTTCAAGTCAATGAAGGCAATATAGAGGTTCCCTCAGGGAAGTCTGGAGTATTTATTTATTTTTGGCTAAATGTTGCGAAGTGATGCGTTAATCAAAGATCAAGAAGCTGGGCTGAAAATTGGCTGGTCCTACATATAAAATCTTTTCTTGGCTCAAGCATCTTTCAGTTTCATGTAGAGATGCCTCACATATATTTTGATTATTATTCTTAGCAGACTAATTGAGTGTTAATTGTCTGGGTTAGACCTGTCCCCCTTTTGAAACAATGAAATGGTTATTGAGTGATTCTAAACAGCAGGCAACTGGACCGATTGCCCCATACTAGCAAATAAACATGCTGAAACAGGAGACCACCATTCTGCATTAGATTCAGATATTTCAGATCAGAATAGATCAACATCATCAGCTTTGCATATTTTTAGCTGAGAAATTAGTTTAAGTGTCTCAGATACTATGACAGCAATGCTTGGAAAAAGTCATTTAGTGGCAGATAAACAGTGGCATTGTTAGACAGCTTGCTGAATACATCCTAAAACTATCTAACACAAGTCTCAGAGGCGATTGAGTTTCAAGTGCCAAAGGCTTGCCTAGGGACTGAACTGGTAACTAAATGCTAAAAGGTTGGTGATTGCTTGTTTGGGCTGTCCACACCATGATTTCCCAAACAACCTTTTACCTCTACAGTTTCTTCTTCCCTTAAAGAACTCTGTATCCTGAACAAATTAAGGCATACACTCAGTCATCATTTTTGTTTGATGTTTCTAAAGGCAGTTATTAAGCTGCTTTGTCTAAGATGCATTCTTTGTCTCTGAAGTCAAAGGTTTCTCTGTAAGCCTCTTACCCACTGGAGTAGATCTAAATATTAGGTGTTCTTGTGTGAGCTTTAGTATGGATAGAAAGGGTTTAAGACTTCATGGTCATTCTTTGCAAGGTCAATCAACTTTGGAAGAAATGACACTTCATGGGAAGTTAGTAGCTGGGACATTGCCTCAGTACTGACTTTGGACCACCTAGAGTGGGGATTGTGTATCTCATAGGGATGTTAAGGGAAGTGGCCACGCTCAGGGTGTAAAACAATTTCAGAATCAATTCTGTAAATGAATAATGATACTAGCACATCACTGAAAATACTTCTTTCTCTAGGCCCCCAGAAACTGAATTCTCCCTCTAGATCACCAAGAGCTGAGCCTTTAACCAATTAGATATCTAATATGGGTTGACATCCAACCTTGTGTTGGAAGAGGGGCTGAGGGCTTGTCAAAGGAACTTGTCAAAGGAACTTGTCAAAGTAAAAAAAAAAATGAAGTATGAAAATGCAGGAATATGATTCATCATCAAGCCTCCACTTGGGTTTAAAATCAGAACTGAATTAGAAAATGGCCAAATCTGATATAAAATCCACAAACAAATTCAAGGACACATTGGTCTGAGAAATCACCAACTCCATATATTCTAAGGAAACAGCTATAGAAGTGTAACCAGAAATGGCAAGACATTGATTTGCTAAGGGCTCTCTCATATAGGGATTAAAAGAGGAGATGGAGGAGGAGAAGGAGAAAGAGAAGAAGAGAAGCAGAAATAATAGGCAAAAGGGCAAGAAGGACTATGTCTAAGTAATCATAAGGGTCACAAGATCAAATTTTAAATGTATTTTCAACAGAATCTAAATATGGAACAATCCTATCAATCTTTCATATCAAAATCTGAAAGATGAAGTCAAAGATTCAGGAAATGCCATTAACAAAGAATAGTATGAACGTACTACCAAACATGCTCATATCAAGTGATCTTTTCTTGAAATCTTATAATCTCTGTTAATTAAAGGAATCAATATTCACATTGATCAAGACCTGTTAATAGGAAAAGCTTTACCTTAATGGCATTCTGATACCCATTATTAGCCTGTTTGTGAGGATTTTTTTAAAAAAAAATTCTTCTAAACAACTCAATTGAATAAATTGAACTAAATCATATATTAAAGCAAATTTGGACAGAATAGTTCATAAAAATGTCAGTGTGATGATAGCAGGACAAATAATTGCAGCTGCTGTCAAAATGTGAACAAGATTATTCCTTGAAATTATTCTTTGAAAATTACCTTATCTCTCCTTTAAACAAGTTTCAGTTGTTCCACTGAGTAATGTATGTCCTATTTTTCACATAAAAACCCCTAGAAGATAACTCTAATATCTCTTGTAGAACCAGGATTTTATTGAAAATATTAATCTTTAATGTGGCAGCTGCTAAATTCTAATATCCATTTAAGCAATTTACAAATAATAATGGTGTTAAGAAAGATTTACTGTGCATTTGTACAACTCTCAAATGTTGCCATTTCCTTCTGGTGTAACTAATATTGATCCATTAATATAATGTCAGCTCTGCTAACTCTATTTTGTTAATCCATGTGCAAATTTAAGCCAAGGCAATTGGTAGTATATAAAATGCAGAGTTGCATGCATATGTTCATATATGTGCACCTACTGTGTATACCTATTCATCTCTTCACACATCATAGACAGTCCCACTGATATAGAAGAGCAAAAATGTTTCCCAATTGTGAGTGTATGTTGAGGACTACTTGCACATCTCTTTCCCTTGCCCTACTCTTTTTGCCTCTGAAAAGTCCCATTATATATATCTAACAGGAAAGAAAGTTGATACATTTAATAATTGTCTTCCAAACATAAATTTAAAAAAATACTTTTCATTCTTATTCCCAAAACTCTATGTTTAAGGAGAAAAAGAATTCAAATGGCCAGATTTTAAAAGACCAGTTTTTTCTAAGCTTTTTTTAAGAGTCATTGCTTGGACCATACCAGAGTAGAAGGAACTTCTTAGCAAATTACCTGGAATGCAACATTTCTCTATCAGAAATGAACTAATGACAGGTTCATCAATGCATAGGTAGCACATCAATATATTTCTTCACTGGAAGAAAATCTGGTCTTCCTTGTGGATAACTTATATTTTTTAAATAAAAAAAAAATTACATCTATGTATGCTTTTCCAAAACAGATTGTCAGAATAGTAGCTTGGACAGAGTTCTCAGTGTACTGAAAACAATTCAATCAGAATACAACTGGAAGGGACCCAGAAGCTCTTCTAGTCCAATCTCTGCTCAAGCAGGAGACTCTATATCATTTCTGACAAGTAACTGTCCAGTCTCTTCATAAAAACCTCCAGTGATGAAGCACCCACAACTTCTGACAGCAAGCTGTTCCACTGGTTAATTGTTCTCACTGTTAGAAAGTTTCTTCTTAATTCCAGCTTGCTTCTCTCCTTGATTAGTTTGCATCCATTGTTTCTTGTCCTGCTCCCTGGTGCTTTGAAAAATAAGTTGACTCCCTCTTCTTTGTGGTACCCCTCAAATACTGGAATGCTGTTATTATGTTCCCCCTAGTCCTTTTTTTCTGTAGATTAGCCAAACCCAATCCTGCAATCATTCTTCTTATGTTTTGTCTTCAGGCCTTTAATCATTTTAGTTGCTCTTCTTTGCACTTTTTCCAAAATCTTAACATCTTTTTTGTAATGTGGTGACCAAAAATGGATGCAGTATTCCAGGTGTGAATACTGGAATTCATGAAACCAACATGGAATTGGCTTTTCTCTCTGAACTAGCACCTTGCACTCTCTGACCTTAGATATAATTTTATTTACCTCTGATAAGTAGAGTTCAGGTTTTAATATTAAAAAAACAAAAACAAAATGCAATTCCTGCAAATCTAAATTACTTATAAGTAATCTAGGGGATATTAGGATACATCAGCCTCTATCTATTCACCCATCCTTTCTTAAGCCCCTGTCACACTGCACCAAAGGATGCAAAGAGGATGTAAAAGGACAAAAAAGCTTGCCATCCGTTAGTTAACGCGATGTACTCACTGCCTCCGTTTTGCTTCCTCTCTATCCGTCCAGCATCCGTTTATTGACGTTTCATCCGCTCAGAAAGTTTTGAGCTGCTCAAAACTTTTGCACGGAAAAAGTATCCAATTCATCTGTTCTGCATCCGTACGCATCCGTTTTGCATCCGTTCCGCATCCGCTATATCCGCTAGGCATCCGTTCCGCATCTGTGCAACTCGCATCCACTCGGACACAGGGAGGAAGTGGAACGGATGCAGAACGGATGCGGAACGGAAGCAGAACGGATGCGGAACGGATGCAGCACGGAAACAAAGCGTTTAAAATGGAAAAAATGTTCGCAGAGGGGACCTATCTCGGATATTAAGGATGTCTAGAGGATGCCTAGAGGATGCCTAGAGGATACAAAGGGACACCTATACTGCCTATAAAAAGGGGGAGCAACTCACCTGGATCTCACTTTCAGACCAGCAGCCCTGCTGCAGACCTCTACAGCCTTCATCTGCCTCTTCCTCTTCCACAGCATCCAGTCATGTCCACCGTGGATCGTAACAAACTCCTTTTGGCAGCCACCATCCTTCTGCAACAGTGCGAAGCCATCTACAGGCTCTGTGAGCCATCTACAGGCTCTACTACGGGAAGAAAAAGGGGCGGCCAAGAAGCGTCTGGGTCCGAAGATGGATTGGGAGAAGAGCAGAGTACGGACTGTAGAACAAGCTGATGGTGGAGCTCAGGAATGAAGACACTTGGGCATTCCAGAACTTCATGAGGATGCCTCCAGCCATGTTTGATGAAGTTGTGCAGTGCCTGACACCCAGGTTGACCAAGGCAAACACCAACTTCCGGCCCAGCCTGGAACCTGGGCTCAAGGTGGCACTCACTCTGTGCCACCTGGCCTCAAGGACCACCTACAGGAGCATGCAGCACGGCTGGAGGGTGCCACACAACACCATCAGCATTGTGGTCAGAGAAGTGGTGCAGGCCATCATCGAAGAATACAAGGAGGAGCTCCTCCAGTGCCCCTCCACTGAAGAAGGCTGGAAGAAAGTTGCAGAGCAGTGGTATCAGAAGTGGAACTTCCCCCACACTGTTGGAGCCATAGATGGCAAGCATGTGGCCTGCAAAGCTCCAGCCAAGTCGGGGTCCACTTATTTCAATTACAAGGGCTTCTTCAGCATCATCCTCTTTGCCATGGTCGATGCTGACTACAAGTTCATGTACATCAATTCTTCAGGCAACGGCTCATCTTCAGATGCCCAGGTATACAATGCCAGTCACCTCAAGGAGGAGCTGGAATGCAACCTCATCATGGGCTTCCCAGATCCAGAACCCCTGCCCAATGACACAAAAGATGTGCCCTACTTCATCGTGGGGGATGATGCCTTCTCCCTCACAACCTACCTCATGAAGCCCTACACCTCCAAATACCTCACCCGTGAAGAGAGGAGCTTCAACTACAGGCTGTCCAGGGCAAGGCGGGTGGTGGAGAACGCCTTTGGCATCCTGGCCAACAGGTTCCAGGTACATCTCACACCATGCAGCATCGCCCAGAGACCGTGAGGAGGATCATGGAAGCTTGCTGCATCCTGCACAATCTCATGCGCACCCACTACCCAGTCTTGCAGAACAGGCTCGTGGACCTCCAGCAAGGCAATGGGGACATGGAGCCTGGGGAATGGAGGCAAGGGCGAAACCTGATAGACACTCAGGCTGTGCAAGGCCCCAACAGAGCCTCACATGAAGGGAAGAAGCAGCGCAACCTCCTGAAACACTGGTGCAACTCCCCAGCTGGAGCAGTGGAGTGGCAAGACAGGATGATAGATGATTAATGGATGCTTCCTTCAGCCTGTCTCATCACAATGATGAGATTGGGCCGTGTATGTTGGGTGGGCCTACAATGAACAGGGCATTTAATAAAGAGTTTATGTTCAAATGTGTGAATCAATGATTACATTGTTATTGATAATAAAGGGCCAAAGGTGTGGCACCTGGGAGGGTGAACCATACAGTCCCACTATGCTTGCACTGGAGGTTTATCTATCCCACAGCTATTACCCATTCCACAGGTATCCCTGCCCATCCCACTGCTATCCTTACCCATCCCACAAGCATGCAAAGGCTTAAACCATTTCTAAAAGTTTCCATCAAGACTTTATTAAAAAAAAGAAATGAAGCAAGTCTATGAATCAAAAATAGACTTTATTAACAAGAAACTATGAAACAAAAATGAGTCTCTGGCACTCCTCTCTGTCGCTCAATCTCAGGGGTGAAGGGTGCAGGTGCTGTGGAGGAGGCTGGTGCTGGAGTGCTTGTCATCAGCTCCTCCAAAAGCAGAAGCAGCAGAAGAGCGACCAGCCCCAGAAGAGCGAGCCCGTGCTGCAGAAGCCCCAGCAGAACCCGAGTGAGGGCCAGGGGGCGGGATGGTAGCCCTGTCCCTCTTGCAAGGGCTGGGAGCAGATGGCTGAGGCTTGCTGTGCTTCAGCATGGTTGTGGGGTTGCTGGCTGGCAGGGAGGCTGGCAGGAACCAAGGCTGGCAGGAAGGCTGGCAGGAAGGCTGGCAGGGAGGCTGGCAGGGAGGCAGGCACCAAGGCTGGCAGGAAGGCTGGCAGGGAGGCTGGCAGGGAGGCAGGCACCAAGGCTGGCAGGAAGGCTGGCAGGGAGGCAGGCACCAAGGCTTACAGGAAGGTTGACAGGCAGGCAGGCACCAAGGCTGGCAGGAAGGCTGGCAGGCATGCAGGCAGGGCAGGCAAGGCAGTCAATCTGTCCGGCAGTAGGTCTTTCCTCTGAATGGTGACCTGCTTCCGAGCTGCTTCCGTTATATCCGCGGGGCTGACGCAATGCATCCTCCCCGCATGCGCAATTAATGCTCGGCATTCACTAGGCTTCCGCTGTGCATCTGCTGTGCATCCGCTGTGCATCCGCTTCATCCGCTGTGCATCCGCTGTGCATCCGCTCTGCATCCGCTCTGCATCCGCTGTATCTGTTCCGTATCCGGTTTGCTGCGGCCCCCCGGAAGCCTAGCAGATGTGCCATCCGCTCCCATCCACTTCCATCTGCTGGGCTTCCATTCTGCATCCGCTTTCCATCCGCCCTGCCTCCTCCCCACGTCCATGTTATCCACTCCAGTTATGCAAATTTTTGCCCCTTCTGAGAACGGATAAAACGGATGGAACATTTTTCTCGTCCGTTGTGTCCGTTTTGCATCCGTTGGGCAGTGTGACAGGGCCTTAAGATACATTTTGTCTCTGCCTATAGAAACTGATAGGGAAAGAGAGCAGATAAAGACTAAAGTAGAGTAACCTTGTTAAGCACTGTGTTTTCCTAAAGTTGCTGTCTTCATCTAACTCAGAAATTGCCTGTTAGAATTTGCTTCCAATTTGAATTACGTTAAGCAGCCTGGAGAAAACAGCAGTGCCATTTTCCCTCTTTTTTCATTTAGTCAGAAATTGAAACTTCTGTACTGTGAGTTGCAGACTCACCAATTTTATTATACATTGGAAAGGATGATGGTCTCTGCATTCCCTTTAACCATAAAAAGTTTCTGCAACAATCTTATCATATGGGCTGAGGATGATTGGCAGTAGTTCCACTTGGGAAGCTAAGAAATATTGGGTCTGACATTGTTTAGGGCATTTCTGCACAGGTCTTTGCATCCTTCTGGTATCAGTTTGAAGCTATGTGTTTCGATGCTTTTATCATGCTTGGCAGCTGAGCTGATTCATGCTTAGTTCCAGCATATTTTTAATTACAGAGAAAATTATCTTTTCAGTGGCGGTGCTGAAGTCCTACAGAGTTTGTGAGTAGTTTGTTTTCTCATTGACAGACACCCATTCTTTACTTTCTTTACTGGACTCCGATCTTCAGCTGATGGTTTATTTGGTTCACAGATCCTAAACATAAAACAAATACCTTTGTGTATATGCTTTCTTTGTTTTTATACTCATTCTTAATGTTATACTAATTAGAATAATCATAATCATAACACTTGTAACATTGATATCCAAAACTGTATTTAATATAGCATAATAGCATACTAAAATCACACACATACACATTGTAATTAATATAGTATAATATAAAATATTAACTTTCTATAATTATTCTAAGACATCTAAATGATAGAATATTAAGAATTTAAGCACTCAAATAATACAAGGTATTAAAACTTGAAAGGTGGAATAATAGATGGACTATGTGACTAGATTTAATGATATGTTAATAGTTGAATTAGTTCTATATAAATATTTTATGGCTTTAGTTCCTTCAAATATTACCCAGTTAATTACTGTTTTGTATATTCTTGATTATATTAGTGATGTTATATTTTCAATTGTACCTTCTAATTGATTCCCTCCTTCACCAATAAAAATTTACTTCACACAAAAAAATAAAAGTGGAAGGAAATGAGGAAAATAAGGCTTGACCTAACAATCTCTCTAGTATTTATTTTTGTTCTTTTATGTGGTTTTTTAATATAATCAGACATATGCATTTCAGCTTTCCATATTCTTTCATGATTAAGTTCAAGCACTCTGCAACAGAAATGGAAAGTCCTGAATAAGGCAGAAAAATAGTATGATATGCAGTTTTGTAATTCCTTACTGATAAAAGGAAAAGAAATATTTGAGAGCCACTATGGGATTATTGTTGAAGACAATGGAATAGAAACTGTCCCATGAGTTCCAGTCTTCCCTAAGTCCCAAGCCAATTCGGTATCTGTGGTGAGTCACCCTCTCTCAGGCATCGGGAGAAGGCAGTGGCAACCCATTTCTGAAAAATGCTGCTAAGAAGATTGCATGGCTTTATGGAGTCATCAAGATTCAAGACTGACTCAAAGGTGCTGAAGAAAAAAAGAAAAGAAAAACAGATCCGTGGACATACTGATTGATTGGCTTAGTTAAATTTATGTTATACACTTTTTTAAAACAACAAACAGCTGATTATGGAGGCAATGGCAAATCTCTTCTGAAAAACCCTGCCAAGAAAACCATAGAATTCTCAGTTTCTTTCTGAGAATGATTGAAAGGAACAAAAGAAAAGAAAAAAGATCGTGTAGTGAATGGAAGTGTCAAGAAACAGCAAATGTGGGCCAGGCATCATTTCTTGGCCTAACCCACCTGCACAATCAGGAAAAGGGCTTACTTGGTGGGACTGATATGATTCTGATACTGCAGAGCAGATATGGGTTTTCACCACTTCTTGATCATGTGGTTTCTATGGTCACTTATTTTCATCCAAAACTAATTTTCAGGGCAGTTGTTGTGAAGACAAAGGTGGAAAGGGGAGTGGGGGAGAACAACAACCTGTATGCTTCAGATGATAGTCTCAGACTGAAACCTTTCTCCGAAGATGTGGACAAATGGCATCTTTATAGTCTAAATTGCATAATGAGGTTTGCAAATCACATTTTTTTTCCCACCAGCAAAACTAGCGAATTTGCCTTGCATTTGGAAAGCTTCAGAGACACTTTGCTACTTGCAATTATTCATGCCACAACATGGGGCCATAGAGTCCAAGCGGACTGTTTGTTCTAAGGCTGAAGCTGAGGCGTTTGAAAACTGCAAGAGACAACCAGAGGCCCAGAGATCACGGCTAATGTGACACCCCCAGGCCTAATCTTCTTAGAGCACTGGGATAAAATAAGGATCCATTACAAAATCAGCCTTCATCCTGCCCCCTTCTGTGCTCTGCCTCTCTGGTAGCCAAAGCTTGAGACAATTGCTTGATTCGGGGGACTTAATCAGGTATTAGCAGCTAATGCAGTATGAGAAGAGGCTAATCTCCATATTTACTCCATCTGTAATGGTGGACCTTGCTTACTTGCCTCTGGGAGATCAAAAGGATCTGGCAAAAATCAGATTAGGTCTGAAGAAAAGAAAGGGAGGTCCAAGGAGTAGGAGAGGCAGGATTCTCCCTCTCTGCCTTTCTTGGTTATGTATACAATGTCTTAAGATCCTACGCTGTAATCCCTTCCCATTGTCTTTAACTTTTATCTTGCTCTTTTCATTCTGAAAATGGCTAATTCTGTATTTATTATCAACTCATAAAATGACAACATTAATTAACAGTAGAGCAACACTCTCCACTTTAGCTTCTTGCCCCAAAACTAATTATTATAGCAGGATAGAATTTTTTCTACCCTGTCTCTCTTTTAAAAAAGGTAAATATTCAACTTTAGTACACTAAGGATTATTATCCTTGCTGGCGGCGGCTGTGTTCTGGTTATGAGGAATCGTATGAAAAATTACCAATTCAGACATCGTATGATAAACAAAATAACCATAATCCTCTGCACAACAAAGCTACCTACAAAACTACCTCTACAAAACAGATAACTGTTCTGTGCAGTGACTTTATAAAAAACAAATGAATTAATAAGGTTGCAATAATCTATACTTTACCTGGAAATAGGGCAAGTTGACCACATTTGAGCTTATATCTGAGTAAACAAGCAGAGAACTGCACTATTATATAAAGGAGCAGTAAGTTTTCTACAGCCAAAAACCTTTGCCTGTCTTCTTTCTCCCATTTGTGCTTTCTTTTTATTCTTACTGGCACATGCTATAGATACAAGAAAATATTTCTATACAGAGCAAAACTTGCTAAACAGAACATCCCAGCTCTTTTTAAATAGCTTAATATTTCAAGAGTGAGGTAACATATTATCAATTAACTAGATTATATGATGTATAAAATCAACTGCACAACATGAAGCTGAGATGGGAGGCAAGAAACCCCTATTCAGTCATTATGTAATTATTATTAATATATTCAGATTGTACACCTAAATCTCTTAATTGAATGTCATAATTTAAATCTGTGGCCTCCTGCATAAAATTGTGTGCCTTTGCACTGAGCTATGTTCCCTGTCATTCTGTGTGGTTGTTCATTTGAAAGGTCAACTAAAGAATGGTCCTGATTTAGTCACTGCAACTTGGATGGCTGATCCTAATAATTTTGGCATCGGAAATGAAAGAAGGAGCAAGAAATATTTGTTTGATTGACTGATATCTTACTTTTTCCCTGGTAACCCTTTCCTTTCATTTTATTGTTACAGGTAGGTTGGGCTAAAAGAGAGTGATGTGCCTAAAATAACCAGATGATGTCTTTGGGATATGAAAATGAGAGAATGAAACTGAGAATAAAATACACAGGAAAGTAAAAAGAGGAAAATGCAAATCGGCATATATAATGCAAATCTGTGACAACTGACTTGGAAAAGTATGTATAATTATGCCACTTAAATCTCATCATAAAAACACAATGAAATGGGTTCAGGAGTTATTTACTTCCATTTAACACATTATGTTTCACCTTCCATGAGAATATGCCAAATGAATAAGGTCTACTGGTTCCTAGAAGGAAGACAGATTTGTTTCCAGGAACATTTATATTTTCTGTTATGATTTAATATTGAACTGGCCTCTCAGAAATGTTCTTTCCTGTACAGTTTTTTTTATGTGGAAGTGTGTGAAATAATATTGCCACTTTCCCAACATCACAAAGGGTTACT
>BLBF01000031.1:10646553-10687665 GCA_015471245.1 Laticauda colubrina
CTTCCTTCCTTCCTTCCTTCCTTCCTTCCTTCCTTCCTTCCTTCCTTCCTTCCTTCCCTCCCTCCCTCCCTCCTTCCTTCCTTCCTTCCTTCCTTCCCAGAAACTAAAGGGTTGCAAGGTAACCCATGGAAAAAAAACAGCTATGAGATAATTATAGCTCATATGCAAGTTTAGAATGTGAACTATGAAATCTAGAAGAGAATAAATGGATAGCAGATTACTGAACAGTAATATATAGGGAGCAGATAATCAAAAAGATGGTCATCATTTTTGACACCCCCATGTGCAGTAAACACTCCTAATAATTATGAATATACATATATATAGAAAGAGTACATATACAGTGTACACACACACAAACACACACAAATACACACCCCTTTGGTTCAAAGTTCAGGTAGAAACATAGCAGTTAGCAATTCCCTTTTGGGACTGGAAGGTCCACCACTGATCAGCAACCAGAAGTCTCGGTATGCAGGGGCAGGTATGGGAGAAAGCACAAGTGTTTATCAATGTACTTCTTAGAACAACAGAATAGTGTCCAGATAAAAAGATGAAGGCTCCCCAAAGGATTAATTTATAATTTTTTTCAGACAGAAAAGCTGGAAAAAGTACTTCATGAGGATTACAACACACAAACTGATTTGTATCCGAATGAGTTGTATTGTATTAATAAGATGTCCCACTCCTTTCCCATCTTTCCCTAGTTATACCACAGCCATATTCATTAAAAGCATGGAAAAATTGAAGTGTTTTATGAATTATATTCCAAATCAGAGGCAGTGACTATAGCATAGTTAAATGATTGTCAATTGTGGTTTGTTCAGGTTTTACAGGCAGCCATTGTACTGTGCTTAGCAACTGAAATTTATGTATCTGGACTAATATTAAAACTCCAATCCAACAAAAACAAAAAATGTTTTCAGTGTTGCCAGCCTCGCTGAATTTCTTCTGTGTTTTGGTTATTGAGAAACTAGCATTACTATATTGTAAGACAAATACGAGTACAAATTTAAGTTCTTTGTTGTGAATGAAAACAAGACTGCTTCTGCTCTGAAATGCATTCATCATCCCAATGTTTTTTTTGGGGAAATCTATTGCATATAAGTTTCTCTGTGACTGTAGACGAATATAATGTTCATCCAGAAGACTTTTAAAAACAAGGAAAGGATACAGTCCAATGCAGAGTTGCTCCTCAGGTAAGACATGAAGAATCCAATTTTTAATCTTTTTGAGATCTTCAAGTCATAAAGTTCCAAGTAAATAGTGTGAAACCAGGAGGAAAACTGTTTTCTATCACTAGCTTTTCAGATTTTTAATTTTAACTATGGACTTTACAGTGCTACTGGGCCCTAGGCATTAAAATTTATTTGGAATTAAAATGCCCCTTATTTAGGAATAACTTTTAATGTTCTTTGTCAAGTGATTTATATGATATATAATTATAATTTGTATAATTTTACACAACATAATTTTGGCGGGTTTGTGGGACTAGGCTATTTCACTTTCCAGGTGTCTAGAAAACAATCTATAATAAGTATTATAACTTCCCAAAATCTTGGTTTCAAAGCCAAAACTTCTCATTTTCCATTGCAGGAAGTCACAGTGGGTATCGACTAAGTCTTTCTGAGAGAGATCGCCTCTCTCCCTCTATTTCTTACAAAGTCTCTGTGCAGACGGATGCTGTTAAGCCATCTTCTGCTGCTTGTTTCCCAGAAGATAAGGCAAGTAAAAGTAATGAATATGGGGAAAAATTCCTCATACAAAACACATATCTTCTCACTATTGTAAAGTTTCCAGAAAGAGTCACAGAAGATAAGAGGTGCAGTATAAATGCAAGACAGTAATTTTGATTGAACATATTATTAAAACTGCTTGAGATTGCTTGTTGTTGAATTCTGCTATTTCTTTGAAATAGCATTCCAAAATTGTTATTTATTATTAAAAAACTTTAGAGAAGTACCACTGAATGCACATATGAACCAGGTTTCCTCCAATAAGAGGACTGTAACAGATTGGGAATCCTTTTTGTTCTGTGTGAAAATAGTTTACTCCAAATTCGCTAATCTTATTGGCTAAGAAAGCCAGCATAGGGATTGGTTCACTAGGAACCAATCCAAAGGAACTGCAAAAAGGCAGTTAAATCAAACCAATGTCATTGGCTACAAGCTGGCAGGCAAGCTGTATATAAAGGCTGCCGCAGCTAGAGCTAGACTGTTCCGTTTATCTTTATTGTTGCAAATAAAGACTTTTACTGTTGGAACCCGGTCTACCTTGCGTTTTTCCGGACGGAACACTGGCAACAAGGATGTGATCGTCCTAAAACGCGAGACTGTGCACGTGGTGAATTGAAACCCAGGCTGAAAGCGATGGCCGGAAATAATGCACCACCTGCACCCTTCAACCCCAATGAAGAGGATTGGGAATCCTACGTAGACCGTTTCCAAATGTACTTGGAAAGTAACGAGATGGAAGAGATCTCAGACCAGCGTAAGAGGGCTGTCTTCTTAATGCATTGCGGACCAACAATTTTCAAAATGGCCAAGGCATTAGTGAAGCCCAGAGACGTAAAGCAAATGACCTGGCCCGAACTCCAACGAATGTTGAAGGCTCATTATGCACCAGTGGTGTCAAATCTCATTAAATGGCATGAATTCTACCTAAGAGACCAAAAAGAAGGCGAGACCATCGCTGATTTTGTGGCAGCCCTCCAACAACTAGGGGGAGCATGTGAGTTCCTGAACGTAGACGAAGCGATGCGAGATCGAGTAATATTGGGTTTAAGAGACTCTAATTTACAAAGCAAGCTGCTAAATAAACCCAACATAACCATAGCCGAAGCAATCGCAGAAGCCACAGCCGCAGAAGCCGCGAAAAAGTCAGCGGCCACAATGAAACAAATGAACACGAACAACGACGAAGTGAGCCTAACTAGAGGGAAGAAACAATTTCCCACCACCACACACCATGAAGATTTTGATGAGACATCAGAATCTGGAGAGGAAGATGATGAGGTCCACCACCTATAGGCCAACAAAAAAAGACGCGAAAAAAGAAACTGGTGGGAATGCGCCGGTTGCGGAGGAAACCACCCTCGAGCCGATTGCAGATTCCTTGATGCCATCTGCAGAGCTTGTAAGAAGAGGGGACACATCGAAAAGGTCTGTAGGAATCGAAAAAATTACAGCCCTAACAGACGCAGTAACTCTCCCCCACGAACTGAATCGAAACAAACCGAGAGAAAGTGGCAGCGAAACAAACGAGCCAGTAACCAAGAAAAGACCCATCAAATTTTCAATATCAGAAGCACTCAGACGGAAAGCGGGAAAAAAGTCAAAATAATCTTAAAAATCGAAGGCAGCCCCTGCGAGATGGAGGTCGATTCAGGGTCTTTCCTGTCAATGGTGTCATGGGACACAATCAAACAATTGGTCCCAAATATTAAGCTAAAAGAGCTCCAGAAACAAAAATTAACCCTGAAGGACTACCAAGGAAATCGAATCCCTGTGGTAGGTCTAGGACATTTCCGAGTCGCCTACAAGCAGCATGTCAAAGTCCTGCCTCTAATAATAGTCAACTGAGACTGACCCAGCCTCCTGGGCATTGAATGGTTCGCACCATTGGGCATCGGAATGACCGGAGTGGCCGCAACCGACTGGGAAGAAAACCTGATCCACGAGTTCCAGGACGTTTTCGATGGCTCCCTAGGCAGGTATCGGGGGACCCCAATTTCCTTTAGTTTAGACCCCAGGTGACCCCTAGAAGATTAAAGGCCAGATGAGTTCCTTTTGCATTAAAGGCAAAAATAGAGGAACAATTAAACAAATTAATTGACCAAGGGATTTTGGAACCTGTTGACCATGCTAAATGGGAGACGCCAATTGTTAAACCTGATGGGTCGGTACGCATCTGCAGAGACTACAAGGCTACCCTGAACCATGTGCTGCAACAAAGCACATACCCGGTGCCAGTCGTACAACATTTGTTACACTCACTAGGGGGAGGAAAGCACAAGCTAACCAACAGCTTCCAGTAGACCCTTTAACGGCCGAGGCACAGACAATAGTGACTCACAAAGGGGCATTCAAGTGCAACAGACTCCAGTTTGGAGTGAGTGTGGCCCCAGGCGTGTTCCAAAGCCTCATGGAATGCCTATTAAATGGAATAAAAGGGGTTGTACCATATTTTGACAACGTCCTAATTTCAGCTAAAGATACGACCCAACTAGAAAAAAGACTAAGAAATGTACTAACAAAATTCAGAGAATCTGGCCTGAAAGTTAAAAAAGAAAAATGCTGCGTAATGACTGATCACGTCAAATTTCTGGGCTACTTAATAGATGGAGAGGGTATACACCCTACTGAAAAAAAGTCAAAGCCATTAAAGGCGCACCAAAGCCAAGAAACAAAACAGAATTGCAGGCATTTTTGGGACTAATAAATTTCTATAACGTATTCCTCCCCCACAAAGCGACAATAGCGGAACCATTACACCGTTTACTGGATAAAAAAACTAATTGGACTTGGGGTCATAGAGAACAAAAAGCTTTCCAGAAAATAAAAAAATTATTAGCATCAAACACCATTCTTATCCAGTTTAGTAACACACTTCCATTGACGGTAACCTGCAATGCCTCACCGTTTGGAGTCGGTGCCATCCTGAGCCACCAATTGCCAGATGGGAGAAAGGCACCCGTCGCTTATTACTTAAAGACTCTGTCTAAAACAGAATGTAACTATAGTCAACTAGACAGAGAAGCCCTGGCAATCGTCACCGGAGTGAAACGCTTCCATGAATATCTCTATGGAAGAACATTTTTGATAGTAACGGACCATAAACCGTTACTAGGAATTTTGGCGGGAAACAAGCCTACACCGAACATTTTATCCCCGTGAATGACTAGATGGTCAGAATTCCTAGCAGCATACTCTTACACATTAACGCATCGACCCGGGAAGCAAATCTCCCATGCAGGCGCATTAAGCAGAGCACCGTTGCCAATGATGGAGGAAGACCTGGCGCCGACAATGACCACCCTGCAGATAGAGACATGCCCCGAACTACCAATATCTGCAAACGATGTCGCCAGAGCCACCGCAAAGGACCCAGTGATTGCCCGCATATTAAACTGGGTAGGTAAAGGCTGGCCGGAAAACCAAAAAACTGAAAACTTTAAACCTTTCCGGACCAGACAAACCGAACTTTCAATTCAAAAAGGTTGTTTATTGTGGGGTGATCGGGTAGTTATCCCTCCTAAATTACAAACTAGAGTGCTGGGTATGTTTCACGAAGGCCACCCTGGTATTGTAAAAATGAAAAGCCTTGCTAGAAGCTATGTCTGGTGGCCTGGTATAGATAAAGACATTGAATACTGGGTTACTACTTGTAATAAATGTCAAAAAACTAGGCCTTCCCCACCGCAAGCACCCATAAGGGACTGGGAGACCCCACGAGGCCCCTGGTCTCGGATCCACATTGACTTCGCGGGTCCTACTAGGGGACATACCTTTTTAATTGTTGTAGATGCATACTCAAATTGGCTGGAAGTTGTAGTAATGTCATCTATGACAACCAAGGCAGTCATTAAACAACTTGACAAACTCTTCGCAACCCATGGATTGCCGGACATCCTAGTGTCCGACAACGGGCCACAATTAACAGCCATCCAATTTGAACAATACCTAGCCTCCCTAGGTATACGCCATGCATTAACCGCGCCAGCCCAACCGGCTGCAAATGGTAGGGCGGAGAGAATGGTCAGGTTTACCAAAGAGGGTTTAGAGCGAATGGACATGGGGGTTGTCCAGGATAAAATTAACCGCCTACTCACCCTCCAACATGTCATACCCAGTACTGTAACCAACAAAAGCCCGGTGGAATTATTAATGGGAAGAAAACTTAGGTCGCAATTAGACAGGTTGCACCCAAATTACACGTGGGAAAGACCCCCTGACTTCTCCAGCTGTTTCCGAACATTTGAAATCGGTGACCTAGTCTACGCAAAAAATTTCACCGGGGACCCCTTATGGCTTCCAGGCAAAATCACACAAATTACAGGCCCCCGGTCCTACCGACTAACTGTAGACGATGGCAGGGAATGGAAGTGGCACATAGACCAGCTTCATTCCCGAAACATTGAAAGAAATACAAACTCACAACCACAAATAATAAAAAACGACGAAAATCAAACCAAAGAGGGGGGTGAAATACAAGAAAATAATAAAGAACCTTTTAAAATAAACCCAGAACATCTTAACAAACAAAAAGAACAAAAAAGAAACTTACGGTTAGATGAAACTTGCGGGAAAAATCCAGACGAAGGGGCCAGCCAGGCCAGCTCGACCTGCCCGGAGAAACCAGGAGGGAGCAGCAAAACCACCAGCCTGAGATACTCAAGCGGTAGCAAAATGGCTGACTCACCCTTCCAGGTGGTTCCATGGAAAAGAGCCAGAGAGACAGCAACCCCATCCGAACTGGATGAAGTCTCCAGTGAAAATGAACCGCGCAAGTCCAGTCGAGTCAGAAGAAGCCCCACCTACCTGTGCGACTACGTCACCATGTAGGACTAAACAAAGAGGGGAGGGGTGTTCTGTATGAAAATAGTTTACTCCAAATTCGCTAATCTTATTGGCTAAGAAAGCCAGCATAGGGATTGGTTCACGAGGAACCAATCCAAAGGAACTGCAAAAAGGCAGTTAAATCAAACCAATGTCATTGGCTACAAGCCGGCAGGCAAGCCGTATATAAAGGCTGCCGCAGCTAGAGCCAAACTGTTCCGTTTATCTTTATTGTTGCAAATAAAGACTTTTACTGTTGGAACCCGGTCTACCTCGCGTTTTTCCGGACGGAACACTTTTGCCATTGTTGTTGTTGTTAATATTATTTAAAAAACCTTAAATATTAGGATTCCCCCCCCCCCCCCCAAGATAATTCATGTTGGTTGAAATCCATGGATATGAACCGAATTACTGTTACAGTTTTTTTTTTCCTCCAGAATTTGGGAAAGAGGTTGTATCATTTATCTATACAATTAATGCACAGTAAGTCCTTGATTTGCAACCACAATTGAGATCAGAATTTTTGTTGTTAAGCAAGGCAGTTGTTAAGTGAGCCATGTCCAATTTTATGATCTTTTTGTCATAGTTATAAAGTAAATCACAGTGGCTCTGAATGAAGTGGTTGTTAAACAAATCTTCCTTCTCCATAAACTATGCTTGCCAGAAGACAGCTGGCAAAGTCACAAAAACTGATCATCTGACCTCAGGATGCTACAACCTTTATAAATTCATGCTGATTGCCAAGAGTCCAATTTTTTAAAAAAAAAGTTTTTATTTTTTAAGACAAACATATACAAACAAAACATAAAAGCATAAAACCATCTTCCATTTTATATACATACAGCGTGTCATTTGGTTACAAATCTTTTGTGCTATCCTTTCGTAGTCATTACTTACAGTTTGTATAATTTTTCACCTTGTCAAAGTAACATGCTTATATATTTATCAGTTATTAATCATCCATGACTGAACTATTTATTCCATCATTTTATATGAGATATTCCAAATTTTATTTTAAAATTTATATTATACTTTCATCCAATGGTTGTATATGTCTGTATTGTATATTATATCAATCTATTGAAATTCTATTACAAAAATATCTAATCTATTACATTACCATGTCTTTTTATCTAACCATTGATAAAACAAATCCCATATCGTATAAAATTGCTTTTCTTCTTGCTTTCTAATTTCAAATGTCAATTTACTCATTTCAGCACAGTCCAATTTTTTTTTAATAACCTCCTCCTACATAAGTATTTTTTTCATTTTTCCAATTCTTAGCAAATACAATTCTAGCTGCTTTTAAGACATTTACAATCAAATATTTCAGCTCTTTATTGTATATTTCCAGTATAATTCCCAATAAAAAGATCTCTGGTTTAAAGTCTATGTGTTGTTTTATCATTTTTTCCAACCATGTGTGGATTTTAGTTCAATATCTTTTTGTATCCGAGCATGTCCACCACATATGGTAATATGAACCAGGTATCTGATGACAGTTCCAACTGATTTGTTCTTAAACATTCTCACAATTCTCATGGGGGGTAGGTGCCACCCTGTAAAATATCTTATACAAATTTTATATAATTTTTCTTCATATGCAGTTGACATTGTCATCTTATAATTTTTAGACCACAATGTTTGCCATTTCTCTAAATCAATCCCATATCCAAAATTTTTCCCTCAAGCAATCATCGTTTCTTTGACTTGTTCTTCCTCCAACTTAAATTCTAATAAACAAGTTGACTGATTTAGACAAAATTCTGATGAGTACTGATGAAAAGGTAATTAAAAAACTTTATGGACACTTAATAGTCCAAATTTTGATCATGTGACCATGAAGAGGCTGTGACAATTATAAGGCAAGGACCAGTTGTAACTCGTTTTCTTCCAGTGTCTTTGTAAATTTAAATAGTCACTAAACAAATGGTTGAATGTCAAGGACCACATCTATAGAAGCTAATATTAATATATGGCATGAACTTTAGAGGTTCTTTATTATGCTTGTTAGAACTGATTGGAATGTTGTTTTATCAATAGCTTTGTTCTATGCCATCACCATACCAAGCTAAAAACAGATAATAAATGAACCATTATTGACTAAATATATTAAGAAGATCTCCTTTAATATGTCTTGCTACTGGCATTGGACATATCTGACATCTTCACTTTTGCCCACTGTCATTGTTTCAGAATCTCAGACTCTCCCCATCCAATTCATTGAGCAAAGTATGCATTTTGGTTTATTCCTGTAAAAAGAAATGATTTTGTCATCCATCTTACATTAAACCAGTTCAGTAGGAAATCTAGTAATAAGAGTGCCATATTGTATCATTCTGTCCTTGTTGTTATTAAAGATAGATTTGGAGGAGAAAGGAAATTGCCATCCTAATTTATTGCAACAACCTCAATTTAAGTGCAAAAAAATCAAATTGAGATTTTAAGCAAACTGTTATTCTATTTTTTATTTATTTTTTAATATTTTAAAATATCAAATTTCTTCCATTTCATTGCTGAAGAAATGTAGAAAGAATAGTAAGTTCTTGAAAAATGATCCCAATGAAATTTTCATTTTTTGTTATTTGGAATACTAAAATCTGGTTGGCACTATATTCCCAAAGGAGCAAGTTGCCAAGTTGGCCTAAGTTGCTTTTCCATATTCTTTAGATAACTTGTAAGACAATAACACAGATTGTTTTCTGACACAGTTAATGCTGCCCTGCTGTTCACATTAAGATTTATTATTGCCTAGCAATATCTCCCTGATGTATGCTAGCAGCAGGCCAAAACTAACACACGTGTTAGCCGGCTTAGCAAATGTGTGGGAAAAGACTTTTGGAACAGTCACTGAACCTTTGCCATGTCAGGAGGCACTGTGGGCTTCTTTACTATAGGGCACAGGAAGAACACACGAACACTTTAATTGATTTATTTCCGATCAGATTAATCGGAGGAACATAACATTGGCTTATACCCTTCTTTATCTGAATTGATATGCTTAATCTATGTATCTGTGTATATGGTTTTGAAGATTTCATACATTAAATTTTCCTTTGAATATGAATGTTTCAATCAAGCCAACTATTGCTCATCAGATCATTGGTATGGAGCTGGGGCCACTTATTCAATTCTGCTATTATGAGATGAGATTTTCTCCTTGACCTAACTAAATTAAAATATGCTTAAAAATCCACTGCCCATGAAAACTGTAGGTCTAGCTTCTCTGACCTGAGAAAAGTTGACACAAAATTATAATGTTTAATGTGATGGGTGAAAATAATAGGGATTAAATGTATCTTAGCTGTATTTAATTTAACTGTAAGTAAACAGAAATGTCTCCTGCTTTCTCACTTTTTGGAAAGTAGCTCTGCCAAAGGCAAATGTAGCTCTCTCTTCTGTTAATGTTCTGCATCTCAGTTCTAGATATTTTGTCTGTAAAGAAGTATTTGTAATCTGATTTTGTTGTTAAAGGCCCTGTCCCACTGGCCGACAGACGCAAAACGTATACATAAAGGACACAGCGTATGAGCAAAATTTCAGGGGTGGCTCCATTTGTTGTCATCCGCTCCAAAAAGTGGTGAAAATTTGCATAAACAGAATGGAAAAGAACGGAAAAGAACGGATGGGGGTAGGATGTAACGGGGATGTTAAATGGGTGTTCATAGGAAGCCTAGCGGATGACAGCGGATGGAAGCGGATGACACATCCGAAGGGCTTCTGGGGGAGAATAGCGAAGCAGACGCATAGCGGAAGGGGCGGATGCATAGTGGATGACGTGGATACATCACGGACGCCTATATGAAGCAAAGCACATGCATAGCGGATGTATATCGGATGCAAAGTGGTCACTGCGCATGCGGGGAGTATGAATTGCGTCAGCTCCGTGGATATAAAAGGATGCAGCTCGCACGCAGTCAGCATTCAGAGGAAAGACGTGCTGCCACATATATCTTCAAAGAACACCATGGTTCGTCAGTCAGGGAAGAAGAGAAAGCCTGTGCCTACTCGTGCCAGATCTGGCAAGAAGGACAGAACCAGCATCCCACCCCCTGGCACTGACTCTTTTGCTGCTGCTGCTTCTCCTGCTGCTGCTGGTGGTGGTGGTGCTTCTCCTGCTGGTGCTGCTGGTGCTGCTGGTGCTGCTGGTGCTGGTGCTGCTTCTGGTGCTGCTGCTGGTGCTGCTGCTACTGCTGCTGCTACTGCTACTGCTATCGTGGACCAGCCCCAAGGCATTCAAAGCCCTGCTGCTGAAGGCCCTGCTGCTCAAGCCCCTGAAGGCCCTGCTGAAGCCCCTGCCAGAGGGAGGAAGAGGCAAGGGAAGGAGAAGGGAGAGAGTAAACAGTACACCGTTTCCGAGGACCATGAGGAGGAGGTGCTGGAATGGCTGAGAGAGAATGAGTACCTGTGGAGAAAGGGCCACAGACTCTATCACGACACCAAGAAGAAACAGGCAGCTTGGAGAGACAAGGCAGAGAGACTGGGCTACACTGCAGATGTACTCCTGGGATGGTGGAAGAACATGCACACCTGGTATGGCAAGCTACACCTCAAAAAATCTGGCCAGGCTGCTGTCAAGCTCACTGACCAGAAGATGTACATCATGGCCAAGTGCAGCTTCCTGGAGGGTGAGGTCCGCCACCTAAGAGCAGCCCCTCTGACACCCCTCTCCCTCAGACAGCCCACAGACAGCCAGTCCTCTTCCAGCCAGGAGCCAGCTACCCTGTCCAGGCAGGTGTCTTAAGAGGGCCCCACGGCAGTGACCCTCCCCAACAGCTGCACTCCCCATGCCGGAGGACTTGGAGGATGACACCCTACTGTCACAAATGGAGGAAGAAGCGGCAGCCACCAGAGACCAACGCACCCCCACCCCCAGCTCCACAGGATGCAGGCAGAGAGGCAGAGTGGAGGGCTAGAGCCACACTGTCCTGTTGGAGATCTGGAACACAATGAGGACCAGCACAGAACTGCTCTCTCAGCTGGTCCACTTGGACAGAGGATCATCCAGCCGCCACACTTTCATCACCTACGTGAGCCACACCTTGAGGGATATGCCTGAGGCCCAGTACCAGGCGATGAAGGAAAAGATCACAGCACTTCTGCACAACCCTCAAGGCCCAGCTGAAGCTGCTCCTACCCAGTCCAGGTCTGCTCCTCCACCCCAGGCGATGTCACAGCCCTTCCACGGCTTTCAACAGCCTCTCACCTACCAAGGCTATGACTACCAGGACTTCCCACAGTAGAAGCAGACCTTCCCAGTCCAGGCCCAGGTTCATCGCACGCCACAGATGCCACACCTCACCCAGCTGCAGACCAGACAGCCCCACTACACTCCTCCTTCCTCCACCCCACAGCCAAGCCCATCAATGGACAATCTGTCATCAGTCTTGTGCCTGACATCCCAGGTACTTGATGAAGGGCCTCTCAAACTCATGGGACTGAGTCAGCTCTCTGAGAGCTTCCTGAACACACCATCCCCTGTTGTACTCTCGGGGCCAAGCACCCCAATGGCGCCTCAGACCAGCACCTCCACAGTCCCTGGCCGCTTAACAGCTGAGACCATGGACATGACTCAGAGTGACTGAGAATAGTGCCAGAGACTGAGTTGTTACTTGTTCATTTTATCTTTGCTTAAGACACTTTACTTGGTTCATTTTGCTTTTTTAATAAAGTCATACAGTTTACTTAAGACAGTTATTAATAAAGGTTATCTTTGCTTAACACACTTGGTTCATTTTTTTTTCTTCATAAAGTGTTGGTGAAAACTTTGAAAAAATGGTTAAGCCTTTGCATGCTTGTGGGATAGGAAAGGATAGTTGTGGAATAAATAAGGATAGTTGTGGGATAGATAAGGATAATTGTGGGATAGATAAGGATAGTTGTGGGATAGATAAACCTCCAGTGCAAGCATAGTGGGACTGTATGGTCCACCATCCCAGCTGCCACACATATGGACCTTTATTATCTATAACAATTTATTCATTGATCAACACATTTTAAAATAAACAAAGCTCTTTATTAATGCCCTATTCATTGTAGGACCACTCAACATACATGGCACAATCTCATCAATGTTATGCCACAGCTTCGAGGAAGCATCCATTAATCATCTACCATCCTGTCTTGCCACTCCACTGCTCCAGCTGGGGAGTTGCACCAGTGCCTCAGGAGGTTGCGCTGCTTCTTCCCTTCACGTGAAGCTCTGTTGGGGCCTTGTACATCCACAGTGTCTTTCAGGTTTCGCCCTTGCCTCCATTCACCAGGCTCCATGTCCCCATTCCCTTGTTGACAGTCCACAAGTCTGTTCTGCAACAATGGGTAGCGGGTGCGCATGAGATTGTGCAGGATGCAGCAAGCTTCCACGATGCTCCTCACAGTCTGTGGCTCATGCTGCATGATGGTGAGAAGTATCTGGAACCTGTTGGCCAGGATTCCAAAGGCGTTCTTCACCACCCGTCTTGCCCTAGACAGCCTGTAGTTGAAGATCCTCTCTTCACAGGTGAGGTATCTTGAAGTGTACGGCTTCATGAGGTAGGTTCTGAGGGAGAAGGCATCATCACCAATGATGAAGTTGGGCACATCTTGTGTGTCATTGGGTAGTGGGTCTGGATCTGGAAAACCCATGATGAGGTTGCGTTCCAGCCCATCCTTGAGGTCACTGGTGTTGTATACCTGGCTATCTGAAACTGACTCGTTGCCTGAAGCATCGATGTACATGAACTTGTAGTCAGCATCAACCATGGCAAAGAGGATGATCCTGAAGAAGCCCTTGTAGTTGAAATAAGTGGACCCTGAGTTGGCTGGAGCTTTGCAGGCCACATGCTTCCCATCTATGGCTCCAACGGTGTGGGAAAAGTTCCACCTCTGATACCACTCTTCTGCAACTTTCCTCCAGCCTTGTTCAGTGGTGGGGCACTTGAGGAGCTCCTCCACATATTCTTCGATGATGGCCTGCACCACTTCTCTGACCACTTTGCTGATGATGTTGTGTGGCATCCTCCACGCATATTGCATGTTCTTGTATGTGGTTCCAGAGGCGAGGTGCCACAGAGTCAGTGCCACCTTCAGTCCAGGGTCCAGGCTGGGACGGAAGTTGGTGCTCGTCTTGGTCAACCTGGGTCTCAGACACTGTACAAGTTCGTCAAACATGGCTGGTGGCATCCTCATGAAGTGATGGAATGCACGAGGGTCTTCATTCCTCAGCTCCACCATCAACTGGTCATACAGTCCAAACTCCATTCTTCTCCCGATCAATCCTTGGACTCACGCAGCTCTTGGATGTCTCCTTCTTCTCCTTCTGTATAAAAGGTGAAACAGTCTGAAGAGGGTTTAGTTCTGGTGATGAATGATCGCATATGGATTGTGTCATGATCCATGGTGGAGAACAATGGATGATGTGGAAGAGCAAGACCAAGGGTGAAGAGGTCTGTACACCACAGCTGCTGGACTCATACTGAGATCCAGGTGATTTCCTCCCCCTTTTTATCGGAATTATCAGTTTTCCTGCTAGGTGCATACTCTAGACATACTGCGGATATCCTAAATATCCGAGATACATCCCAGATACAAACGTTTTGTCCATTTTATTCCTTTATATATGAGATGCATATGCTTACATCCTTTCTATTTCCGTGCTACTAATGCTGTGTGAGTTGCGAGGATGTCCAGATGCCGAGAGGATACAGCTGACGTTTCACGGATGATAACGGACATCGAACGTTTGTTGCCCATATATGTCATGGATGTTCATCGTACGCGGCAGAAAGTTCATCCGTTCAAAAAGTTTTGTGAAGCTCAAAACTTCTTGGGTGGATGAAATCTCAGTGGACAGATGCTGGAGGGATAGAGCGTAAGAAATACGTATACACTGAGTACACAACGGATGCATAGCGTTTTCCAATGGATGGCAAGCTTTTTTCAAAGTTTTACATCCTCTTTGCATCCACTGGTGCAGTGGGACAGGGGCTTAAGCACCTAATCAAGGAAAAGGGTCTAAAAACATTGCTGCTGCTCAAAAAAAAAAAAAAAAAAAAACCCCACAATTTTTTTTTTGTTTTTATTTCAAAGACTTGGTATTAAGTTGTCTTTATTGCAGACATATCATAGTGCTTTTGAACAAAGAAACTCTGAAAAAAATGAACTAGAAATGTTCACTATGAATTTTGATTCTTACTATTGACAAGTCCTGTTAAGGGTTGGGGACAATATGCCACAAGAGCTAACAATTTTGTGATCGCAACCATAGGTTTGCTTCACAAAATCTGATCCCTTTCATTAGCTTATTCTGCGTTTTTGCTGTCAACCTTTATTATGTAGTAACACAAAATAATAATTGCATTTAGCATAATAGATGGGTTTTAACTATTCTACAGTGTTATTCATTGCAGTTTTATTTAAAAAACACTAAATGGTAATTTATATACATTGCACAAAATGTCACTTTAAAAATATATTAAATGTATTTTTCAATGTTTGAAAATTCATGATATGTCTAAAAATGTCCATGGATTTTATATGTTCAAGCACTTATTTCTAATGGAAAACAATGAATTACATTAAGATGGGACAAAACATTCATGGATACTCAGTATTTGTCCTGTTGGAATAACTGGCCATAATTTTCTTGTGAATTTTGGAAAAATTTTAATACAAATATATCTGGGGGACACTAAGTTAGGGAAGGTCCCTTGAGAATGTAGTTTGCTCTGGAACTCAACATATTTAATATAATTACAATAACTAAGTAACTGGTGTATCTTTACATTCCTTGGATTATTTGAATATACCTTGGGTTTTGTGAATAACTGCAAATTGTTATTATCTGTCCATAATTCTAATAGCATTCAATAATATAAGCATATATTTTACTTTTAAAAATGTTTCAAAATCTTAAATAAATTTGACAAATGCTGCATTTAATTGAGTAGCAATGACCATCTCCTTATTCCATGCAGCTGATGGCAAGTACCATTTCCTGGAAGAAAGAACAGTAGATTAGTTTTCCATATAAACTTCATCTAAATAAAGAACAAAAAGGTAATAATAAAAACCTAAATAAAATAGAACACCATATACATAGAAGGCACTCCTTGGATCAAGTGGGAAAGATAAAGCATAAAGTGTATAACCATATAATAGTGGTGGTGTTCCTTCCCCCCCAAGACTTAACCATGTGAGTTAGACAGAGCATTAGATCAATATTATTTAGATAAACAACTTGAGCCCTCTAGTCCCAGATTGCAAACCTTCCACTCATATGTTTTGAATTACTTGACAGTTCCATGGACTAAACGTGAAAACTTCTGTATTATTGCTAGGTTACAGAATCTCCTATTCGTACATTTTTACATTATTCAATACAATTTCCTTTAAGTAAAACCTGTTATTTTTACTTAAAGGAAAAATGCTCTGTAGATGGTGAAGAACAGTTAGACTAGTTGGTTTATGACCAGAACTAGTAAGTCTAAAGTGATCTCTTCCCTTCCCACTTTGTAAGAGGAGGAGGAAGAGGAGGAGGGAGAGGGAGATGAGGATCAATCCAATTATTTCAAAGAAGATGAAATATATTCATGATAAAATATAAAATAAATAACATAAAATAACAACACAAAATGAAATGCATTATGATTATGACCTTTTCACCTGGTATTTTTTTTCCTTCTCACATTGTTCATCTTTTATGTTAAAAATGAAACTTCCACTATCCACACATTTATAGTGACTTTCCTATATGAAACAGTCTGTATATGATGAGAAATGCATTTCAATTTTAAAGGGTTTTTTTTAAAAATGAACAGATTTTTCATTTAATCATTTAGAAGTTTTAATTTTTGATGACAGTGCTGTAAATAATGCCTGAGTGCCCTGCCTTGTGCATGTTTACAGATGTATTTACTTGGTAAATATTGCAAAACTATGAACTGCTTATCTCAGGAGGCTTTGGTTCTTCCAAGTGCAATGACCAAATACAGTCAAGTGCAGTTCATGGTCTCCTGATTGAGATATGTAAAGTAGTTATGACAAACTTCTGCATATGCTTAGAAAAATAGCTCATTTGGGGAGTTGTTCAGAATTAAGCCCCAATCAGTGGTGAAATTCAATTTTTTTACTACCGATTCTGTGGGCTTGGCTTGGTGGGCATGGCAGGGGAAGGACACTGTAAATTCTCCAGTCAGAGGTGGTATTTGCTGGTTCTCCGAACTAATCAAAATTTCCTCTACCAGTTCTTCAGAACTGGCCAGAACATGCTGAATATCACCTCTGGCCCCAATGAGTAGCATCCTTCATTATGATGTTCTTGTGTGTAAATTCTGTGATCAGGTGATGAATGCACAAATTATGCCTGTCTCCTTAGTCAATCTCATTGGTTACAGATAGCGGAGTATATATGGAAGCTACAATGTGAAGCTGACAATATGAAGCAAAACAAATGTAGCATCAACAAAAAGCACTGCAATGACTTTATCTGGGAATTGGTGTGTATTTGTCTGTAAGAGCTAATTTCCTATCTTTAATTGTTTAAGCATCTAGTCCAGTGGTAGTAACCTGGTCCCTTCCGCCCACGAGTGGGCATTCCAACTTTCATGGTGGGTGGTCGGGGTTTTATCCCCTACTTTATAAATCACCATTACTGTGGAACCGGTGGGCAGTTAGAGAAAATTTTACTACTAACAGAGATACAAAAGTGGGTGGTAGGTATAAAAAGGTTGACACCCCTGATCTAGTCAGATCCTATACAGATAATGAGGACAATTGATGACAATTGATGTAATTCTCTTTGAATTACATTTAAAAGAGCAAACATGCCAAACAATAAGGGAAAAATTGTTGCATTGTCCCCACATTCTTCAAATGTGAGTATTTCTTTGGGTCTCACATCTTAGATGAACCTGCCAGTGGTGGGATTCAATTTTTTTTTACTACCGGTTCTGTGGGCATGGCTTGGTGGACATGGCAGGGGAAGGATACTGTAAAATCTCCAGTCATGGTGGTATTTGCTGGTTCTCTGAACTACTCAAAATTTCCGCTACTGGTTCTCCAGAACTGGTCAGAACCTGCTCAATACCACCTCTGGAACCTGCCTATATTACATCCTTATTCCTTCCCTTTGTCTCTTCCCCCCTTAACTACCATTTGTGAGCCATGGGAGTGAAATAAGGGTACGTTACACCACTCATACCTTTAAAGTGCAAAAGTCTACCTCGAGTAGCTGAACTCTTAACTGTTTTTATATTTGCTATTTGAGTCTCATTTTTAGAAATTTGTGGTCCTGAGCTTCACTTTGAATACTGGTGAACTGAATGGTAATTGGGGAAGAAGGAAGCAAGTCAAGGATGTCCAGAAAAAATATAGGAAAAGCTTATTTTAAATACCTGTATAGAAGTCTAAAAGAACATTTTACCCGTATACAAGTCTGAAAGTTAACAAATCTAAAAGTTAACAATCATCCAAGCTTTTGAAGTATTGGGTGATTCTGTGGGTTTGTTCTATAACAATCATGACATTAACTTAAGAAATGCATATAAATGTTACAATTTCAAAGTTTTCATTTTATTTCATTTTTCTACATTATGCCAGTGTTGTAGCCCAAGTAATCACTAATAATAGTATTTTTGGTTCAAGACCATTGGCATTCATGAAATGTTTTTCTTCCATTAAATCTGAAGACATGTTAACACATGGCCATTTTTATTATAGAATCTGTACTTGGATTTTCAAACTATTGCCTAGATAACACCGTGGTTCACAAAATTTCAAAATCTGGCCACGATAAATTGTAAGTAGCTGGGCTTCTGTTCGTTCTACCAGTTAAACACAAAGCCAGCTTCTGATGATGAACTTAAGATATTTATTGCAGTCATAAATCTTTCATTAAAGTAACACAAAGCACACTGCAAACTCAAACTTTCTGTATAGAAAATACTAGGTATGAGAACTTGCTTTAGCAAGAATCTAAAGAGATAAATGTCAAGTTCAGAAAGGTCTAAGAACAATCTGCTTCTAGTCCAAGATTCCAGGTAATATAGCAACAATATATGAACAGTATCAGAGGCAGGAAATTTGAATATGTTTTGCCAGTCACAAAATCCATCTTTTTTACCTAATCTAGATTATCAACTTGCATTAACTAAAATGAGACATATTTGTTTCTTTCAAGTAGAAGTCAAGGCTTGACTTCCTTTGTTCTTCTTAATTTGCAATGTGTTGCTAGGAGGAGAACCTTGCCTGGATCAGCTGAATTACTCTGCACTTTTATCTTTTCAGGCATGTTTGTTCAGTTAATTTTTGTGCTGAACTTTGATGTTCAGATAAATCAGCTTATTCAGCTTCTGACTCTGAAATCTCAGATAGATCCCCAATATCTTCCATACATTTATTTTGTGAACATTTTATGGGCAGCTGTGGCTGTAGGTATCACAACTCGCTGCCTTTCTAGCTCACATGGACATGGCTACAATGATGAAGTAACAGACAGTGGTGGCAGTTTTCACATGTGTATTCAACTGCATTGAAATGGAGAGAATGTGGGTCCAGCTGCTTATAGCTGATAAGAGCTTTTGTAGTACTTGGGTGATTGTGTGGGTCTGTTATATAACCATCACAATGACATTAACTTAAGAAATGCATACAAATAGCTATATTGAAGCAAACCACACTTGTCCAGCATTCATTAAGTACAGTTGTCATTTATTTCAGCAGCAGTGGAATTAAATGAGAATTCATTGCATGCATTATTTTAAATAGTGTAACAAATAGTAAGTCAGTATTTACTTAATTTAATAGATATGTTAGATCTATAAATATAAAATACCACCCTAGTGCCTGAGTTACTATAGCAACAGTTTGGGAATAAATGAATTGACAATATGATTTTTTTTGAACTTTAAAAAAGGCATCTTTATTCCTTTCTTTCTTTTTTCTTAATTTCAGAGTTAATCTTGATTTTAAATTTAATTTATACCAGGAATTAACATTTATGAAATCTAAAGACAGAACTAATAGTTCATCCTAAGATGACCAAATTAGTCTTCTATTTCTACTGAACAGCAGTTTGTATTCCTTGTATTAAACAGGAAGTAAGTGATCCTCTAAATCAGGCCCTTAATTAATAGAAGTGGGTTAGCTGTAATTTTTATGATTAATGGAATAACAAGTGCTAATGGACTTTGGGCCTCTTAATGGCATCCTAATCAATCACTGTAATAAAACTATTACATTTGTATGCACTTGCAACAATTTCCGTGATCTCTGCTATACTGGCCAAAGTAAGGCTCAAGGCAGAATCTCACAGATCCCTTTTGAGAAGTAGCTAAGTACCAGATCACAGGCAATCTCACACAAAATTGTGTTTGGATGACACAACTGTAAAGCTGCTTCAGCTTCAGGGATAAATTAATATCAAGAGTGAAGGCAAGATTTATTCTGTGTGTGTGTGTATGTCTCTCTCTCTCTGTCTCTGACTTTCTCTGTCTCTGTCTCTGTCTATCTCTTTCTCTGTCTCTCTGCCTCTCTCTCTCCCTCTCTCCTCACTCTTGTGTAATCTGATATCTGTCCCCCCTGTTTTCCCATGCATACTATTCAGGTAAATATTTTGATTCACATCGAGTAGGGCTCTTCTCCAAAATAGCTGTTGCTTTATAGATAGTTCTTTTCCACAGACTTCCATAGCTTGTGTTGTATATATTACTACAATAACCTACTGTTCTTGAATTACCATGTGGCCCAGTAAAAGGCCTTGAGTTCCCCTCAATTTCATTCTGTTGAGCTACTTAAGGCTACCAAAACATGCCCTAGCAAAACCTTTGTAGTTTTCCCCTATAAACTAAACACCAATTCAGTGGGAGATGACAGATTGCTTCATATAGCATGCACACAAGCCCGACAATAGCCGTAGCCATGACTGATTGCCTCGCTGTAACCCACTTTATGTTAAATGCATTCTTGCTGTTCAATTCCACAACTGTAATTTTGTTCTTCTGCATCGCTCAGCCCTCTGTGGACTAACCAGGTTCCTTCAGTAATGATTTCTTTTCTATTGTATTGTTTTCTGCATAATCAAGTTGGTAGGTAGGGGTTTAGGTGACACAGCCATCTGTCAAGTTCATTTGTTCTGAAAATGCATGGTATAATGGCCTCTACAACTTCAGGCTATCTGTTATAAAGAGAGAATATTAGCTTTAACCCTGCCTCGCCTCACCTTATCATTCTCTTTAAATTTTTGCTTATTTTCTGGACCAAAAGTATAAAAGCCCCTCAGTGTGACTGATTAAGGCTTTCTTTTGTTTAATATAAGGCATATGATTGCCTTATATTGCAATTTATATAAATAATCCAATTAAGGAAAAAGAAAGTAATGTTTAAGCTAACATGCTTGTCTTGAAATTAAAGAGGCTGTTGCAAACTGCAGCATTTTTGAGTTATCATCACTGCTTCATTGACATGCTCACTGCTGTTTTCTTGAAGTTTTCATAATATGCAAGAGGAAAGTAGCTTGGATGCCAAAGAGAAAAAGAGAAGATAGCAACACATCTACCTTTGCACAAATGAAAAAACTCATAATAATTCCTATAAAACCTTTATCAAATAAAGGCTGTTTTAATAGAGCTGACAGATTTTTCATGAGGAGGAAAAGAACCAGTCTTGATGCTTAACTTTTCTTTTCAGTTGCATTAAATTTAGGAGGGTTTGGGAATGAAGATTAATTAGAAACTTAGAAAACTAATGGCAAAAAAAAAAAGACCTAATGGTCCATTGAGTCTACTCTTTAAGGTTTTTTATTTTTGTTTTCTTTTTAATTTATGCATTATTATATTTTTATTTTTGTCAGTACATGCAAACGTGTTTAAACTCAGTTACTGAGGATTATCCCATTACCACTGCGGGAACTTGCTTCCAAGCTTTTGCCCTTTCACCATCCCCTTGTCTCCTCCTCCTCTCCTGGTGGTCTCCCATCCTATTGCTGAGGTTGCTTTGGCTACAAAGCTGGGTCTCCTTGCGTGGAGAGGGAGTGGGCCTCCCTCTTACCCACACACTTTACCCTCCCACACACACCATGAGAAACCTGGCCAATGAGGGAGTCGGTCTCCCTTTGACCCACACACTTTGCCTTCCCACAAGTACCATGAGCAACCTGGCCAATGACAACAAGCAGAGCAGCAGCAGCCTCGAGGAGGTAAGTGCAGCTGGGCACCTCCTTGAGGCAATGGGCTGGACTGTGGGGTTCTGGTGCCCTGGGAGTGTGAGGGATGGTCTGGGCACTTGCCTTCTGCTTCCTAGGGCTCTGGACAGCCTGTGTTGCCATTTGGGAGTGGCCTGAGAGGGATGGCAAGGCTCCTCTGGGGGACAACGGTTTGGCCCCCTCCCCGATCTCACCTTCATCCACTAGAGACAATAGATCCTCCCAGCCCTGCCCAGACCACCATAGGCACCCCTGATGATGTTGAGCTGGCTATCTCCACCCTGGCTATGCCCACTCTGCCCCTCAAGGTAAAAACCTTGATGGGGCACTCAATGAAATCACGTTTGACACCTCCCTGATGTAAACTATCCCAAGTAAACCTGCCTTTTGAAATTAACTGGTGGTGATTTTTGTCAATGCTGATGGCGTTCAAATGGTATTCCAGTTGCCTTGGAGATTTCAACCAAGATATCTGTTATTATTGATGCTATCTTTGTTTTCTTTTGCCACAGTCATTCTACTTCTATTTCCAGGTGTTTGTATTTTTTCTTCTATTCTTCTGTCTCCATATGTTGCAATGTCTACTATCTGGACTTTTTTGTCTTTCTTATCAACAATTGCTAAGTCTGCAGGGATGTGTGGCAGATGTCTATTTGAATTCTAAAGTGCCAGAGCATTTTGACTTCTTCCTTTTCTATTACTTTGTCTATTTTGTGGTTTCTCACTGGTTCTTGCTTGCAGGCAAATGGTATTTCTTGCAGATATTCCAGTACACCATTGTCACTACTTTATACTGCCATTGTTTATAGTCAGTCTGTGTGAATGTCTTGCAGTAGCTGACAAGGTGGTCCCCTATTTCTTCAGTTTCTTTGCAGAAGCTGCACTTGCTGTCTATTGCTGTCTTCTCAATTCTGACTTTATATGCATTTTTTTTCCCTAAGGCTTGGTCTTGTGCAGCCAGAATTAATCTCTATATCTCTTTCTTTCAACTTTTTTGGTCTTGCCAGGTCTTGTTGCTGTCTGTTTTACCTGCTATTTTTTTTAAATGTACTGGTCATATAAAACCTTGCCTTACAATGTCTTTTTTATTCTTCATTTGGTCTTTCCTACAGGATATTTTGGTCTCTGTTCAATAAGCCTGATATAGTAGACATGGTATATTAGCTTCAATGCATCTTCTTCACTGTCCTTCAGATACTCTTCAATGTCCTTTTTACTTCTTCAATAACCCCGTTGCTACATTCCACACCCATCTTTGCTCCTTGGTCAAATAAGCCTGTCAATGTCATTGGATGGATGAAGGACATGATACATTGTCATTATTTTTCTGATCTTCCTATTCATCTGACTCTTGTTATTTCTAGGTGTTTGAATTTCTAGTCAGGTGGCAGGGAGTTAAATGTCTTCTTACAATCAGTCCAAGTTAGTTAGTCTTCCTTCTTTACAAAATTACAGGTAGTCCTTGACAGTTCACCTCATGACCGTGTGAAGTTATAACGTCTTTGAAAATGAGTTATGACCATTTTTCACACTTACAACCATTGCACCATCCTCATGGTCACCTGATCAAAATTCAGATGCTTGGCAATTGACTCATATTCATGACCATTGAAATGTCCCAAGGTTATGCAATCACCTTTTTGTGACCTTCTGATGAGCAAAGTCAATGGGGAAACCTGATTCACTTAATATCTGTGTTACTAATTTAAAAACTATGGTGATTCCTTTACCAACTGTGGCAAGAAAGGTCATAAAATCAGGCAAAATTCACTTAACAAAATGTCTTTTACTTAGCAACAGAATGTTGGGCTCAATTATAATCATAACTTGAGAACAGCCTGTGTCTTGTCAATTAGAAGCTTTCTGCTCTTTGAGCGGTTTTCTTTCTGCTCAGACAGAAAGAGCTTGCTTTCAACTAGATGCTGTTGGATGGCATCTGCTTCCACACCAGTTAGTAATTGGACATTATTGATAAGCAGGTAATTGTTATATAGCTGCCAGATGTTGTTCCTTTTGTTTGATCTTTCATTGTCAGGTAGGTTTTGCCAAATGTTAAAACCAATTTCCAATTTCACCTCTTTACAGTTTGTTGTTGAACCATTTGGCAATGAGAGAGTGCAGACTAATCAGATATTTCAACCAAAAGCCATGCAGTTCATCTTCACTCAAGTGCTGAGTAGTTCTTGATCTTCTTTGTCCTATTCTCCATAGTTTCTGCTTTATTACAGGTTCTTTTCATTTTAACTTCTTCTTTTGTCCTCCACTACCTCCTTTATCCAGGTTGTATTCTAATTGTGTTTCTTAAGTTGGCCCATAGTTGGCCCATAGCTGTCATTAGAATTGCAGTTTCTCCTTCATCAAGTGTTGGCTGGTTCTTTGCAGTCTATTGATAGATTGGTAGAAATGCTTCTGATTTGACTGAAATTAGAGAGCCTGCTGATCTTCTTGGCAATGGCTATTATATGCTGCTTTATTATTTCCAGCGCTTTCTTGATTTTTCTTTTTTTTTGTAGACAAGGTTTTTTTTTATTTTTAAACACAAACATACACATATAAAAACATAAAATCTTCTTCCATTTTATATAAATACAGTGTGTCAGTTGGTTACGTATCTTTTGTGCTATACTTTTGTAGTCATTTACTCACAATTTATATCAATGTTTACATTGTCAAATTAACATATGTTTCTCTATTTATCAGTTATTAATCATCCATGACTAAACTATTTATTCTATTGTTTTATACAAGATGTTCCACATCTTATCTTAAAATTTATGTTATATTTTCAACCAGTGGTTGTATATATCTGTATCATGTTTTATATCAATCTATTAGATTTCTATCACAAAATTATCTAGTCTATTATATTACCATGCCTTTTTATCCAACCATTAATAAAACAAATCCTATATCATATAAAATTGCTTATTTTCTTGTTCTCTAATTTCAAATGTCAGTTTACTTACTTCAGTACAGTCCATAATTTTTTTGATAACTTCCTCCTACATAGGGATTTTGTCATTTTCCCAGTTCTTCGTAAATACAATTCTAGCTGCTGTTAAGACATTTACAATCAAATATTTCAGTTCTTTATTGTATATGTCTGGTATGACTCCCAAAGAGATCTTGAAACCAAAGCTCTGGTTTAAAGTCTGTATGCTGTTTTATCATTTTTTCCAACCATGTGTGGATTTCAGTCCAATATTTCTTTGTGTCTGAACATGTTCACCACATATGGTAATATGAACCAGGTATCTGATGACATTTCCAGCATTTATCCAATTTATTCTTAAACATTCTCACAAGTCTTGTCAGGGTAGATCCCACCGATAAAACATCTTATACAAATTTTTTTTATATGTATATATTTTCTTTATATTTACAGCTGTCATTAGAATTGCAGCGCTTTCTTGATTTTTCTTGTCTCTGGATAATATTTCTTGATCAGACATTCTTTGGTTGTCTTGCTTTTCAGCTTTTTTTCTTTCATCTGTTCAAGTTTACTTGCATCTGATCTTAGTGTGTGGATCTTATTCTGCAGCTTGATCTTCCATTTTGGTGATGCATAGTTTGCCTTTTTTTTTCTTTGTTGATTCTGCATCCAAGTTCATCAGTTATAATGCAGCTGCACTGTACATCACTTGAGTTGTTTCTTGCACTGAGCTGGTGCTTATATTTGATCTTACAATATTGGTATCCTGTGTGACTTTTTTTTTGGCAAATCTTTGATTTCTTTGCCCTGGGTAGACCTTTGCAATTCTTCCAGTTCTATTTCTGTGAATAATTTATTTTGTATTATAAACCGACTTTAACTTGATAGCCTCTGTTCTGTTACTTCTGATTCTAGATGTTCTTTCTAGAACATTTACTACTGCTACGATTACGACCACGACTGTTATATATAAAAAATGTGAAATCATAGCTATCCCTTGCTTCTTTCCACCTGTCCCTCCCTCCTTCCCTCTCTCTCCTTCCTTCCTTTTGTTTGTTATTTTATTGATGAAGTCCTTTAAGTATCATTCCAAAGGCCCCAGTCATGATTGGTATAACAATGGATTTTTTCCCCCATAAGCATTCAGCTTTGAACTGCAAGTCCTGGTATTTCATAATGATTACCAATTATTTTTCCTCAATCCTAGCATCCCTGTTAGGCCTCAGTCAGGAGTAATGCATAGTGATTCTTCCAAGCTGATATTTTTATTTCACACCTATTGACAAAATCCTGCTAGACTGAGCCCTCTTGCAATATTGCCATCCTGAGGAGGGGCTGTCTTTGCCTTCTTTCTCTCACACATAATATCTGGATTGAGTTGACTCTTACTCTTTTTTGGCCAGTTCATACTCACAGTTTGTCTTAATCAAAATTGTTGCCAGTGGGCCCATTGATAGTAAAAAAAACCAATAAAGTTATATGGAGTGTGTCACTATAAAAAGGATCAGTTGCCCAACTAGCCTCACCGTTTCTGGAAATCTGTACTAAAAGGCTGCATTTTTATTGGAAAAGTTGGCTCCAAAGTTCTCATGCAGTTCCAGCTATGAGCCCTGAGATTTACATTCATTATTGCCAGTAGTAAATTAGTATTTACAAAGGATGGCCTTGTTTTGCCTTTTAAGTATTTTGTTTTTTCAGTTTTGTTGTTTTACTTCAAGGAGTTGATGATAAGAAATTTAACTAAGCCTGTTGTGGTTGGTGATTCATAGCTGGAGTGCTGTGACCCTGGATGAGTCTCAAACCAACCTGTTTCAATTATAAAGGGAAAAACATTATATCTCCTTTTTAGAGGATGGAGTTCTTCCAGTCTCTCTGCAGATAGGCTTCACTACAACAGTAAGGTAGCTGTGTGGTCTCGACAGCTGGCTTTTTGCATGGAAGACTTCAAAAGTGGCCTGCAGTGGGATAAAAAATAATTGCTTTTGCCCACAATATTATCCATACTGTTATATGCTATAATAATCAGGAATGTACATGGAAAGTGCCACCTGAAGGGAGCTTTCCTCAGCAGCAGTGTTGGTAGTAATGAGACCTATAGCTTTGAAATATAGCAGCTCATGGCCAGTAGCATCTTTCAACTTGGGCTGCAAATAGGTCTTCAGGAGTTACTGCCTTATTCTTCCACATTTGGGAATGTTAAGGCTAGGTCCCACTGGCCGACGGACGCAAAACGTATGCATAAAGGACACAGCGGACAAAGAAAATATCAGGGGTGGCTCCATTCGTTGTCATTCACTCCAAAAAGTGCTGAAAATTTGCATAAACAGAACGGAAAAGAACAGAAAAGAATGGACGTGGGTAGTATGTAGCAGGGATGTTCATAGGAAGCCTAGTGGATGACAACGGATGGAAGCGGATGACATCTCCGACGGGGTTCCGGGGGAGAATTTCAAAGCGGACGCATAGCAGAAGGAGCGGATGCATAGAGGATGAAGCGGATGCATCACGGATGCCTATAGGAAACAAAGCAAATGCCGCGTGGATGTATATTGGATGCAAAGCGTTCACTGCGCATGCGGGGAGTATGAATTGCATCAGCTCCACGGATATAAAAGGATGCAGCACGCATGCAGTCAGCATAGAGGGGAAAGGCATGCTGCCAATACATCTAGCAGGAACACCATGGTTTGTCAGTCAGGCAAGAACAGGAAGCTGGTGTCTACTCGTTCCAGCCCTGGCAAGAAGGCCAGAACCAGCATCCCACCCTCTGGCACTGACTCTGAATCTGCAGCTGCTGCTGCTGCTGTGGTGGTGGACCAGCCCCAAGGGCCTCAAAGCCCTGCTGCTGAAGGCCCTGCTGCTCAAGCCCCTGAAGGTCCTGCTGCTCAAGCTCCTGAAAGCCCTGCTGAAGCCCCTGCCAGAGGGAGGAAGAGGAAAGGGAAGGAGAAGGGAGAGAGGAAACAGTACACCATTTCTGAGGAGCATGAGGATGAGGTGCTGGAATGGCTGAGGGAGAACAAGTACCTCTGGAGAAAGGGCCACAGACTCTATCGCGACACCAAGAAGAAACAGGCAGCTTGGAGAGACAAGGCAGAGAGCCTGGGGTACACTGCAGAAGTACTCCTGGGATGGTGGAAGCACATGCATACCTGGTATGGCAAGCTACACCTCAAGAAATTCAGGCAGGCCACTGTCAAGCTCACTGACTGGGAGATGTACGTCATGGCCAAGTGCAGTTTCCTGGAGGGTGAGATCCACCAATGACGAGCAGCCCCTTTGACACCCCTCTCCCTCAGACAGCCCACAGACAGCAAGTCCTCTTCCAGCCAGGAGCCAGCTGCCCTGTCCAGGCAGGTGTCTTCAGAGGGCCCCACAGCAGAGAACCCCCTGACAGCTGCACTCCCCATGCCAGCAGATTTGGAGGATCCCATGGGGGATGACGCCCTGCTGTCACAATTGGAGGAAGAAGCAGCAGCCACCAGAGGCCAACCCACCCCCATCCCCACCCCAGCTCCAAAGGATGCAGGCAGAGAGGCAGAGTGGAGGGCCAGAACCACAGTGTGCTGTTGGAGATCAGGGACACAATGAAGATCAGCACAGAACTTCTCTCTCAGCTGGTCCACTTGGACAGAGCATCCTCGGGCCGGAAGCCCTTCATCACCTACATGAGCGACCCTGAGGGACCTGCTTGAGGCCCAGTACCAGGTGATGAAGCAGAAGATCGCAGCACTTCTGCACAACCCTCAAGGCCCAGCTGAAGCTGCTCCTACCCAGTCCAGGTCTGCTCCTCCACCCCAGGCAATGTTACAGCCATTCCACAGCTTTCAACAGCTCCTCACCGACCAAGGCTACGACTACCAGGACTTCCCACAGCAAAAACAGACCTTCCCAGTCCAGGCCCAGGTTCATCGCATGCCACTGATGCCACTCCTCACCCAGCTGCAGACAGACAGTCCCACTACACTCCTCCTCCCTCCACTCCACAGCCAAGCCCGTCAATAGACAATCTGTCATCAGTATTGGGCCTGATATCTCAAGTATCAAGTATCTCAAGTCCTTGATGAAGGGCCTCTCAACCTCACAGGACTGAGTCAGCTCTCGGACAGCTTCCTGAACACACCATCCCCTGTTGTACTCTCAGGGCCAAGCACCCCAATGGCGCCTCAGACCAGCACTCAAGCCACAGCCACTCCACAGTCCCTGGCCGCTTAACAGCTGAGACCATGGACATGACTCAGAGTGACTGAGAATAGTGCCAGAGACTGAGCTGTTATTTGTTCACTTTATCTTTGCTTAAGACACTTTACTTGGTTCATTTTGCTTTTTTAATAAAGTCATACAGTTTACTCAAGACAGTTATTAATAAAGGTTATCTTTGCTTAACACACTTGGTTCATTTTTTTTCTCATAAAAGTGTTGAAAACTTTGAAAAAATGGTTAAGCCTTTGCATGCTTGTGGGATAGGTAAGGATAGTTGTAGAATAAATAAGGATAGTTGTGGGATAGATAAGGATAATTGTGGGATAGATAAGGATAGTTGTGGGATAGATAAACCTCCAGTGCAAGCATAGTGGGACTGTATGGTCCACCATCGCAGCTGCCACACATATGGACCTTTATTATCTATTACAATTTATTCATTGATCAACACATTTTGAAATAAACAAAGCTCTTTATTAATGCCCTATTCATTGTAGGACCACTCAACATACATGGCACAATCTAATCAGTGTTATGCCACAGCTTCGAGGAAGCATCCATTAACCATCTACCATCCTGTCTTGCCACTCCACTGCTCCAGCTGGGGAGTTGCACCAGCTCTCCAGCTGGGGAGTTGCAGTGTCTCAGTAGGTTGCGCTGCTTCTTCTCTTCACGTGAAGCTCTGTTGGGGCCTTATACACCCACAATGTCTGTCAGGTTTCCTCTTTGCCTCCATTCCCCAGGCTCCATATCCCCATTCCCTTGTTGACGGTCCACAAGTCTGTTCTGCAACACTGGGTAGCGGGTGCGCATGAGATTGTGCACGATGCAGCAAGTTTCAACGATGCTCCTTACAGTCTGTGGCTCATGCTGCATGGTGGTGAGAAGTATCTAGAACCTGTTGGCAAGGATTCCAATTGCATTCTCCACCCCCGTCTTGCCTGGACAGCCTGTATTTGAAGATCCTCTCTTCATGGGTGAGGCATCTTGAAGTGTACGGCTTCATGAGGTAGGTTCTGAGGGAGAAGGCGTTATCACCAATGATGAAGTAGGGCACATCTCTTCTGCAAGAGTGGTACCACTCTCCAGCCTTGTTCAGTGGTGGGGTACTTGAGGAGCTCCTCCACGAATTCGTCGATGATGGCCTGCACCACTTCTCTGACCACTTTTGCTGATGCTGTTGTGTGGCACCCTCCACGCATACTGCATGTTTCTGTATGTGGTTCCAGAGACCAGGTGCCGCAGAGTCAGTGCCACCTTCAGTCCGGGGTCCAGGTTGAGATGGAAGTTGGTGCTTGGCTTGGTCAACCTGGGTCTCAGATGCTGTACAAGTTCGTCAAACATGGCTGGTGGCATCTTCATGAAGTGCTGGAATGCATGAGGGTCTTCATTCCTCAGCTCCACCATCAACTGGTCATACAGTCCAAACTCCATTCTTCTCCCGATCCAACCTGGGACCCACACAGCTCTTGGATGTCTCCTTCTTCTCCTTCTGTATAAAACTTCAAACAGTCTGAAAAGGTTTTGGTTCTGGTGATGAATGAACGCAGCTATCATACGGACTGTGTCATGATCCATGGTGGAGAACAATTGATGATGTGGAAGACCAAGACCAAGGGTGAAGAGGTCTGTACACCAGGGCTGCTGGACTCATACTGAGATCCAGATGATTTTCTCCCCCTTTTTATAGGAAATATCGGTTGTCCGCTAGTTGTCCTTCTACATACTCTAGACATACTGCAGACATCCTAAATATCCGAGATACATCCCAGATACAAACATTTTGTCCATTTTAATCCTTTATATACGAGATGCATACACTTACATCCTTTCTATTTCCATGCTACTAACGCTGTATAGACGTTCCGTGTACCTTTTGTTTCCTCCCTCTTTCCATTTTCAGCTGCAGTGGATGTGAGTTGAGGGGATGGCCAAAGGATGCAGAGAGGATACAGCAGACGTTTAACGGATGATAACAGACATAGAATGTTTGTTGCCCGTATATGTCACAGATGTACATCGTACGTGGTGGAAAGTTCATCTGTTCACAAAGTTTTGTGCAGCTCAAAACTTCTCGCACAGATGAAATCTCAGTGGACGGATGCTCGAGGGATAGTGCGTATGAAACACGTATACAGTGAGTACACAACGGATGCATAGCGTTTTCCAGCAGATGGCAAGCTTTTTTTAACATTTTACATCCTCTTTGCATCCGCTGGAGCAGTGGGACCGGGGCTTTAGTCATTATGAAATGTGTCCTGGTCTCTTGGGATTAGAAGTCCCAAGTTTTGCAGTTAAGGTTAGATAACTGCTGCTTTTGACCAACTTTTAACTACAGCTTTTAACTATTTTTCTTCTTGACTTTTCGTTCAGTTAATCAGTTGACTATGCTCTCTCTTTCGCACCTGCTCCCAAAGAGATAGTGGAGACAAAATGGAGGTGCTGGTCTGTGGAGTTCAGCCTGTTGCAAGTGGAATTGCAGTTCCTCTTAAGGCCCTGTCACACTGGCCGACGGATGCAAAACGTTTGTAAAAAGGACACAGCGGACGAGAAAAATGTTCCATCCGTTGTTATCCGCTCTCAAAAGGGGCAAAAATTTGCATAACCAGAGCGGACAACACAGAAAGGAACGGACGGGGGGAGGATGTAGGGCAGATGGAAAGCGGATGCTCCACGGAAGCCTAGCGGATGGAAGCGGATGAGAGCGGATGGCACATCAAGGCTTCCAGGGGAGTGCAGCAAAGCGGACGCTGAACGGATACAGCGTATGCAGAGCAGACGCTGAGCGAATGAAGCGGATGCACAGCGGATGCCAAGCGGATGAAGCAGATGCAGAGCGGAAGCCTAGCAGATGCCTAGCGGAAGCCTAGCGGATGCCTAGCATTCACTGCGCATGCGGGGAGGATGCATTGCGTCAGCCCCGCGGATATAAAGGGAAGCAGCTCCCAAGCAGGTCAGCATTCAGAGGAAAGACCTGCTTCCAGACACAGCTTGCCAGCCTGCCTGCCTGACTGACTGCCTGCCTGCCTGACTGCCTGCCAGCCAGCAACCCTACAACCATGGGGAAGAAGAGAAAGCCTCAGCTATCTGCTGCCAGCCCTGGCAAGAGGGACAGGGCCACCCTCCCACCCCCTGGTCCTCACTCTGCTTCTGCTGGGGCTTCTGCAGCCCGGGCTCACTCTTCTGGGGCTGGGGCTTCTGCTGATGCTGCTTCTGGAGGAGCTGATGATGCTGCTTATGGCAGTGGTGCTTCTGCTGGTGCTTACTCTGCTGATGCTGCTTCTGGCGGTGGTACTTCTGCTGGTGCTTACTCTGCTGATGCTGCTTCTGGCAGTGGTGCTTCTGCTGGTGCTTACTCTGCTGGCACTGCTCCTCGTCCTGGTGTTTCTGCTGGTGCTCCTGGTCCTGCTGGTGCTCCTGGTCCTGCTGGCGCTCCTGGTCCTGCTGGTGCTCCTGGTCCTGCTGGTGCTCCTGATCCTGCTGGTGCTGCTGGTGCTGCTGCTGCTGGTGGTGGTGTGCAGGAGCAGCCCCTATAACCTGGAAGCCCCTCTGATGAGGGCCCATTAGGTCCTTCCAAAGGGAGGAAGAGGCAGATGCAAGAATGGGAGAGGAGGCAACACTCCATCGAGGAGGAACATGAGGATGAGGTGCTGGAGTGGCTGAGAGAGAACGAGTATCTATGGCAGAAGGGACACAGGCTCTATAGGGACACCAAAAGGAAGCAGGCTGCTTGGAGAGAGAAGGCGGAGAGCCTGGGCTACACTTCAGAGGTGCTCCTCAGCTGGTGGAAGCACATGCACACCTGGTACGGGAAGCTGCACCTCAAGAAATCTGGCCAGGCTGCGGTCAAGCTGACGGACAGAGAGAACTACGTCATGGCCAAGTGCAGCTTCCTGGAGGGTGAGATCTGCCACCGAGGAGCAGCCCCTCTCACAACCCTCTCTCTCAGGCAGCCTGCTGAGAGCCAGTCCTCTTCTGGCAGAGAGTCAGCTCCTGTCTCCAGGCAGGTATCTGTGGAGCGTGCCATGACAGAGATCCCCCCAACAGCTGTACTACCCATGGCAGAGCGCGTGGAGGACCCCCTGACGCAGTGGGAGAAAGGAGACGGCACTTCCACCATAGCCCAACCCGCATCCACCCCCAGCTCCACCTCCATAGAAAGACAGAGTGGTAAACCAGAGGGACAGAGCCACACTGTCCTGCTGGAGATAAGAGACACCATCAGGAGCAGCGTAGATCTCTCTCAGCTGGTACACACCGACTCCTCATCGTCCAACCGCAAACCCTTCCTCACCTATGTGAACCCTCATGGACATGGCGGAACTCCAGTACCAGGTGGAGAAGGACAGGATCACCAATCTGCTTCACAACCCTCCAGACCCAGATGAACCTGCTCCCACCCAGTCCAGGTCTGCTCCTCCACCCCAGGTGATGTGACTCCCATTCCAAGGCTTTCCACAGGCCCTCACCTACCAAGGCTACGGCTACCAGGAGGTCCAGCAGCACAGGCAGCAGCCCTTCCCAGTCCAGGCAGATGTTCATCGGACGCCACTGGTGCCACTGATGCCACCGATGCCACCCACGCCACCGATGCCACCCACGCCACAGATGCCACCAATGCCAGTCCTCACCCAGCTGCAGACCAGACATCCCCACTACACTGCTCTTTCCTCCACACCACAGCCAAGCCCGGCCTCAGTACATCTGTCATCGGTACTGGGGCTGACACCCCATGGCATGGAAGAAGGGGCTCTCAACATCACGGGACTGAGCCAGCTGTCTGAGAGCTTCCTCAACACACCGTCCCCTGTTGTCCTCTTGGGGTCAGGCACCCCAGTGGCGCTTCAGACCAGCACTCCAGCAGCAACCACCTCCACAGCACCTGGACCCTTCACCCCCGAGACTGGGCACGCCTGCGAGTGACCAAGAAGAGTGCCAGAGACTGTGTGACTACCTGCTGATTTTATTTGGACACTTGACTTGGGTCATTTTTCTTTTACAGCTTGTTATTAATAAAGATTATCTTTGCTTCACATACTTGCTTCATTTATTTTTTTCAATAAAGTCTTGGTGGAAACTTTTAGAAATAGTTTAAGCCTTTGCATGCTTGTGGGATGGGTAAGGGTAGCTGTGGGAAGGGCAGGGACACCTTTGGGATGGGTAATAGCTGTGGGATAGATAAACCTCCAGTGTAAGCATAGTGGGACTGTATGGTCCACCCTCCCATGTGCCACACCTTTGGCCCTTCATTATCAATAACAATGTAAGCATTGATCCACACATTTGAACATAAACACAACTCTTTATTAAATGCCCTGTTCATTGTAGGCCCACCCAACATACATGGCCCAATCTCATCAGTGTGATGAGACAGGCTGAAGGAAGCATCCATTAATCATATATCATCCTGTCTTGCCACTCCACTGCTCCAGCTGGGGAGTTGCACCAGTGTTTCAGGAGGTTGCACTGCTTCTTCCCTTCACGTGAGGCTCTGTTGGGGCCTTGCACATCCTCAGTGTCTATCAGGTTTCGCCCTTGCCTCCATTCCCCAGGCCATGTCCCCATTGCCTTGTTGGAGGTCCACGAGCCTGTTCTGCAAGACTGGGTAGCGGGTGCGCATGAGATTGTGCAGGATGCAGCAAGCTTCCACGATCCTCCTCACGGTCTGTGGGCGATGCTGCATGGTGGTGAGAAGTACCTGGAGCCTGTTGGCCAGGATGCCAAAGGCATTCTCCACCACCCGCCTTGCCCTGGACAGCCTGTAGTTGAAGATCCTCTCTTCACGGGTGAGGCATCTGGAAGTGTAGGGCTTCATGAGGTAGGTTCTGAGGGAGAAGGTGTCATCCCCCATGATGAAGTAGGGCACATCTTGCGTGTCATTGGGCAGGGGGTCTGGATCTGGGAAGCCCATGATGAGGTTGCGTTCCAGCCCCTCCTTGAGGTCATTGGCGTTGTATACCTGGGCATCTGAAGCTAACCGTTGCCTGAAGCATCGATGTACATGAACTTGTAGTCAGCATCGACCATGGCGAAGAGGATGATGCTGAAGAAGCCCTTGTAGTTGAAATAAGTGGACCCCGACTTGGCTGGAGCTTTGCAGGCCACGTGCTTGCCATCTATGGCTCCAACGGTGTGGGGGAAGTTCCACTTCTGATACCAGTGTTCTTCAACTTTCTTCCATCCTTCTTCAGTGGAGGGGCACTGGAGGAGCTTCTCCAGGTATTCTTCGATGATGGCCTGCACCACTTCTCTGACCACAATGCTGATGGTGTTGTGTGGCACCCTCCAGCCGTACTGCATGCTCCTGTAGGTGGTCCCGGAGGCCAGGTGGCGCAGAGTCAGTGCCACCTTGAGCCCAGGGTCCAGGCTGGGCTGGAAGTTGGTGTTTGCCTTGGTCAACCTGGGTCTCAGCCGCTCCACAACTTCGTCAAACATGGTTGGAGGCATCCTCATGAAGTTCTGGAATGCACGAGGGTCTTCGTTCCTCAGCTCCACCATCAGCTTGTTGTACAGTCCGTACTCTGCTCTTCTCCTGATCCATCTTCGGACCCAGACACTTCTTGGCCACCTCCTTTTCTTCCCGTAGAACAGGTGAAAGAGCCTGTAGATGGCTTTGCTCTGTTGTAGAATGATGGTGGTTCCCTCTGCAAACATTTTTTCTGTTTTAAATGCTTTGTTTGCAAGCTGCATCTGCTTTCATCCTTTCTCCGTCCACGCTACTAATGCTTTGTGTCCATTCTGCATCCGTTTCGCTTCCTCCCTGTGTCCGCTTTCTGCTGGAGCGAATTTGAGTTGCGCGGATGTGCAGCAGATGCCTAGCGGACGTAGCGGATGCGTAATGGATGACGACGGATGTAGAACAGATTATCCCCGTATGCCTAGCGGATGCAGAACGGACGCATTGGATATATTTTCCTCTCAAAAAGTTTTGAGCAGCTCAAAACTTTTTGAGCGGATGGAACCTCAGTCGACGGATGCTGGACGGATAGAGAGGAAGAAAAACGGATGCAGTGAGTACAGAATGGATGCATCGCGTTAACCAATGGATGGCAAATGTTTCTCTCCGTTTTACATTCTCTTTCCATCCGTTGGTGCAGTGTGACATGAGCTTAAGTGAGGATCCTGGAGGTCTGGATGATAGAGACATGTTGGCAGCTCAGGCGAATGTGACAATTAAGGCCTTACCTGAGAAGAAAATCAGGCTTGACCGAAGCCATTCATCTTCTTGATACAAGTTGAATTATTGCCATGCCCTCTATGTGCGTTACTCTGTGTTTTGAAATTTCAAAGATATTTGGACATATCACCTGCTTAAGCTGAACTGGCAACCTGTTTACTCTGAGACTCGATTTAAAATGGAAGCCTGACCTTCTAATGCTAAACATAATCTGACCCTCTCTTCAAAACCCAGAGGCCCTACTGCTATCTGAAATCCATCTGTAGGGAACTGCCAAGAGGCTTTTCCTAGAGTAGGACTTGAGAAGTTGAATTATTATGACTATTCTTGCTTACCTTTCTTTCTGCCTATTTATCTCTTACTTATAAAGCATCTAAAATTTAAAAGATAAAACAGTCCCTGCCCACAGACTAATGTAATAGACATGATGCAGAAGGAGAGGAAAGAAAGTGGGAGGGGAGATAAAAGCCAGCTCAGGATTCTCTAGCAGAGAAAAGAGAAGGCTTTTTACAATTATTCCCCTTCTGGTCAATAAAAGCAGTGAAAATGGTCCTCTGCTTGTCATATCCACTTTCTGAAAGGTCTGTTAGTTCATAGTCCCCTGACAAATAGCAATGAGAGCTCCTAACTGCTAAGGATGTAACAAAGTCCCCCCCCCCCCCCCCCCAGTTACAGCTATCATGCTGGAGCCACTCCAAAGGTGCAGGATAGAACAAACAGCTTTCAGTGCTATAATAAAAATGAGCATAGCAAAAAGCTGTAATTGAATAGGGCAATCCTAATCCACCCTTAATGATGCTGCTTGAGAAGAATCCTCTGTGTCTCATATTGTGATATTATCACTAATGAAGAGGTACTGTGAAGATCTGATTTAGAACACTTGTCGGGAGCTGTGAATAATGTTGAATGAGGCTTGTGGGCCATATTTTATGTATGCCTAAAGAGCAGCATCCAAAAATGCTTAGATACTTCCTAGAGGAAAGGGGAAACGAGACCAGTCTCAGAAAAACTTGGTGCCAAACACTTAAGGAGGATCTTAAGATGATTAATGTCCCCAGTGCTGATGATGCTGTGAATGATGAAAACTGCTGAAAGCACTCGCTACCTAATGTATCTGCATAGGATAATGAGGAGGAGGAGGAGAAAGATTAATCCATCCTACTATTACTTGGAAAAAATGGATATGGCAAAGACCCTTATCTGCCAGTGGAAAAAAGCTTAAAATCCTAAATGAGACACGCAGAGTTGACACTGTATTCCATAGAGAAGCTGAGAGATAGTATTAGACCTCTACTTTAGTAAAAGCCTCCACAAACCTCCTTCTGCTTTTTGTCTGATGTTGTGTGCTACCATATCACATTAACAAGTGAATGTTTATTTCCAACAATGGCTGAATAACTTGCTTAAACCAAATCATTCCTTATAAAACACTAATGCACATACCTAATAGTTAATTGAAGAAGCTTAAATTAAGATCATTCAGCCAAAAACCTGTTTGGATTCTCCTGTGGGGTTGAGAATTGAGAAGAACTATCAGAACATCATCTCAGCAAAGATTTTGATGGAGCAGATGAATTTTTATTTATTTTATTTATTAAATTTATAAGCTTTCCCAAGAGGCACACTTAGTTCATGATAGTGTCATTACAAGAAAGGCTGGTAGAAAGAAATGGCTTTTTTATAAATCCTTTAGCATATGGCTGACCTTATATAAGCTCAGAATCTAAGCAGGTTCAGGCTGGTTAGTACTGAGATTGGTAACCTGCAAGGAATGTAGTCAAGACTAGGAAGTTAGGGGGAAAGACCCCAATAATGCAAATTCTATATCACTGCTAAGAAAATCAGATGATGATGGATATAGAATCACCTCAAATCATTCTTTTAAAGAAAGGGAGGCACTCAATAGAAAAAAAATGACATGGTTATGACTTGAAAGCAAAAATGTGAACATCCTCTAGAAACTTATCTCATTCTGATCTTACTTTATTCTAGCCCTTGGTTGTCTCTGACATTCTTAAAAGGAAAAAAAGAACATTTAAACTCCTTTGTTGACCAAAAAAGAAAAAAAAAAAAGATGAATCTCTTTGGGAAAGTTAAGATACTTCATCCCCCACCCCCAAAAAATCTGAATGTGTCTGACCTCCCCTGCATTGTTGAAACATATGTTACCAGGTCCTGAATGAATATGGAGGTCTCTATCAAGAAAATATTAATTACCTTCCTTAGGAGGAAGATAGCAAAACTCCTATACAATCTGTGTTGTCCAACAGATTTATTTCTCTCACAAACATTTCCTGCAAATTTGCTGAAAGCTGTTTCCCACCTCTGAAGAACTGGTAATCTCCCACCTGTCGAGCATTAATATGGTGTACAGAATGGCAGATTTATGAATTGTACCAAAGACAAGCATGAAACAATATATTTTCCCTTTGCTTGATAGAGGCTCTGCATGAGACAAACTAATACATTATTGCAGCCGAACGCTCTTGTTAGCTGTTTTCCTTTCCAGAATTAAAACAAAGAGAAAAGGAGATAAAACAAAGCGGCAAGCAACACAATCTACCCTGAATTGTATGCATTCAGCCTAGTTACAGAAGCTTTAAAGTTTATTAAAGTTTATCGACCATGTGTATACATTTCTGGATTTAGGCTCAATTGCTTCTCTCCAAGCTGGAACATTGAATTAAGATGCAGAGCCTCGCTGTGGCTCTCATGGACTCCAACTGAGCTACAGGTAGCAGAAGTCTCCTTCAATTAGACATAATCATCACTCACAGTCAATAATTGCGCTAAAGGCTGCTTTCAAATCTGTGAGGGATTCGCATTTAATGTACTGATTCAGCTTGTCTGAGCCAAATTCACTGTGTACTGAAACCAAAGCAATTTAGATCTTGCCTACGGCCCTTCTGGCAGTTCATCTAGTACTCAACGCTGTTAGGACTGTGAGATACAATTTAATCGGAGACATCTGTGTGCAGAGAGGACCTTTTTCCAGTGGCAGAGAAAAGACTAAGTTATGGATAAACTGTAGGATTTTTATATGAAGAATCAGGCTTCTGAACATATAATATTTAAGATATAGAAGAAAGATGATTGGTGGAGAGAGAGAGAGAGGGAGGGAGGGAGGGAGGGAGAGGGGGGGGGAGAGAGAAGCCCACATGATAATTGTTATACCAGAAATACACATCAGGGCAAGTCTTTCAAACTTTAAAGTATAAAATACTTGATAATTTGGATTCCTTGAATATTTATTTAATAGTATCATAATATTAATTGTCAGCCATATCAAAGTTGATGTAGAAATGCTTCACACTGAAAATTTCTAAAACAGATCACATTTGTCTGCAGATATATATATGTTATAGAAGAGGCTTTGAAAGCTTCCTCTGATGTGCCAATTTTAAATTAGCTAAATTAACTTACACAACACTCTATGGGCTAGTTTGCAATTCTCACACCAAGAAAGAAAACAAGTCCATCTGTTTCTCTCTTCGTGATTTAAGGAACTCTTGATTAAAAATCAAATTATATTGTGATGTATAACATATATGAGAATATTTGCGTGTTAAAATATCAGAAGATAAGAAAAGGATATGAACGCCTGATAGGTTATGTTAAAGTATAAATCAAATATACTGCAAATAAATATACATAGAATTCTTGCAGAAGTAAGCATAGATTTTTCCAAGGTTCTTTAAAATAGGGTGAGCCAGAAACTTGGCCGCACAAATGCATGAAGCCTTATCTGCACATGTGCAGGATGCACTCAAGCGTGTGAACCCATGCTCCCTCTGGGCTGCAGAGAAAACTCTCTCCATGGAATTGGTCCCTGACACTTAAAAGGTTGGGGGCTACTGATTTAAAAAAATAAACAGTTATTGCAAAATTAGGTGGAATAGAATTGTACCTGAACACATGAGAGTACTGACTTCCAACGGGCTGCACATAGCCACCAACCTGTTATACACTATTTTGTACAAGCTCTCTGAAATCAGTTCAGTTGTGACTCTGAAAACAAAGCCCTACACTCAGAAAATTCTAAAGATCTAATGCTTTGAAACTGTCATATTGAGAGTTTATTGAAAGCCAGTGTACATTAGACAGGGGTGGGATTCTACCGGTTTGCACCAGTTCAGTAGAACTAGTTGTTATGGTTCCCGGTAGTTCAGAGAACCGGTAAACTGGGCCTCTGTCTGGCCCCACCCATCTCTGCCCACTTCTCCACTCCCTATCAGTCAGTCCCTATCACGCATATGCAACGTGTGCATGAGTGACATGCCTGCAGCCTGCTTTTGCCCTCTCGCCAGGCCAGCCATTGCTACCTGAATTTCTCTGTGTCAGAGCAAAAAGTTTGCTCCCTTCCCTTCAGGAAATGGCTCCTATCTGCTTGCAGGTAAGCCTGCAAGTTGCACTAGCCCCTCTCCCACTGTCTCTGGGCCTCGCCCACCCTCCTTGGGTCTTCCCAAAGCTCCCCAGGCCTTGCCCTGCCCTCCATGGGCCTCCCCATAGCTCCCAAGGCCTCACTCTTCCCTCCATGTGCCTCCCTGTATCTCCCCAGGCCTCATTGTAACCTCCTTGGGCCTCCCCCACCTTGAATCTGTGCTGGGCCTCCTCCTGTCTGGCTGCCTGCTTTTTTACATGAGGGCTGAGCCAGGCACTGGGGCTGAGCCTGAGCCTGAGAGGGGTGATGGAGGTGGCCTGAAAGGGAGGCTGGGAATTCCTGGGGCTGCTTCCTACTGCTATCCCCATGGCCCCCACCAAAAGGGAGGGCAGATGGATGCTCCTTTTCATTCTCCCACCACTCACCCCTCTGGAGCTCACCGGATCAGTTCATTCCAGACCAGGTGTGTGTGAGTGTTATGAGAAAGAGTTTGGTGTGTTTGTATGTGTGTGTGTGTGTGAGAGAGAGAGAGAGAGAGAGAAAGAGGGAAGGAAGGAAGGGCAAGGAAGGAAGAGCAAGAGAGAGAGAAAGCAAGAAAGAAAGAGGAAGGAAAAGAAAGAAAGATAGAGAAAGAAAGAGAAAGAAAGAAAGAAAGAAAGAAAGAAAGAAAGAAAGAAAGAAAGA
>BLBF01000031.1:10687675-10690175 GCA_015471245.1 Laticauda colubrina
AGGAAGGAAGGAAGGAAGGAAGGAAGGAAGGAAGGAAGGAAGGAAGGGAGAGAGAGAAAGAAAGAGAGAAACAAAGAAATTTCCAGCACCCACGAGAAATCCAGGCTTGGAGCAGTTTAAAGGAGTGGCTTGAAAATGCATGGCTGTTAAGCTCCAAAAATTGCTTCAAACCTGGATTCATGGCTTACAGCAGTAGCAACAGTTTGGAGCTTGTTAAAAAGGACTGCGCTCACAAAATTTTGGTGATCTGCAGAGAAAGATCAGATGTCACCCCCAGAGCACCCCCAAGGCAATTAATCCAGGCAGCACTGGAACACAAGGCTGTGCCGCCCACATGGCCTGTGGGAACCTTCCCCACCCACTCACTCCTTACCTTGCAAACTTGCATGCTAAATTGCTGTTTTTCCTTTTTCCCCCACCCAACCATCAGCTGTTCTGCTGTGCTGGGAGATTTAGATTAGCTAGAAAGCAGGAAATCATTGGATTTCTTGCTTTCTAGCTAATCTTTAGATGTTCAGCTCTTGCTTTTAAGCAGAACTGAACCTTCCTTAGGACTGAAGCAGTGCACACTCAGAGAGCTGATTGCAGAAACACAGATCTCTAAGTGAATCTGTGATTCAGTGAGCAACTCAATCTGCCTGCCTGCTTTGTCTGATTTGGGGTAAAAGTTGCTCTTTTTTTAATAAAAAAATTCAATATTTACATACATGATATGTTGTGAGTTAATTTTTTGAGTTTGCTTGCTAGTAAATTTTATAGGTTTGCTTGCAAGCAAATTTTATGTGACAGACTCAGGTAGCTGATGGCAGAAACACAGATCTCTAAGTGAATCTGTGATTCTGTGAGCAACTCAATCTGCCTGCCTGTTTTGCCTGATTTTGAGTAAAAGTTGCTCTTTTTTATAAAAATTCAATATTTATCTAAATATTTATAATATTTACATACCCAACCAGTCACATGGCCACTAAGCCACACTCACAAATTAGGCAACACCCACAGAATCAGTTGTTAATAAATTTGAATCCCACCCCTGAGATTAATTAATCATTATGTTAGATTGCCCACCTGTGTTTTGGGCCAGAGCTGGTAGCAAATAATACTGATATTTATTTGCTGTATTTATTATCCCCTTTTAATTCATGATCTAAAGGAAGTTTCCGTAATGCCCCATCTGCTAATATTTTTCCCCAAACAGTTACTTTTCATTTATTCAATTTATAGTCACAGTTGAAAATATAGAAAGGAGGGGGGAGGAAAAGGGTTTGTTGTTGTTACTTTTGTTTAAAAGTCAATTAAAAAAATACAAAGCCAAAAAGCAGTTAGTATTGTATCAAAGGGAGAGTATTTCTTTTGCTGGATCAGAATGTGGTTTCTCATCTTAAAGGCAGTAAAACAGAATTCAGCCACTGCCAGAAGTGTAAGATTGTATTAATCATCCAGCAGTAGTTGAATGTAACAAAGGTCTATAGATCCTGAGGTATAGTTCACCTAATAGCTCTGTAGAAGAACCAGTATAATAAAGTATAGTTTAGGGATTACACTGTATTTGAATACATAAGGACATAATTGGTCATTATAAGGGACTTTTTTGAATTTCCTTTCCAAGATAGTAGTAGGCAGAGCAACATGGCAAGTCAGGATGAACAGTAATAACTGAGAAATAGGCTGAGCTGAGAAGGACTGACTGGATCAAAGAGATCAATGACTTTCCATGGCTGGGAAACAATTAGAACCTGGACCTTCTCATCCTTAAGCTGATATCTTAACAGTATGCTGCACCAGCTTTAATCTTTGACTTTCCAACCTCGATAAGCAAGCTTGTATTATGACTGAACAAAACATTTGAAAGAGATGCTTCACAAAGCATGCTAGCATGAGCAAAGCACCCCTCTTTTCTTCTCTCACAATGCCAGGAGAAATTTGTGTAGGTATACACTCACAGAGAAAACCAGGAATAGCTGTTGATGCAAATACCTTATAGTATTTGCCTGCTTTATCACTTTGAACAATACAAAACCTTAAAGAATTTGGCTGCTTTATCACTTTGAACAAAGATGCTTTGCTGGTGGTAACATGCTTTGCAAAGGATCTCTTTCCATTGCTTTGCACTGCCCTAGTCTGCATAGGCCTTCATCCATTTACAACCAGTTCAGAGCATGGCTAGAGTCTCAAACAGCTCACAATTGTGATAATCACATATCTACCTCTGTATTTCTGATGAAAGGTGAGTCCACAGATTACTTCAGGCCAGCTTCATTAAATGTTTCATTTATCTACAACTGAACATTAGATAAATGCTCAGTTTTCTCTGTCCCTGTTCAGCCAGGATAAAAGGTATGGAAAGCAGTGCCTCTGCTGGAAAGAGAAAACCTACACTGGGGCTGAGAATCATAGTAAGATTAGAGTCCAGTTTTTAGACAGAGTCAAACTAAAATTGGGAAAGGGACAATTATCATTAGACCTTAGATATGACAAATCTATAGGGTTTTATAGATTTTAT
>BLBF01000031.1:10695175-10706013 GCA_015471245.1 Laticauda colubrina
TGGGTGGTGGTGTGAGAGTGCATGTAGATAGCGGTTTGTATGTGTTTTCTTCTGGTAAATGGTGTGTCTTAGGGAGCCATTGGATTTTTTGTATACTAAGACATCCAGGAAGGGAAGTTGATTGTTGGCTTCTGTTTCCGTGGTGAATTGTATTTTGGGGTGTAGGCTGTTGAGGTGTGTGAGGAAGTTGTGAAGTTTTTCTTTCCCATGTGGCCAGATTATGAAGGTGTCATCTACGTATCTGAGCCAGAGTTTGGGTTTGTGATCATATTTTTCTAGAGCTTGTGTTTCAAAATGTTCCATATCGAGGTTTGCGATGACAGGTGAGAAGGGTGATCCCATGGGTGTCTGAAAGTCACCCAAGTGCCGATAAAAGAAGCCTTGACAGCCATCTAAAACAAATACAACCCCCCCAAGTACTTCCTAGATCTTACCAACCACTGCCTATCCAATACATACTTCACCTACAATGGACAAACTAACAGAAGAATAAGTGCACGCATTGAAGAACACAAGAACTCAATCAAAAAAGAAGAACTGACCTCTTCCCTAGTCCAACATCTCAAAGCCACAGGACATGAAATTGACTTTAAAAATACCAGAACTATCGCCAAAACCGAACACTTCAACAACAGAATAATCAGAGAAGCCATAGAGATAGAAAAACGCCCACACAACATGAATAAATCAGATAATACCTCCTGCCTACCAACCATTTGGAAACCTGCCCTCATTAATAAATGAGTACCTAACATAAAGAATGACACCAGACCCACACCCACGAATGCCACACAAGATGTTACCACCACACTTCCACGTAGAAAAAATACTCACAGCCACACAGAAGATGAGACACGACCACGGACCAGAAGCCGTACCACAGCTGCACCACTACCTGCTTCAAACTCCTCTGACCCATACAAGAAGCGAACTGACACCCACCATGAAGATGTGGCATGACCACGAACACGAAGCCAATCAACAGGATCACAGCTCACCAGCTCAAATCCCCCAGCAACTAAGACTAACCTGAGCACAACCAAGCCCCCACCTGAACAGAACACACCCCCAGCCAATCAGAACACAGCCAACCCACCTACCAATCAGAACACAGCCAAACCCCCACCCAATCAAGTCACACCTCCACTAGCAGTTAAAAGGAAGAAGCAGCTGCAAGCTCACATTACTCTGAGAAGCGCAGAGCCAAAGAAACAAGCCTGAAGATGATGAATGAGACTTCATCGAAACATTGCCTAGATACTTCCAATTTTACACAGGAGAAAACCCGAATAACCAAAGATCCACATATATGTATGTATGTATGTATGTATGTATATATATATTGGCATGTTCTGGTCTCTTCCCATGTAAGATTGAGAGTATCTTGGTGACATTTTGACAAGGTCCAGCTTGCCATCTTCAGGCTGCTGTTTTCAGCTTCGTACTTGTGTGAGCAAAGCATGATCTGATCTGCCTTCTCTCTATAAATACTCATGGGGAGGTTGACTGTGGTGTCATTTCTTGATTGGTTGATGGAGTTGATGTTTGCAGATTGGTTGGCTTTTTTGTAAGAACATGTGTGGCTGAGGTATTGGCTATGTGTCTATCAGCCTCCTGTGTTGTAATAACCCGGGTAATGGGCTGTGTGATGACCTTCAGAGTTCTATTGTTGTGACATCCTGGATCTTAAGCTGTAATCTCCTGGGTCGTTGGCTGGTGTTGTAACATCCTGAAGTTTTGTGGTGTAACCTCCTGAGTTCCATGATGTGATATCCTGAGCGGGTGGCTGTGATGTGATGTTCCGGGTTTTGGTTTGGCTACGAGTTTGAGGATTGGCTATGTGTTCATGGCATGTGTCTGTTTGCTTGGTTTGGGGGTTGAGGTGTGTGGCAGCTGGTGATACAGCCATGGTCTGTTTTCTGGATGATGGTTGCCTTTCATCTATGGGGTGGGTTTGGATTTGAGTCAGGTGAGGGAGATTGGTGGTGGCATCATGTGTTGTTTTGGGTCCAGTGTTGGTTTTCTTGGCTGGGACTCATTTGTTGATAAGAGCTAGTTTCCAAATGTCTGATAGGCTGGAGGTATCATCTATTTCGATGGCTTCCCTGATTATTCTCTTGTTCAGTACTGGAGATTAATTTGGTTCCCTCAAAATTAATTTCATGTCCTGTGGCTTTAAGGTTCTGGAAAAGGGAGGAAGTATTTTCTTCTTTTTCTGACTGTTCTTGTGTTCGGGGATGCGTGCATTTATTCTCCTGTTGGTTTCTTCAATGTATGTGGCTGGATTGTTGCTACTTTTTGGTCAGTGCCGAAGGCTGTACTGATATTGTGTTTGTGGAGAAATTTGCTGATATTGTCTGTGGTGCCTTTGATGTAGGGGAGGAGGGCGATACCTTTGTCCTGTTCTGTGACTCAGTTTTTTGGGGGTGTCTCCCTTAGGATTAGATTGGTAATTGTGTTTCTTTGGAATCCATTGGAAATTAACACGTTAGTGAGGGTGTGTAATTCTGTTCTCAAGTGGTCTTTGTTGGCTAGGCATTTGGTTCTGGAAATGAGTGTCTTGGCTACGGAGTTGATCTGTGCAGGGTGATGATGGGATTGTGCATTTAAAGGGCCTGTCACACTGCCCAACGGATGCAAAACGTTAGTAAAAAGGACACAACGGACGAGAAAAATGTTCCATCCATTGTTATCCGCTCTCAAAAGGGGCAAAAATTTGCATAGCCGGAGCAGATAACATGGAAAGGAACGGATGCGGGGAGGACGCAGAGTGGATGGAAAGCGGATGCGGAACGGAAGCCCAGCAGATGGAAGCAGATGGGAGCAGATGGCACATCTGCTGGGCTTCCGGGGGGGCTCAGCAAAGTGGACGCAGAAAGGATAAAGCGGATGCAGAGCAGACGCCAAGCGGATGAAGCGGATGCACAGCGGATGCACAGTGGAAACCTAACGGATGCCTAGCATTAATTGCGCATGTGGGGAGGATGCATTGCGTCAGCCCCGTGGATATAAGGGAAGCAGCTCAGGAGCAGGTCACCATTCAGAGGAAAGACCTGCTGCCGCACGGATTGACAGCCTTGCCTGCCCTGCCTGCCTGCCAGCCTTGCTGCCAGCCTTGCTGCAAGCCTTGCTGCCAGCCTCCCTGCCAGCCTTGCTGTCTGCCTGCCTGCCAGCCTTGCTGTCTGCCTGCCTGCAAGCCTTGCTGCCTGCCTTCCTGCCAGCCTTGGTTCATGTTTGCCTGCCAGCCTTCCTGCCAGCCTTGGTGCCTGCATCCCTGCCAGCCTTGGTGCCAGCCTTGGTTCCTGCCTTCCTGCCAGCCTTGATGCCTGCCTGCCTGCAAGCCTTCCTGCCAGCCTTGGTGCCTGCCTCCCTGCCAGACTTCCTGCCACCTTGGTTCCTGCCAGCCTCCCTGCCAGCCAGCAACCCCACAACCATGCGGAAGCACAGCAAGCCTCAGCCATCTGCAACCAGCCCTTGCAAGAGGGACAGGGCTACCATCCCACCCCCTGGCCCTCACTCTGGTTCTGCTGGGGCTTCTGCAGCACAGGCTCACTCTTCTGGGGCTGGGGCTTCTGCTCCTTCTGTTTCTGGAGGAGCTGATGACAAGCACTCCAGCACCAGCCACCTCCACAGCACCTGGACCCTTCACCCCTGAGACTGAGTGACCAAGAGGAGTGCCAGAGACTCATTTTTGTCTTATAGCTTGTTGTTAATAAAGTCTATTTATGATGCACACACTTGCTTCATTTCTTTTTTTTAATAAAGTCTTGCTGGAAACTTTTAGACATGGTTTAAGTCTTTGCATGCTTGTGGGATGGGTTAAGATAGCAGTGGGATGGGTTAAGATAGTAGTGGGATGGGTTGAGATAGCAGTGGAATGGGCAGGGATACCTTTGGGATGGGTAATAGCTGTGGGATAGATAAACCTCCAGTGCAAGCATCGTGGGACTGGATGGTCCACCCTCCCAGGTGCCACACCTATGGCCCTTTATTATCAATAACAATGTAATCAATCATCCACACATGTCAATATAAACACAACTCTTTATTAAATGCCCTGTTCATTGTAGGACCACTCAACATACATGGCCCAATCTCATCTGTGTGATGAGACAGGCTGAAGGAAGCATCCATTAAGCATCTATCATCCTGTCTTGCCACTCCACTGCTCCAGCTGGGGAGTTGCACCAGTGTCTCAGGAGGTTGCACTGCTTCTTCCCTTCACGTGAGGCTCTGTTGGGGCCTTGCACATCCACAGTGTCTATCAGGTTTCGCCCTTGCCTCCATTCCCCAGGCTCCATGTCCCCATTGCCTTGCTGGAGGTCCATGAGCCTGTTCTGCAACACTGGGTAGCGGGTGCACATGAGATTGTGCAGGATGCAGCAAGCTTCCATGATCCTCCTCACGGTCTCTGGGCGATGCTGCATGGTGGTGAGAAGTACCTGGAACCTGTTGGCCAGGATGCCAAAAGCATTCTCCACCACCCGCCTTGCCCTGGACAGCCTGTAGTTGAAGATCCTCTCTTCACGGGTGAGGTATTTGGAGGTGTAGGGCTTCATGAGGTAGATTGTGAGGGAGAAGGCCTCATCCCCCATGATGAAGTAGGGCACATCTTGCGTGTCGTTGGGCAGGGGGTCTGGATCTGGGAAGCCCACCATGAGGTTGCGTTCCAGCTCCTCCTTGAGGTGACTGGCGTTGTATACCTGGGCATCTGAAGATGACCCATTGCCTGAAGCATCGATGTACATGAACTTGTAGTTAGCATCGACCATGGCGAAGAGGATGATGCTGAAGAAGCCCTTGTAGTTGAAATAAGAGGAGTTGGCTGAGTTGGCTCGTGCTTTGCAGGCCACGTGCTTGCCATCGATGGCTCCAACGGTGTGGGGGAAGTTCCACTTCTGATACCACTGCTCTGCAACTTTCTTCCATCCTTCTTCAGTGGAGGGGCACTGGAGGAGCTCCTCCTTGTATTCTTCGATGATGGCCTGTACCACTTCTCTGACCACAATGCTGATGGTGTTGTGTGGCACCCTCCAGCCATACTGCATGCTCCTGTAGGTGGTCCCTGAGGCCAGGTGGTGCAGAGTGAGTGCCACCTTGAGCCCAGGTTCCAGGCTGGGCCGGAAGTTGGTGTTTGCCTTTGTCAACCTGGGTGTCAGCCGCTGCACAACTTCATCAAACATGGCTGGAGGCATCCTCATGAAGTTCTGGAATGCATGAGTGTCTTTGTTCCTGAGCTCCTCCATCAGCTTGTTGTACAGTCCGTCCTCTGCTCTTCTGGCGAACCATCTTCGTACCCAGAAACTTCTTGGTCGCCCCTTTTTCTTCCCGTAGTAGAGTTCACAGAGCCTGTTGATGGCTTCGCACTGTTGCAGAAGGATGGTGGCTGCCAAAAGGACTTTGTTACGATCCACGGTGGACATGACTGGATGCTGTGGAAGAGGAAGAGGCAGATGAAGGCTGCAGAGGTCTGCAGCAGGGCTGCTGGTCTGAAAGTGAGATCCAGGTGAGTTCCTCCCCCTTTTTATAGGCAGTATAGGTTTTCCGCTAGGCATCCTCTAGGCATCCTCTAGGCATCCTCTAGGCATCCTCTAGACATCCTTAATATCCGAGATAGTTCCCCTCTGCGAATGTTTTTTCCGTTTTAAATGCTTTGTTTCCGTGCTGCATCCGCTAGGCATCCATTCTGCATCCGTTCTGCATTCGTTCCACTTCCTCCCTGCGTCCGAGTGGATGCGAGTTGCGCGGATGCGGAACGGATGCCTAGTGGATATAGCGGATGCAGAACGGATGCAGAACGGATGCCTATCGGATGCCTGGCGGATGCAGAACTGACGAATTGGATACATTTTCCGCTCAAAAGTTTTGAGCAGCTCAAAACTTTCTGAGCGGATGAAACGTCAATAAACGGATGCTGGACAGATAGAGAGGAAGCAAAATGTATGCAGTGAGTACAGAACGGATACATCGTGTTAACCAACGGATGGCAAGCTTTTTTGTCCATTTTACATCCTCTTTGCATCCATTGGTGCAGTGTGACAGGGGCTTAAGTAGTGGTTGGTGTGTGTTTTCTTCTGGTGGATGGTGTGTTCTAGGGAGCCATTCATTTTTTTTTTTATTTTTTGTAAATTAGGATGTCCAGGAAGGGAAGCTTCTGTTTCCATGGTGAATTGTACTTTGGGGTGTCGGCTGTTGAGGTGTGTGAGGAAATTGTCCAGTTTTTCTTTCCCATGTGGCCAAATTATGAAAGTGTCATTTACATGTCTAAGCCAGAGTTTGGGTTTGTGTTCATATTTGTTTTTGTTCAGATTTATCATATCACGGAACTCAGGAGATTACAGCAAAAAACCTCAGGATGTTATAACACAGCCAACAACCCAGGAGATTACAGCACAAGACCCATGATGTCACAACAATAGAGCTCAGAAGGTCATCACACAGCCCATTACCCAGGTTGTTACAACACAGGAGGCTGATACCAGCACCTCAGCCACCCAAGTTCTTACAAAAAAGCCAACCAATCTGCAAATATCAACTCCATCAAGCAATCAAGAAATAACAACACAGCCAACCAGCCTGCTTACAACAGAGCCAGCACACCACACTTCCCCTCCAGTATTTATAGAGAGATGACAGCTCCAATCACACTTTACTCACACAAGCACAAAGCTGAAAGCACCAGCCTGAAGATGGCGAGTGGGATCTCATCAAAACATTGCCAACATACTCTCAATCTTACATTGGAAAAGACCCAAACACGCCAAGACCTGGATACCTGTACCCGTGAAAATCTACAAAAAGATATATAGAGAGATGGATAGATAGATATAGGTATAGGTATAGGTATAGATATAGATGATATAGGGATAGGGATAGGGATAGGGATATGGATATAGATATACCCTGTTTCTCCAACAATGCGGCCTCCCCCAATAGGAAGTCCCAGCATGTTTTATAGGCATGAAATGAAATTAAGCCCCTCCCCCCAAATTAAGGCCTATATCAAAATATGCGAAATGGGGGGGAATGGTGGGGGGGCTTGCTGTTAGGAAGTAGTTTTGTTGCACACCCGGATATGGTGCTGCCTACGTTGACCCCAATATGAAGTGTCCCACCAACGCTGAGGTCAATATCCAAGCTGTTGCTGCCTGCCCACCTGAAGATGCGGGGGGGGGGGAATTAAGTCACCCCCGAAAAGACGACCTACCCATTTTTTCAGGGCTTAAAAAAAAATAAGACCCAGCCTTATTATATGAGAAACACGGTAGATATAGATGTAGATGTAGATGTAGATGTCGATATAGGTATAGGTATAGGTATAGGTATAGGTATAGGTATAGGTATAGGTACAGATATTGGTTGCAATTCTTTAAATATGAAAAAAGGCTGATTTTGTTTTTGCATGTGCACAAAAACACACTCAAATGCATACTTAGAACCTTATAGACAAATAATTGTAGCTTTCTTGGAAGTTTCAATGCAATTTTTCCTCAGAATGAATTTTTGTATGGTTGCCATCTTGATACAATGGGTGAACATTATGATGTACTTAGTGAACCACTTTTGTAAAAAAAAAATATTGGATGGAATAAGCAAATTAATTACAATATATGATTATATAATTTAATTAGAATTAAAATAAAGTAATATTTGAAAAAATCAGTATGCAAATAAACAGGTCATAATATTTTAAAATTCATGAAGATGAGTGGACTCATTCTGCATTCAGTTAAATTTTATAATTATAATTCATTCAGAAATTATTTTATATGGAATGGGATGTATAGTACATAGAATGGAATATAACAAGAAACACTGGACATAAACAAAATTGGCATAAAAATGTGGATGATTTTAGAGGAAATTCTGAGATAAGGTTTAGTTCTTTCCACACTGTATTTCTTCAAAATACAAAGAATTTCCTATAATACTTGCATTTCTCATAGGAATTAATAAAAGGCAAGCAAAAGTATTAAATTTAACACTGTTATCAAATCATTTCATTGGATGACGAATTCCAGATGGCTAGCCTGTTGCCATTTAATGCTTTTCAGTAACCCAACAATAGCAACATGAAGACTTGAACATTAAAAGATGAACATCAGAACACATAGTGGAGAGCCATGCATTGTAGCCTTATTCATCACTGTAGCCTCATCATATATTTCAAACCCATGTCAAGCACATGTTAATGGGTTCCCAACGAATTTATGGGTGGTGAGAAAATAGAAACAGCCTTCTAATAAGTATTCAGCTTTTCTTATCTGAAAGACTTTGATAGCTGGTGTGCCTCAGTGTGTTGTTTTTGAAAGGATACAAGACCTCATGTTCAGTAGCTGCCAGAAACAAGGATTTTTGAAGGAAATGTAAATTCAGGTTTTGCCAATGTTGGAAATGCTCAGTGCTTTATAGTTGCAAACATTAGTTTCAGATCTAGAGTGGATGAATTAATTATGTCATTGATTTTGATACAAAAAAAGTATAATTACATCAAATCAACTAAATTTAAAAAAAATGGAGAATTATGTCAAGTGCTTTACAATGCTATAGCCAGTTTGTCAAGGTGAAGATTGAATTGATAATTTTTGGTCAAAATAATGTAAAATAGAAATAGAATATGTTGCATATGAAGTCTGGCTCATTGTAGAGTTGGATAATTTTGGCATGCAAAATTATCCTGTACAGTTTCCACATTGACATCAAGAAAAGTATATAATATCAGTTTAATTGGCAGCAGAAGAGATTTCCCTTGTTATTGCAACCACTTCTTTGAAAAAAATTGTTTTAGATGTCCCCTATCTCATTAGATATACTGTAGATCATAGAAGGGAGGAGAAGGAGAAAACTTTCCTTATGACACAGAATATATGATTTCTGCCAATGGGAACTTGCATCATGGTCAATATTGTATCTTGACTAGAAAGATCAGATAGGAGATTCACTACAGTATTTTAAAAATGGAAAGTAAAAAAAGGAAGATACCAGAAAAATCTACTATGATTTTACTACCACATTCAATTTTAGCCAAATTTTAGTTAGAAATTATAATCAAAATGTAAAATTCTCATACAAATATAGTATTTTTTATCATTATTGGATATCACTCAGACTCCTCGGAATAAAGAAATACATGTTGAAATCATTGGAGGATGAAAAATTTATCTTGAGAACCGACAACACACACACACACACACACACACACACACACACACACACACACACATATTCAGCTGCTTTTTCAAAATAGGAATCTGCATATAGTCTATTGATGGAAATAAAAGAACGTTTCATCTTATTCAGCTAGTGCATTTTTCTCTCATTTCCTAGCTGACTATCTTGGTTGTCTAGTTAATATTTCCTAAGCAAGAAAAGAAGCATGCCAGTCTTCTCAGTTATTTTTTTCTATTCATTTAGAGACTAACAGATCAACAAGGAGATGCTTTTTCCTTACTCTGGAGTTCTTCAGTTTGTCATGTTGCTGCTTTCTGGTTTATTTTTTCTGCATTCCATTGTCAGCAAGGTTGAAAAAAAAAACACCTTTCCCTAACCCTGCTAGGACATTAAAGATAGTGGGAGTCAGAGTGCTTTCCTTTTAGAAGGCAAAGGTCAGAACCAGTGTTAAAAGGGCAGTTGAGGGTCAGCATAATACAGTAAGAATTGGTGGGAGGGAGGGGGAAATGGGAGTCATTAGGTTAACATATTGTCCTGAAGTTAAGAGCTCTGCTAAAGGCCTGATCCATCTTCATCCTTGTAATGAGGCTATTCTTACTTTCAAAGAAAGTGTTGCTATGAAACACATTGGCAAATTTGAGGCCTGCTTCTTTAAGGTCTGGGCCTATTGTTCTGGGTGGTGTAATTGGTGATCAAAAAACGCCATAAAATAGACCAGCTATTAAAGTATCCTGAATTGAAGCTGAAAGGAGGGTATTTTTCCAGCAGTAGATTCTCTGTAGAGCCAACTTTTCACCCTCACATGAACCAGAGTTTATGGAAAGATTTGATGACATAGCTCTTGTTTAACCTCTAGGAGTACTGGAATAGGAGGGGGGCTCTTTGGAGGGGTGGGGAGAAGGGGATGGGAAATCAAAATGAAATAGAATTAATGACCCTTCACATATTGTCCTGTTTCTTTTGTTGTGAAAAAGCCAGGAGAAAATGAACTAGAAAGGCAAAGGATAGAACAGAGCCCCCATTAATATCAGGTTATAAATTCTACAAAACATTAACTTCATTACATAGCAATTACTATCAGTAATTGGCAGAATGGAAGATTCTACTTTCTCATCAATTGCTCATTGAATGGGACTCAGCATTTTCTCCTTTGCTGGCAAAGGTCATGCCACCATGGAAGAGAATGCCTTCAATGTGAAAAGAGAGTACAAATGTTGACTTTTTCTCATTGTAACCCAATGGTAACTTTAACTTTAAAGAATTGCTAATCTTACTTAACTATTATCAGTATTTTCCATCATCATATGGAAGAAAATATAGACAACACTGAAGCATAGAAGCCAATGGAAATGTTTGCAGTATCAATCATAAGTTATTTGATACTGGCTTGGCACTTCAGATGGTATTATGTGCTTGGGGGAAAGAAATTTAGATTCAGTTCCATGCTGAAACCCAAATGTCATTGGATTTCTTAGCATAAAGTAATTCACAGGGCAAAGGTCTTCATAAATACTGCCAAAATGTCCTTCTCTGACATGAGATCAGTCCTCAGGCCTACTTTTGGATGATGCAACAATCAACTGCCTGTGGCCTGGCTTTGGTTATCTTCTATCTATCTATCTATCTATCTATCTATCTATCTATCTATCTATCTATCTATCTATCTA
>BLBF01000031.1:10708161-10736741 GCA_015471245.1 Laticauda colubrina
TATCCTATCCTATCCTATCCTATCCTATCCTATCCTATCCTATCCTAAAAGCTACTTTCTATTGCTAGGTTGAGATGGACAAAGGACATTATTCAATTATTCATTATATCATGTCCTCCTATTTTCTTATAGAAACTAGAATTCCACACTTTATTATTTGACTGGCTTCAAAAGCTGTATTTCATTCAACATAGAAATTAAACTATTGGCCCTTTATGTTTTCTTCATGAGTTAGATTGCATCATTTATTTGTTTAAAAAAATGAACCGTTTCAAACTCTTCACATCTTTAAAGGATAATTATGGTACTGTGAATAATTTTATCATTTAAACAATACAACAATTATTGTAAGAAACTAATGTCTTCACTTCTAGCATTTTGAAAAAGACTAGCAAGGCTTCCGGTTTGCAGGGCTTCGGCAGTAGGCAGGAATCCACGATTGTGCATGGTTTCTGTCTGGGCTCACCACTGGAGCACCCCAAGCCAGCTGGCTTCAGGGCTAAGTCACCCCATAGAGGTGGCGAAGATGGGGGGAGCCCCAGCAGGGTTGAGGGGAGCCGCATCTCTCCTCCTCAGCTGGCTAAATTCCCTTTCCTGAAGGCGGTAAGAGCGGCGGTCAGAAATGGCCACCTCAAAGAAGCACTCAGCTGGTAAAGAAAGTGCAGGAGGAAGTTAAGAAGTGAAAGTTTTGGCTGACCACAACAAGAAGGTATTCTGGAATTTAAATTTTATAAAAGAAACATTGCTCCCAAAGAAAAGTCAGAAGCAGTGAATGAAAATGAAAAGGGAAAGTTTTTTTTTTCTTCACTCTCCTTCCCCTTTGTTGACAGCGAAGAGAGCTGAATGAGAAATCAGAAAAATCCGCCTTGGCACCAATAGGTAATTAAACTGGAAATATAATTAAATGCCAAGGGGATAAGAAAAATTTATGAACACTAAAAAAAATCTTTTTTTTTTTTTTTTGTTATAAGAGGGAAGGGAGAGGAAAAGAATAAGGGCAGGATTTGGAAGGAGGAGTCTGCCTGGAATTGAAAAAGTTGAATTTAAATAAGACTTCTAAAAGATACATTTTAACTGGAACTCTGCAACTAAACAGTAACCCCAGGAAGAGAAAGCAAAAAAAGAAGAAAGTATTGAAAGAAACAGCTTGTGTGTATTTAGACTGTTTGGTGACATTGGAATCTTTGGAAATTATATTTGAATGACTAAAAACAATTCAGGTGGTTGTTTAAGAAAACTCTACAATGGCATCATTTCTGGATGAACTGAAAATGGAATCTACAAAATATAAAGAAGAGGCACAAGAAGGGAAGGACTCTTTTGGCTCCGTTTTTCAATTTTTAGAAATGGTGATCTGCATCTGTGAGAAACAACAAAAAAGGATTGTGCAATTAGAAGAGTGGAATAAAGAAGAAGCCATCTTTAATGAACAAGTAACTATCCGGGGAAGAAAGGGGAAAGAGGGGAAAGAGAATGGAGAATTTAAGACTTAAAAAAACAGCCCAAAAAGGGAAAAATTATGTCAAAAGTGGAAATGGAAAGCAACAGAAAAGGGTAACACAGAAGAGGGAAATGGAGGTGGAGAGACAAGGGGGTAAAAAGGGGAGAGAAAATAAGAAAGGGAAGAAGGAAGGGAAGAGAAGTTACAAAGGTTTGGAGCAGGATGTAAAGAAACAGGACTTATTCAGAGATAATGGGTGAAAATTTAACTGAAAAAGGGATTCTGTAGAGGTACATAAGATTGTATTGTTATATTTGTATTAGAAATAATGTTAGAAAATTGGAAATAACATATGATTAAAAAGTGGGTTAAAACAGCCAGTGTAATTCAGTGAAACTTTTGTGAATTAAAAAAAAAGGGAAATGAAATAAATGAGAGAATTGAATTAGAAAGGAATGGGAACATTTTAACTGTTCAATGTTTTATAAAATATGAGTGAAGTGGGGGGGAAGCAACGATGGAAAGTTTATAAGTGTTCCCATAGAAGTATGATATCTATTTGAAAAGTAATGTGTAAAATGTCTAAGATTTAAATTAATATTATTATTAATGATAGAATTGAATTGGTCTGGATTGTTGTTTTAATTATATTATATATTTATAATTTTTTTTTTAAAAAAATGTACTGTATAGTTTTAGAATGTACCAAGCAGAATCTGAACCGAAGTTATGTATTATATTAAGTATTATAACTTTAGCGGAAAGATATAAAGGCGTCATACTCCAATTAGTGATTACAGGAGAAATTTTGTTTAATGAGAGAAGATAATAGACAGCTGAAACAGGACAGACAAAGAATATAAGTAAAATGATTTGAATTGAGACAAAATAAATAAAATAAAATTAAGAAAATTAAAAGAGGAGAGAAGCTAGATAGAAAATGTAGAATAGTATCAAGATATGGAATGCTATATAAAAATGAGCATGAACTTGAATTTGTGTCTGTACAAAGAGATGTAACCCAGAATCAGGCTGCTTTCAAAAAAGATGTTTTAGGTTTTTATATTCTATGTTTTGTTTGTTTATATTTGTTTTTAAAAATCAATAAAATTTTCAAAAAAAGAAAAAGACTAGCAAGACAAAAGAGTTGGGCAAGTCAGATGTGTGTCTTTACACAAATGTGCTGGTGATGAGACTGAACATTGATAATAATTTCCATGTACATGAGTTTATAAAATGATGAATGAGTACTTTATTACTTCTGCATCAGTAGAGCTCTGAGTTGATTGTCTTAAGCCATTTATGGCTTAATGACATGGAACAATTTGCAACATTATATTGAATTGATGTTTTACATTTCTGTTCTGTTTTTGCTGTTATGACTCATAATAAACCCATTTCATACTGTTTTGTACTCTGAATATAGTATAAGTGACAACAACTGATGATACTCAAGAATCTCTGAGCTGTCAACCCAGGATTAGATCAAATCTAGAAATCAACATATCAACAAATTAAAACTACTTTTATTAACTATTATTGGCTATAGTAGCAGAATCTTTCCAGTCTGATTATGTTTTCCATCCTCCCTTTATTACACTCATGTGAATTAAGGGGTAATATTTATGCATTTCTTCTTCATATTTGGGCTTAACCAACACTTCCCTCCTGTTGCTTTGGTAATAGCTTTCTCCTCTTTCCACCAAGGCCATTCTCTTTACTCTCTGCATCTGTACCTGGATCAGCCACAGAAAAAGAGGAAGGGGCATTAATCATGTAACTGCATGTATCATCTTGTCTTTCGTCTTCTCCTTCCAGACATGTTTAGAAATTTAAATTGTTAGGATTTTTTTAAAAAATGCATTAAATAAAATATTGTAGAAACATAACAACAGAGGAACAATAAACTGTGTTTAATAATTCCAACAGGAAACCAGAGTAAAATAATTATTTCAATTTTGTTATTTTATTCATAATCTGTTAAAAGTGTCCTCACTAATTTACAGTCTTTTTTAATGATAAAGCACATCTTCATAAGAAAAAGTGGAGAGATCACACTTGTGTCAGTGTGATCACACTTGTATCAGTCTATGTTTCTTTGCTCTTCCCATAATTATATATTTTATTTTGCTTTGTTTTATGTTTGCATTTTATTTATAGATAAAATGTTGTGGTATATATTGGCTTAAAGTAATATACTACATTATTACATATTATAAAACAAATTTTGAAAACATAGGCATTATATAAAGAACACAATTCACTATAGAAAACCACAGTAGATGGCAGCACTTGGTTAATGTTGGTTCATCCTCCACAGCTAAGTAAGTTTGACATTTGGATGGGAGACTAGCAGGAAATCCCACAGGTGCAGATTAATTTTTTTAAAAAAAATTATCAGAGAGAGAGTGGCCAAACATTTTTCTCTTGTAAGGAAATGGTATGATTCATGTTGTCACCAGGACTTGAGCTTAGTTCAATAAAATATTTACTTTTAATGACATATCAATCAATATAATCAATATAAATATAATCAATATATATCAGGGGCATAATGCCTCAGTGATTAAAGACTGTGAACTTGTCAGCTGGAAAACGGACAGCCTGGGTTCAAGACCCAAGTGCCACATGAGGGGGTGAGCTCCTGTTACTTGCCCCAGCTCCTACTCACCTAGCAATTCAAAAGCGTGCAAATACAAATAGATAAATGGGTAGTACTTCACTGGGAAAGTAACAGACAGTATTCCATGTGCCTTGGCATATAGTCATGCTGGCCACATGACTATGGAAATGTCTTTGGACAATGCTGGCTCCCTCAGCTAAGAAATGGAGATGAGAACCACCCCATAGATTTGGATATGACTGGACAGGGCAAACCTTTACCTTTATCTAAATCAATCCATTTTCATTTCATTAAGGTAACAAAAATTATAATTCAAAATTTTATGCTACTATCTCAAATTTTCTGATATTACTTCCAGTTGATCTAAGATGAGTTGAGCCATTGAAATTATTTTGGAATATAGCATTATTGGAATTCTTTTATTTGCTTCTCTAATTATAATTAAGTATATCATGTATGATATTACATAAAACTACATATTAATCTGAGCCAGGATTAGGCATTTTTATGTAAATAGACCCTATGAAATCAATGGGACATAGAATTAGGTATGGCTATTCTAAGTCACATTGATTTCAGTGAGTGTACTGTAATAACAATTAAGGCTGGATCCCATCATCTCTCTCCAATAATTATTGAATGGCATAATGACAGAGCAGCTATAAAAAAAGAAGCTTTCAGAGCCTATGCAGATTGCCAATCCCTTGCCACAAAGGAGAAAAGGCCTCTGAGTCAGAGGAAACTGCAGCAGGTTTGGGTTTCAGATCAAAGGTTGATTAATCAGTAGAACTTTTCTTTTTAGGAATTCTGTCTGACTTCTCATAATCACACTTCATAAATGAAAGTAATTAAAGTTAGGTCATGCTTTATTGGCCTATTCTTATTTTAGCATTCACTATGAGAGGAGAAAAAGACAGGAGATTTTAGAAAGAAGTTCTGTGTAACATCAAAAAGATTATTTTAGCAAATGCCACTTAAGTACCAATTTCATAGAAAATAGGGAAATAAGACTAACAAGAGAAGACTTACATGACAACTATTTTCTGATATTCCCTCCACACCACCATCACCACTGTGACTCTTATTAATTACCTTCTGAACTCTTACCTGCTGTTTCATGTAGTTCTGGGATTACGCAGAATAATAAGTACAAAAATGAAATAATGCCACACCTATTCTGCCTTTGAGTGGCTAAGTAAGGCTACTTTTTATGCCTTACAATTGAGAATAAGGCAATGTTATGAATTTATATGCATAATTGCTATGGAGGCCACAGGATTATCAATCACACACAACTAGTTTTTTGTTTGTTTTGGTGGTTTAGCTCCCCAGGGACATGCTCCTCAAAGCAAATGCTACATATGAATTTGGGCAATCACAAATATAATAAATATTAATATCCAGGGGTAAGCTTCAAAAATTTTAGCAAAGGGTTCTCTTCCGGGTTGCTGGGTGGGCATGGCCATGGTGGGCATGGTCTGGCTGAAATTATTTCTTCCACTTCAGAAGAATGAAAAGGGAAAACCAAACCAAATCAAAATTTGAAAACACTTGAAATTTAATAGATCCAATACATGATATGGCTGTATCTCCTGAACATAACCTTCATGTTAACTGTCTCAATGGAGCTCACCCTGTCAACAAACTGCTACTTCTTCCCCTACCTAAAATGATGGCAGGTGAATCTGCAAATCCAACATGATGGTCCTTCCTACTTATATATTTGTTGACAATAGTAAATATAACTAACTTTTTGTCCATCACAGAGTGCCCCTACAGATGATACAGGTTAAGAGTGATTAAATGTGTCTATTTATCAGGAATGATAAGCCATGCTTTGCATTAATACCAATAAATAATATCTGCTTATTCATCACTCATTTTCCCAGGAGAAACAGAATGCTTTGATGCAGCTGAAACAAAAGATTAAACGTAAGATCTGCTGAATGGGTTAAATTATAGTATAAGATCAAGAAAGAAACCAAGAGCACAGACAGTTGAAGCTCTTGTACATAGCCTGTATTTCTTTTTTATATCTTCTTTTGATAGCATATTATACCGTCAACCTGTCCTTAAGCATTGTGCAATACATATTGAGTACAATGTTGTAAAAACAATGGATAAAATAAATGCCATTTATCTGTTGTGAAACAGGAGAAAGTGACATGAAGGTATATTATCTACATAATGTTTTGTTTCAGGATAAACCTCAGGCATGAGTTATGAGAGTCCTCATGAAAAGTAGGGGGATTGCACAAAGTACAGCACTGATTTTGGGCAGTTCCCATTGATTTAACCAGTTTGCTCACAAGGACTTCCTGGTGGATTTTGCCCATCATATTTCTCATGTTAGAAACCTGCACCTATGCTAGAGATATAAAAAGCCATTACATAACAAAATTATGGTTAAGTGCTTGCATGTCAAAATTATACAACAGGATGATGATGATGAAGAAGAAGAATCTTGTAGTAAAAATATAATACAATAAATAAAATATAAATGTAAATAAAATATAAATATGTATATTTGCCACAAAAGTCAATAACTCAGAATCCATAAATCATGATCTTATACAAACTTTTGTTAAAAGTGCACATACACATACGTATATCCCTATATATGAATATAATTAATCCATATGTTTATGTAACCAGACAGACAGAACTTTATTTCAGTCATTGACCAATCAAACTATAATCAATTAAAAAAATAACACATATCTGTGCCTTAACAGCAATAACTATCAGCAACCATCTGCAATCATTAGCAACTACTTCTAGATAAATAAATCTATCTTGATTATTTAACTGATAGTGCAAATAAAAGCTATCACTTTTATTTGATAAAATAAAAGAAAAAAATTAAATAAAAGAGGAGTAATCAGCTGGTGGCCCATATCCCTGTCACATATCCCTGGCCCATATCACTGGCAATACAGGAGAAGATGTTCAACTGCTATTACTATCCCGGTTCTTCAGGCAAGTTGAAGAGCTCACTTTTTAAATAAGGACTTGTCTTTTATATTGCTGGAGAGTGTGCTCATTTTATCTCTTTGTGTGGTTGACATAGCTGCTATGGCCAGATTTTTCTATGTTTTCGATGTGCTTTAATGATCAGATTAATTTTTTAAATACCTCCAGGTGATCCATTTATTGAAAAAGAAAACCAAAAATTCCTTTAAACAATAAATACTGTTCTGCCACATGATTTTTTTTTTTAAAAAAAGAACTAGAAACAGAATATCAGCCCATTTTCTCATGGGCAGCAACACCCTGACAGCAGCAGAATGTAGTCTTAGCATTCCAGCTCAGGAGAAAATTTGTGCGTGTAACTTAACCATCCATTATCTTCTCCAATGATCTCTTTTCAATTACCAGATTCAGCTGAAGAAACCAGGGCATTTTGAATGACACAATCAGAATTTTTTGCAGTGAGCCTTTATTTTCTTTTTAACCCCAATTTTGGTGTGACATAATATTTTTGTTGGCCGGGGTCCCTGGGCTCAACATACATCATCACTAACTTATTAGGACTTGAAGCAATTAGCCGAAACAAACAGAAGAGACAAGATCTGCATTGAGCCATAGAAATTAGGGGAATGTATAGCCCATGGCAGTCCATTATTTGAGAGCTTCACAAAGCTCAGGTTTTGGAATGGGTTTAAAGAAAGGTGCACATTGTTTTCACACAACATCTATACATTGCTTCATTATTTTCCAAATGATTCAGGTTACAGGGGAAAAAAATTGTGTTGGCATAATGAGGCAGTCGAAAGAACTTTTCAGTTTTCATCTCAGGGCTCTATGAAGTGCATTGCATGAGTGGCTAAGGATTAAAAATCCAATTAGATCTTCCCTTGACAAGGGAAGTCAGATGGAGAAGACACACTGAAAGCCCTGTGCAATTAATAAAAATGAACATGCCATCAAGCACTGTAGATAAAAAAAGAAACAAAGGTTGTGGGTCTTCACAATATACTGATTTGGTTTATACTCTGGGACAAAAGTTTTTTGAGATTTAATAATAAGGTCTCTTTTCCCCTGGGGCTGACAATCAGTTGTGAAAAAGATTCACACATGCACACACACTTTATTTGAGGTCTATAAAATATTTGGCCATTAATCCAGGATAATTTGAGAGGCTAGAAGAGGTAGGCTGGGACATTGTAACTATTTCAAATCCAGTGTAAAATTGCTTGGCCACAAAGTGTGATGTGCTTTAAATAACTCTCTGCCCAAACATTTATTACATATCTGTGGTAAGAACTTTTGGGCATCTGGTTACAGCCCTATATTTTTTCTGTTTTCTTCAGACATACTGTAGTATTATAACTCAATTAACAGTTTTTCCTGGCTCACTCCCAAAATAATCTGCTCCCTTTTTGCCTTCCTAGTATGTGAACTAAGTTGTCTGGACTAAAAAAGCTTCCATAAGCTTGGGAAGAGAAATCTGGGGAATTTAGCACAGAGAGGAGACATACAGGCCATCAATTCAATGCCGGTCTTAAATTAAAACATCCCAGGTGATGGATGTCCAGTCCCCATTTGAACACCCCCAAGGAAAGAGAAGTCATTCTCTTGCTGCCCAGTTTCATCATTGGACTGCTTTTACTGTTAGGTAGATTGCTTTTAGAATATAGTTTAAATGCATACTTCTAAATCCTATACTCAAGATGATAGAAAACAGGTCTTGATATTCTATTGCATGACAATTTTGGGGAACTTGAAAACTTATTTCCAGCATCTCAGTTGTATTTTCTCAAGGCAGAATCAGTCTCCTCAAATTATCTTTGTAGGCTTAGTTTCCAGTCTTTAATTATCATTATTGCTGATATCTCTTGCCAGTTGAGAATCTTTTTATAATCTAGTGTCCAAAACAGAATACATCACTTCATTGGATCTGCCAAACTAATCATTGTTGGCATAATGGAGCTTGATTTGGAAAACTTTCCTTATGTTGCTGCAGCATAAAACTACATTTGCTTTTTTAGCAATTAAATTACACTGGAGAGTCATGTTCACAAAACACTCAAATTTGCATATCCTTGTTATGCATACTATTATTAAGCCAGCTAGTCCCATTTTATAACAATGTATCTTACTTTTTCCCCCTATATAGAAAACTTTGCATTTCTTCCTATAAAATTACATTGGCCCCCCCCCCCCCCAATTTTCTAACCATTGTGTTGCAAAGATTGTAAACTATTTCTAGTTTCCAGGTTGTTAGCAATTCTTTTTTCCTGGCAAATCTAATCAGCATTTTGTTTGCCATTTCATCTGAATCATGAAGATGTTGAAGAGTAGCACACTCAGGACCAAACCTGTATGTCATCTCCCTTGATACTTCACACCACTGGCATCACACCTTGAATACAGTTTAAAATAAGGTCTCTCTTTATTCTCCCAAATCTCAGGGGTCTGCAGCTTTATGCATGTAATTAATTCTCTACTCACTCACTCACAGAGTGTATGGTAATCAGACAGTTTAAGTTTAACTAAATTCTGTCCACATGTTCAGCAATATTCGAAGAAAAAATAGTCACTGTGCATATACAAAGCTTTGAAAATATATAATGGGAGTAAAGTTAATCAGGACTTAACGTTTGTCCCATGGATTCCAGTGCATCTTGTCCAACTTTGTATGTTACATGGTACATTTCATGCAAATGAAAGGTGACAAGTGGGATGAGGATTAGTTGCAATCATAATTTTGACATGGTGAGCATGATCTGTAATAATCAAAAAGAAGCAACTAAGGCCACATATGGTAGATATTACAATATTTCAGCTGCAAATGTTCCTGTAATTCCTGCCATTAAGAGAAGAGGAAGGAAACACAAGCTCGCTCACATATGTTTGGTCTCTTGTGTCTTAGGTCTAGCTCAGAAAAAACACCAACAAATGGCCTGTGCCCTGAAGTGTACCATTTCAAACTGCAAGTGGGGAAATACATGGTCAAATGCTTGCCATGAAAGAAATTTCCTACACAAATAAAATGATGACACAAGGGAAAAAAATAGGCTGCAACTCTTCTTTGTGACATCCAGTTTTCTTTGTTTGGAGATTGTTGTTGTTTTTTCCAAAATGTGGAGAAGCTATCAAATATGGAGCTCCTCCTTTCTCCCCATGTGGTACATATATGGCTCAGAAATTCTAGGTGAACTTCATTCATTTGGTGAGGATGTAACCACACATGGCTAAATAAAAACAATTTTAATTCAGAACCCATAAAGTCCTCAGAGTTAATGCAGATAAAGAATAATAAGAAAATAATCATCAGAAACAGAGAATAGAAATGTAAATATATGCACGTATACATACACCAAACTTAAACTGTTAAAGAGAGGTTAAAAAAACCCCAAATAAATGTAAACTGTAGCATAAGATAGAAAAAAACCTGGAAAGATAATATTTTGCTTTGTATAAGAGGACACCTTCCATTAACAATTTTCTCCTATAATTCTCTCAGTATGAAGAGGGACCTTTAAAAAAAACCCCTCATTTTATTATTTTACCTATTCTTTGTTTAACTTCAAAATTACTTCAAATGGGCCGGGTATGTGTCAATAGTCTTTCTTTTTAACTTTATTAAATATATAATAGATCTTTCCTCAGCATGTCTTCCGAAAAATCAGTACAAAGGTGTTCAGTGTGCCTTGCTGCCAAGTATAGCATGTAACACAAACATGCAAGCCTTAATTGGTATGTTAAGAAATAGCCGAATTAACCCTATATCATGATCTGAGTCTTTGTGAGCTAAGTAGCTTTTAGTTTAATTACTTGCAAAGAAATAAACTGAAGGACATGCTTGATACTTGTGTCAGAATTAGTGAGACTTAAAAGTGCTTAATGTTGGATTCTTTTCATGACTAGGTAAATATATATCTATAGTCTGAAGTATGTTTGACTTTTTAAGTCTAAGTGCGAACTGTGCTCAGTCTGTTTGAATTTCCCGGGATGGTCCTGAGAGAGAGGAAAAGAGATTTTGTCTCATCCCATATGTATTATTATCAATAGATCATGCCATGTCCTCATTTGGCTTTCAGCCAATATAATTATTTTCCTTCCTACTGAAAGATCCTTGGTTAATGTTAGAGGCATGTTGAATTGGTAGCTTTACAAATCTTCACATTCAGTTTAGTCAACACACTTCTAAAAAGAAGAGTGTGTGTGAGTGTAGAAGATGGTCATGCAAAACAAATCTGATCTCTTACCCCAAGGGCACAGCTGTTCAATGTTAATACCAGGCTGCATTAACTTTGACAATTTTTACTATGCTTGTCTTTATCAGTGGCAGAATCTACTTTTTCAAGATGAGATGAAGAAATTGCTAACTTCCATTTTACTTGCCTGTCTCTGGTTCCTTAAAACAGTTTGACATACATACACAAAGCTTTGCCATTTTATAATATATATGTATATATGTGTGCTGTTTAGCTTCCTTCGGGTATTATCCCACGTCATTGTAGTTCTGTTAAAGTTGTAGCAACGTTTCAGCAGAATCTCATCTGCCATCCTCAGGCTTCTGTATGGATATGGGTCTTACAGCTCCTGGTTTTAAATTTGAGGCTGGTCCATTCTGATTGGTTGGGAGCCTGCACCTGTGTTCATTGGACTTGGAGTTTGATTGATTGGTGTTCCTGGTTTCTTCTGTCTGTTTTGTGGCTTTGATTGGCTGGCAACAGTCTGTTCTTGTGTTGGAGGCTTTTAGTGCAGCTTGGCTCCATGTGAAGGGACGGCTGCTCTTCATTAGCAAGCTGCTATTCATTAGCAAGCTGGGTTTCACCTGGGTGCCTGGTGGGGGGGTTGGGTAGGAGCTACCAGAAGGAGTCTGTTTTTGCCCAGGTGTTAGTCTGGCTTGTGGCATGGAGATCTTTCTATTTGAGAGTGCAGGCTTCCAAATGATTGACAGTCTGTCAATACTATGCACCCTGACTGATGTATTGACAGCCAATGTCTTCCACAAAAACAAAATCACCAACTTGATCCACAAAAACACACCAAGACATAACAGAGACCTAGAAGATCAACAGATCCATGGAACAGCTGTCCTGCCCTACATAAGAGGTACTACAGATAAAATCAGTAAGATACTACACAGGCATCACATCAAGACTGCCTTCAAAACAGACAAAAAAAATAGCAGCCATCCTGAGGAACCCCAAAGACAAAATTGACCTGTTTAGCTTCCTTCGGGTATTATCCCACGTCATTGTAGTTCTGTTAAAGTTGTAGCAACGTTTCAGCAGAATCTCATCTGCCATCCTCAGGCTTCTGTATAGAGTTAGTTCCTGGTTTCAAATTTGAGGCTGGTCCATTCTGATTGGCTGGGATGTCCATTAAAGATAACTATTGCACATGTGTTAGATCAGCATTCCCTATCCTGCTGTTTTCTGGACATACTGGATAACAGATTTGAAGCTGATTGAAAACTACTGAGATTATAGTCTCACACATTTGGAGGGCACCAGGTTAGAGAAGGCTATATTTGATTATTCAATCTATATTATTTGTATAACTATTCCTTATCAATCTTATGCAGAGATTAAGAAAGACAACCATTGTAACTGTAAGGCATCCAAGGTTGAACATTGGCAAATACATAAAAACACTTCAAAATTCTACACCCAATTATTACTTATCCTTTTTCTTTGATAATTAGGGGTGCAAAATCATTCCATTTTACCTTTAGAACAATTCTCTGAAAAATCATAGACTGGAGTCTAAAAATCCACTGGATCCCAATACATCTCTGACTGGCATGGTGGAAAAAAGACTTGAACCCAGGGCTCTAAACTCTAACACACAACTGATTGCAATGTGGGGTGGTCTGAACTATTTGGAAGGAAAAGGTGCAGTTTATATTTCAAACAAAGATCCTTCTATTAGATCTGGATTTTGGCATACCAAACTAAATTGTGCTGTTTCTTCTGTTTCTGTCGCTGTATATGTATTACAATTTAATTTGGTTTTCTCCGGCCTGGTGTCTTTCATATGCCATGTAGTAGAACTTCTTTTATCCTCAGCCATTAATCTTTTTTTTTTTTTGCCTAGGTTTTTAAGCAGATAGTTTACACCAGCATTATTTCTATAGCCAACATTAAATGATCCATGTTTTTATTTGGAATTCAACGTTCCTGTTTCTTCTTTGCCACACTATTTGTTTTTCATAGTATCCATCCTGTATTAATTTTTTTCAAAGCCACTAAAGTGATTTACAGTGTCTTAGCTATTTCATGTGAACACAATAAGGAATGTGAGGATTTTCTCCTTTTTTCCCACAAGAAGTTTCAGTTTGCTCATTCTTTCCCCTTGGTATCTGGTTTCAAGACATGATGTGCTAAATTACCTTTAATATCACTTCAGCAGATTCAGTGCATTAACTGAGTGAATTAGACACAATTCTTTTATATATGATGTGAACTTTCATTGCTCTGTTGTCTATAGCTTTTCTGAATTTCAAATTAAAGGCAATTGGAGAGGTTGGCCCATAGCTTGAGAGATAGTTTTTAAGGGAAAAACAAGACTTTACATTTCTTTCAGGGAATAAAAGATAGAGAGGCAGCTGTTGCATATGTGTTAGCCACAAAATTTAGTTCCCTCATTATTCATGTTTCCAAGGATTGGCTCACATACATGGCTATTAGTTGTTGGCTATCACATTAAGTGTTAGTTTGCATGTGTGAATGAGTTGGCAGCAGTCTAATCTCACTGAGCTTTTATTTAATGCAACATCCATTTCTAAAGCAAAACACTTGTTAATGGAGACAGATCTCCCACTTGGCTGACAGTCATTAAGGAATAGATTCATACATGCATATTCTTCATTTTATGATTGCTTGCAGTTATGGTCTTTTTGTTGATTAAATGTCCTAGTAATATTTTATTTCATTGGTATTCCCAGAAGTCTGGAAATTTGGACAAAATTTCAAAAGTTTGACAAAATATTAGATTCTAATTCTTGAATCTTACCTGAATAATATCTTGAGCTAACTAAACAATATTCTTTTAACTTTCTATTCCCCTACATTCTGCAGGCACTACATTCTGCAGGCACTATATTTATTATTATTATTTATTTATTTTGTCAAACAATTATTAGATAACAGGTATAAGTATAAACATGGTTATAAATACATGAAATTGAAACAAATAAGAAAAAAAAAAAAAGAAACAATAGGACAGGGATGGTAGGCATGTTTTGGTGTGCTTATGCACGCCCCCTACAGGCCTCTTAGGAAAGGGGTGAGGTCAATAGTAGACAATCTAATGTTGAAGATTTGTGGGTTTGGAGAAGAAACCACAGAGTCAGGTAGAGTATTACAGACATTGACTACCTTGTTGCTGAAGTTGTATTTCCTGCAATCAAGTTTGGTGTGGTTTATCTTTAGTTTGTATCTATTTTGTGCTCTTGTATTGTTTTGGTTGAAGCTGAAGTATTCAATGATAGGTAGGACATTGCAATATATAATTTTATATGCTATACTTAGATTGAACTGAAGGCGGCATAGTTCTAGGTTTTCTAGGTCTAAAATTTCAAGTCTGGTGGCATAAGGTATTCTGCTAAGAGTAGAGGAGTGGAGGATTCTTCTTGTAAAATATTTCTGGACTTTCTCAATTGTATTAATATCAGATATGTAATGTGGGCTCCCGACTGATGAGCTCTATTCAAGTATTTCAAGCAAATGTTTTATATGCTCTAGTTAGTAGAGTGATAGTACCAGAGTAAAAGCTATGCAGGATTAGGTTAACAACTCTTAATGCCTTTTTGGCTATGGATTTACAATGGGCTCTAGCACTTAAATCATTTGAGATGAATACTCCAAGATCCTTGATTTCTTGGATCTCTTATAATGGACCTTATAATGGACCTCAAGCATAATAGTCTTCCAAGATGACAGAATAGTCTTCCTTCCTGACAGAAGGATTAAAAGAAAGAAAGAAACCTCAACTATTAGCAACTGAATCTTACCCCTGTAATTGAACATGAACTCTGTCTATACTGGTCATCGTACACATGTTGTGCATTGGCAATAAACATTTGATTTGATTTGATTTAAAACATAACTTGGGGTTTAGCAGTTACTGCAGCATTAATTATAAGACTCAGGTTACATGGCAAGCTGTTTGGCCTGCCCTACATAATACAAGACACATATATTTTACAAGCAAATTCTGAAAATTCATATTGGGTACAAAAATATTGTTGGTGGAGGTCCCCCCCCCCCCCACATTCATACTGAAAATCACAATAAAAACATTAAATCATGAAAGTTAATATTGTTTTTGAGATGGGTGGTCATTACCTCCTTTAATACTCTGCTTACTGGGTTCATCTAGTTTTTTGTTTTGTTTTGAATTGTAAAAGCTTTGAGGCTTAAGCCCATGTCACACTGAACCAACGGATGCAAAGAGGATGTAAAATGGACAAAAAAGCTTGCCATCTGTTGGAAAACGCGATGTAGTCACTGCCTCCATTTTGCTTCCTCTCTATCCGTCCAGCATCCATTTATTGACTTTTCATCCACTCCAAAAGTTTTGAGCTGCCAAAAACTTTTGCGCAGAAAATGTATCCAGTTCGTCCATTCTGCATCCGCTACACATCCGCTAGGCATCCGCTAGGCATCCGCTACGCATCCGCTATATCCGCTACGCATCCACGCAACTCGCATCCGCCCGGACGTAGGGAGGAAGTGGAACGGACGCAGAATGGATGCAGAACAGATGCCTAGCGGATGCAGCATGGAAACAAAGCATTTAAAACAGAAAAAACATTCGCAGAGAGGACCTATCTCGGATATTAAGGATGTCTAGAGGATGCCTAGAGCATGCCTAGAGGATGCCTAGCAGAAAACCTATATTTCCTATAAAAAGGGGGAGCAACTCATCTGCATCTCACTTTCAGACCAGCAGCCCAGCTGTTCAGACCTCTGCAGCCTTCATCTGGCTCTTCCTCTTCCACAGCATCCAGTCATGTCCACCGTGGATTGCAACAAAGTCCTTTCGGCAGCCACTATCGTTCTGCAACAGTGCGAAACCATCTGCAGGCTCTGTGAACTTTACTGCGAGAAGAAAAAGAGGCAGCCAAAAAGAGTCTGGGTCCGAAGATGGTTCGCCAGAAGAGCAGAGGACGGACTGTAAAACAAGCTGATGGTGGAGCTCAGGAAAGAAGACACTCGGCGTTCCAGAACTTCATGAGGATGCCTCCAGCCATGTTTCACGAAGTTGTGCAGCGGCTGACACCCAGGTTGACCAAGGTAAACACCAGCTTCCGGCCCAGCCTGGAACCTGGGCTCAAGGTGGCACTCACTCTGCGCCACCTGGCCTCAGGGACCTCCTACAGGAGCATGCAGTATGGCTGGAGGGTGCCATCCAACACCATCAGCATTGTGGTCAGAGAAGTGGTGCAGGCCATCATTGAAGAATACAAGGAGGAGCTCCTCCAGTACCCCTCCACTGAAGAAGGATGGAAGAAAGTTGCAGAGCAGTGGTATCAGAAGTGGAACTTACCACACACCGTTGGAGCCATAGATGCCAAGCACGTGGCCTGCAAAGCTCCAGCCAAGTCGGGGTCCACTTATTTCAACTCCAAGGGCTTCTTCAGCATCATCCTCTTCGCCATGGTCGATGCTGACTACAAGTTCATGTACATCGATGCTTCAGGCAACGGCTCATCTTCAGATGCCCAGGTATACAACGCCAGTCACCTCAAGGAGGAGCTGGAACTCAACCTCATGGTGGGCTTCCCAGATCCAGAACCCCTGCCCAATGACACACAAGATGTGCCCTACTTCATCGTGGGGGATGATGCCTTCTCCCTCACAACCTACCTCATGAAGCCCTACACTTCCAGACTCCTCACCCGTGAAGAGAGGATCTTCAACTACAGGCTATCCAGGGCAAGGCGGGTGGTGGAGAACGCCTTTGGCATCCTGGCCAACAGGTTCCAGGTACTTCTCACCACCATGCAGCATTGCCCAGAGACCGTGAGGAGGATCATGGAAGCTTGCTGCATCCTGCACAATCTCATGCGCACCCGCTACCCAGTCATGCAGAACAGGCTCGTGGACCTCCAATAAGGCAATGGGGACATGGAGCCTGGGGAATGGAGGCAAGGGCGAAACCTGATCGACACTGAGGATGTGCAAGGCCCCAACAGAGCCTCACATGAAGCAAAGAAACAGCGCAACCTCCTGAGACACTGGTGCAACTCCCCAGCTGGAGCAGTGGAGTGGCAAGACAGGATGGTAGATGCTTAATGGATGCTTCCTTCAGCCTGTCTCATCACACGGATGAGATTGGGCCATGTATGTTTGGTTGGCCTACAATGAACAGGGCGTTTAATAAAGAGTTGTGTTTATGTTGACATGTGTGGATAATTATTACATTATTATTGATAATAAAGGGCCATAGGTGTGGCACCTGGGAGGGTGGACCATGCAGTCCCACTATGCTTGCACTGGAGGTTTATCTATCCCACTGCTATCCTAACCCATCCCACAGCTATTACCCATTCCACAGGTATCCTAACCCATCCCAAAGCTATCCTTACCCATCCCACAAGCATGCAAAGGCTTAAACCATTTCTAAAAGTTTCCACCAAGACTTTATTAAAAAAAAGAAATGAAGCAAGTGTGTGAATCATAAATAGACTTTATTAACAACAAGCTATAAAACAAAAATGAGTCTCTGGCACTCCTCTTGGTCGCTCAGTCTCAGGGGTGAAGGGTCCAGGTGCTGTGGAGGTGGCTGGTGCTGGAGTGCTTTTCATCAGTTCCTCCAGAAGCAGAAGCAGCAGAAGCCCCATCCCCAGAAGAGCGAGCCCGTGCTGCAGAAGCCCCAGCAGAACCAGAGTGAGGGCCAGGGGGCGGGATGGTAGCCTTGTCCCTCTTGCAAGGGCTGGCAGCAGATGGCTGAGGCTTGCTGTGCTTCCGCATGGTTGTGGGGTTGCTGGCTGGCAGGGAGGCTGGCAGGAACCAAGGCTTGCAGGCAGGCAGGCACCAAGGCTGGCAGGAAGGCTGGTACCAAGGCAGGCACCAAGGCTGGCAGGGAGGCAGGCACCAAGGCTGGCAGGCAGACATGAACCAAGGCTGGCCGGAAGGCAGGCAGCAAGGCTGGCAGGCAGACCGCTGGCAGCAAGGCTTCCAGGCAGTCTGGCACCAAGGCTGGCAGCAAGGCTTACACCAAGGCTGGCAGCAAGGCTGGCAGCAAGGCTTGCAGGCAGACATGCAGGCAGGGCAGGCAAGGCAGCCAATCTGTCCGGCAGCAGGTCTTTTCCTCTGAATGGCGACCTGCTTCTGAGCTGCTTCCGTTATATCCGCGGGGCTGACGCAATGCATCCCCCCCGCATGCGCAATTAACGCCAGGCATCCGTTCAGCTTCCGCTGTGCATCCGCTAGGCTTCCGCTGTGCATCCGCTTCATCCGTTCGGCGTCTGCTCTGCATCCACTGTATCCGTTCCATGTCCACTTTGCTGAGGTCTCCCGGAAGCCTAGCGGATGCGCCATCCGCTCTCATCTGCTTCCATCTGCTGGGCTTCCGTTCCGCATCTGCTTTCCATCCGCCCTGCGTCCTCCCCGCGTCCTTGTTATCCGCTCCGGTTATGCAAATTTTTGCCCCTTTTGAGAGCGGATAACAACGGATGGAACATTTTGCTCGTCCGTTGTGTCATTTTTGCATCCGTTGGGCAGTTTGACATGGGATTTAATTAATATATAGAAATTAATACTATTAGGTGAGAAAATATCATTTAGTATTTACAAACTGGGAATTTTTCCAGAAAAGTCCAATAAGATAATCTTGTTCAAAGAACAGCATAGAATGGACCAACTGATCTTATTTTCCCTTTAGGTGTTAATATAATAAATCCTGTATTCAGTCCACAACAGGCTAATCCATGCTTATTCACAATGGAATGACTCTTTTCTTGCAATTTCTTTCCATATTTCTGTCACAATATTTGCATAAATGAGACAAGTGACTAACTTAAAGTAGAACTCTGCTCTGCATAAGCCACACAGTTACAAATCAAGGACATTATGACATATAATAGGTTATGGTATAAACTGACAACTGTAAACTTTCATTCACTTCAAATATGTTTTGTTTCTTTCATCAATAGCCAGCACCTATTCCCAAGATCTCTTGCTAAGAAATAGCCATGATTCCCAGGAGTTTCCATTAGGAGCTTTGCTGAGTCCTGCTCAATGAGACACAAGATTGGCTGCTCTTCCCCAAAAGAACCATGTTATTATTTATTACTGGGCCTTCTTCAGTGTTCAGTCTCTTCCAGGTTTTATTTCACACTATTTCAATCTAGGGCTGTAAAAAAAAAACACCTCAGGGCCATTAAAAATAGACTTGGATTTTTGGATAAAATAGCTTTCAATTTAGCCCAATGAATAAATCATAAAAAACATTAAACAATCCATACAATAAGTATTTGCACATTCCCATCTTTTCTTATGAAATTCTATGTTATCATCCATAAAATAATTAAGAAAGGGGTCAGACTCCTTTTATAATTTGGGGCCAGACTCTTTTTATATATATGTAACATACTGCCCTTAAAACCAACTGATCTTTCAGGCGTATTCCCAGCTCCATATTGTTGTCATATATTTCAATGACACATGGGTAATATTACTTTGATTGATACACAATTAAAAAAATCTTATATTTTATAAGGAAAAATGATCTATTCAGTCAAAGAGCCATTGTCATAAGCAAGCCCATGTTTCCTGGTCAAAGATGAATAACAGATCCAAAGGTTTATTTCCTTTTCACAACACAAGAGAAAAGAATATTTGACAGGTTTCTAAGACTTCAGAAGTCTGCTGACAACTGAAAAAAATCAAATAAAATAATATGACAGCTCTTAGATCCCAATGTAATTCAACAGGCTGCTGTGCAAAAATCAAAGGCAGCATTCAAAAGGAAAACTCTTTTCCCCTCCTTTTTGTATGGGGACTATGTGTAATATAATGGATTGTTTGCAGGAGGTATGTTTGATCAATAGTATTCATTTTATTACTTGTGGGTTTTTTTCTTTTTTTCTGCTTTGTCAAAAAAAAAAAGAATGCAGAATTTTATTTTTAAAACTATATTTTAAAAGGCTTAAAATCTAAGCTTACAATCCCTTAGGAATAATATTTTGGTCACCAACAGATGGTTCAGAGATCGTCTCCAAAGGTGAGTGAGGTACAAAATCAGAAGGTACAGTCCAACTTTGGAACTACCTTATGAAATTAAAACAAAACATCTTCTACAGTTCTTTTTTCTTCCATATTAGAGTTCCAAAATTTGGAAAGGGAACAGGGAAAGAAAAACAATGTCCATTTTTAAATGACTGCTAGTTTTGATTTGGAGCTTTAAGATTTATATTTTCTGATTCTCAGGTATGGAGAAAATTTTTTTTAGGTAAAGGATATTTTTGTCTTGTCAAGGAAGCTAATCCAAATTCAAACTCCTTTGCACCATCATGTAAGTTCAGAGCTGGCACTGTTTTAGATGACTCAAAGGCTCTTGGATTAGAGTTCTGCAAAATTACAGGTAGGGTTGCCTCATAAATACTAGTCTATGACAAAAAATAGATTGATTGAATCAGGATTTTAATTTTAAATATATATACCCAAAAACCACAAACACACTTTCTTTAATCATTTAGACATTTGCTGCAGCAATACTATTGGATTTTCAATAGACAAAAAAAAATGAATATTTGCATAGCTGCATCATTATAGCTGCATCATCTATATCATCATCAACAGTTTCATATAGTGATTTAAGTCAAAAACAATTAGTTCTAGTCCTGCTTAGGTACAAAGGCAACCTAGTGAGTTTGGGCCAGTCACTCTCTCCTAGCCAGCCCTAGGAAGAAGACAATGGTCTTTTACACAAATGCTGTTCAGAAAACTGAAAGAACTTGTCCAGGTAATCATCCATAGTTAGTAATGACATGAAACTACATATATGCACACACAGAGACAAAAATTCACACACACACACACACAGGTGTATGAAAATCTGAAAAATTTATGAAAGCTTAAGAAATTTTATTTTTGTGAACTATTAAAAACTAACTTGACATAATATATGGTTCCAAACTTAGTTATTCATCTTTTTCTCCTGTAAATTATCTGATGCAGTTTTTTGCTCAGAAAAATGAAAAAAATATCATTAATATAAGGTTTGAGTGGTATTTTTACAAGTCATTGCGTGCAGTACATTTGGAAATATCATTTTGGATTTTTAAAAAGAATCAAAATATGAAAATAGGACAGTATAAACTTTTGAAGAAACTCATATAAAAATTGCATGGAGTGGAAATAAACCGGTCTATTCTTTTCCAGACAAGACCTATGAAAAACCAATTAAATAAGTTAGATAAATGGGATATAGAATATTGATATAGTGTCATTAGTAACTGAAACAATCCGCTTAATGAAATGACAGAAATTTAGATCAAACCAGAATACATTAAAAATAGAATACATTAAAAATAAAAAGAAACCTCACCTCTAACTAAATTTGATATAGTAAATGAATGATAACTAACACTTGTCTTCTCAGGAATCTGATACACTTACAAAAAGTAGAAATATGTAACTTCCTTTGTCAATGTTGCATAGTGGGTAGAATGTTATACTTGGACTGGGGTTCAAACCCCATCCAGCTACGATACTCAGTGCCTTTGGACTAATTCCTCTAGGTCTGTCTAGCTTCCTCTGGGTCTGTCTGGCTTTTTAAAATATAGTGTGACTGTTCCATCTATACTGGTCTGAGGTCTTTGGAGGAGATTAAAAATACCTGTTAGAAATGACTCTGCTAAATCATTCCATCATAATTAAAGTAATTAGTATGTTGGTGCAAAGCAGGTCAAATCATCCTCTCTTGGCAGCTTCACTTTAAGACAGAATGTGCCAAGAGAGACAATCACTTTCACATGGCAAAAAAGAGGTGGCTGCATACTACTTCCAATCTGGGAAGGAAATGTGCATTTTGGGAGGATTTTATTACTTGTGGATTATCATTAAAACAAACAAACAAACCTCTCAGATCTTTTAGAACTACCTGGAACTAAGGAGAAATTTCCTGACATTAACCAATGGAAAATTATTTTCTAAGAAAGAATGTGCCAGCTATGTAAGATCTTTCCCATGTACACTGTGATTTTTTTTAAAAATTGGAGGCATGTAAATAAGTCTGAGAAAAATAACCAGACCTATCTAAAAATCCAGAAGATGACTATTTGATGTAATAGTCAGAAACTTTATAGTTAAATTTCTTCCTTATTAGTATTGGTAAACAGTATTTAAAATGGATGAAACTTGCATTAAGATACTGTAGCTGATAAAATGTGCTTTTAAATAATTGTGACTTCACGTGAAGGTTTCTAAAAATATCTATTTTACATGAGGTACAAGCCTCAACAGACATTGCTCAAACATCCCTTTCTTATTAGCTAACAAGAACAATTAGGAAATGTTTCCAGTAACTTTAATCTCTCTGCCTGAATACACACTGTTCATTTTTCTATGTCAACAAATGCTGATACTTAAAAACAGATTTCCATAAACTAATTTACCTATTTTTCTATCCAAAAGACATGACTTCCCTGACTGTTAATTCCATTTGACAGTGAATGGCTGGATTGCTTAGCCCTGGCAAAACATGGCATTGTTGTGAAGTGATTTCTAATGAACTCTACTTAGGATAGGACCATTATACTGATAAATTTTGACAACAACAACAAAAATACATTATTAATGAAATAAAAACATTGGCAGCCTCTGAGAAATAAGCTGATTCCAAAAAAATTCTTAGAAACCACCAGTCTCTCAATCTAGATATTTACATGAAAAAATCATGACAAAGAAAAATGCTTCATTGTCCTTTTTTCAAGAATAAGGTTGCTGAATATGTTTTTTAGGTATGGAGAGGCAGATTTGTATTGTTCTTTTTTTTTAATAAGAGCTCAACTGTTGGCCTTTGTTGAACAATAGTCAAAGTTTTTATATAAGTATTCATTTGCTGGAATATTTGTCTATAGTATTTGGGAAAAGTTTGTAAGAAAAGGTTGTGTAAAATCCACTTCTTCACAACAGTAGCCTCACACTTTTTCTGAATTCTCTGAAAATTAAAAATGTGACCAGTATCATAGTACTATGTCAGAAGTACTATGTAAGAAGTTTATAACTTCAATAATTTATAGATTTTATAATATTTGGGTGACAATTTTTCCACATATATATTTACAATAGGTATATCCAGAAAATTTCAAGTGGCTAGTTACTGAGAATTAAATGCAAATCATCTAGACCTATAAGTAAAGCCAGAAAATGAACCCTTGAAAGGCTGCAAGCAGTTAACAATACAAACAATTGATTGTATAACAAATCCTTAAATAAATGAAAGTGATGGAAACATTTTCTAAAAAGCCTAAATTGAATCGAATGACAAAGCTTCTGTGGCTGTTTCAGATAGAATAAGAAATCTTACTGGAAGGACTTACCTGATCCTCTTGATTTGTTGCATAAGAGGTTTATAGATTAATGCTGCTCAGTGAGACTTGTTAATTATGCCCAGCTTAAATTGTATTGATTTAATAGGTGTATTTTGGAAGCTGAAGTCCACGCATATAAAAATTGTTGAGGCTGAGAAACAGTCAGTTAAATGACATGGAGAAAAAAAAATCAAATAGAATCATTGTTTCTTTCTAATAGTTATTAATCTTTCATTCTCTTTCCTAATCTGTTTTAAAAATGGTATTCCAAACCAGTAAAACTAAAGATAATAGAATATCTGACTTTATAAGATCATGAATGGTGGTTTAGAACATTTGTGTTAATGTGTTTTTATCAGTTACTATCATGAAAGACTAAGCTTTTATGATTTATATTGTTTTGTTTATTTCTATATTTTCAATTTTTTGAAAAATAAAAATATGTGAATACAAGGAAAGAAAATCAAAGTGAAGAATTATTTTACATAAGTTCTAACGGTTGATAGATTTCAGTGAACCATTTTATACAAATGCTCTTTCAAAAGCATTTGGTAGTCTTTCTGCAAATGTTTAGACTTAAAGCCAAAGTTATTCATAAATGGAAAAATTAAAATTTTTGAAAAGTAGGATTTAATTTTTGAATTTATTTGCTGCCCATCGCATAATGAAACAGTAGTATAATGCCTGTAAACCTTACTTTTCTACAAAGAACCTAGTTCACCATAGTACGTTTCCTTATCAGTGCCTTGTGATCAGATTCTTGGAAACTACTTGGACAGGTTACTGTAGTTTTCTTGATAAGTTTTTTCAAAAGTCATTTGCCATTGCTTCCTTCCTGGGGCTAAGGGAGAATGACTGGCCCATGATCTCCCAGTTTCTAGCCTTGTTCTCTCAATCACTATACCAAAATGTAAAAATGATATAATCAAAGTATGGGCCTCTTAAAAGACTTTTTATATATTTTCAAAATATTAGAATAGGAAAATAATTTTAAAAAAAGAATGAAGGGAAATACATTCAGATATGTCCCCTGTTTGGTTCAGATGCTTTGACAGCTTCTAAATAACTTTGTATATATTAGGGTATTTTTAGATTAAAGCATCAATTCAACAGGATGGACAATTTTTTTAAAAAATAAACCAATACTTGAAATATGTATCAGAAATTTAAAATTGAACATTATTTTTTTATGGAACAAAACCAATGGTTTCAGACATTAAAAATATTAAATAGATTTCTTATCTTAGAATAGATTAATTCAGTGGTGGACTATTTCCTCAAAAATATTTTTAAAACTTTAATGTTATTCTTCTCCTACTGAACTTCAGTGAATATTTATTGTACATCTTATCTTAAATCTAAAATCTGTAACATGACTGAATTCTCATTCTGTGGTATAGACATGCACATATAGAATGCACATTCTGTGGTATAGACATGCACAGGCGCTTATATAAATAACAATTTCCCCACATTTTATTCTGGTAAATATGCAAAATATTTCCAGATCCATTCATAATTAATGGAATAAGCAGAATTAATGGAGAACACAAAAGTAAAACTATAAGTTGCAGTCACAGGATTTCTCACTTAATGACTATGTGTTTGCTTAATTAAAAAACAGAAAGTAAATGTTGACCAGCTTTTTTTGTTTAGGAACTGTGGATTTTATATCAGTTACCAATCCCAATAATGGTCACTAAGTGAGGACTACTTGTATAACATGAAATATAAATTGAAGGCTTTTATGCATTTTATTTAAATAATTCATTTAAAATTTGAGACGAATACTTAGGAATACATATGTATTTGTTTATAAAATTTTAAGGCTGCCCATCTCAACTTAGTAACTCTGGATGGTTAACAATAGCTAAAACCATAATATACAGCAAAATAGAATAAACATAATACAATATAATGTGACTGTGACGCCAAATAAACTTCCCCATAACATATTATAAATTGTATTTCGTGAGCTCCACTAACTAACAACCAGTCCCATTGCTTCTGAAGACAGGCCATGCATTCATACTAACATGGACTGGATTCAGAACAAACTACAGTATATTAGAAGATGGCATTTCAGCTAATGTAGCATGTATGACTAATTTAGCTGAGATTCTTTTACACAAGAATTTAAATTGCAAAAGCCTTCCCCCTTGCTTATATCTATTCTCTCCACCTCTTCAAGATGCAAAGGGATTGAACCAGAGGTGGTATTCATCAGGTTCTGACCAGTTCTGGAGAACCGGTGTTTTGAGTAGTTCAGAGAACCAGCAAATACCACCTCTTGACTGGAGATTTTACAGTATCCTTCTCCTGCCATGCCCACCAAGCCACACCCACAAAACCAGTGGTAAAAATTTTTGAATCCCACCACTAGATTGAACCAAGCATATAGCATTATAAAATTCAATTGGTTAAGTTTACCTGCTTTCATATGTCCCATCCTGCCCTTTCTTGCTCCCTAAAGCAAGTTTTGTTCTCTATTCCTGCATTGGGGGTTAGGAGAAGGAATAATTGGCTCTCAGAGTCAATAGAGTGGTTTACAGCTTGTCTCTGATTTCTGTGAGGTGGTTTATGCCAGAGTAAGTTAATACATTTGGATCCTGGCCCTTGTTCATGCTTGTTTATTGGCAGAAAAGTTACAACATAATTTTAGAAACCATTCAACTACATCCAAACCATATTTTAAAAAATGTCAAGCAGTACAACATTTTTTGTAGCTCCCAGGAATGCCCTGTGGTAGAACATGAAAAATCAAGTATTTTCATTTGCAGATAAGGTTACAGTGTGCCTATCTTCCAATGTACATGGACATAGAACAAATTAGCTCTTGCCAGTTGTGGCTGGCAGGCAAAAGTTCAAAGTTTAGTAAGTTCAAGACAGGCTGTTCATTTGGCATAGGGATAAAAGCTGGAAAAGGTTTAGTTGGAAATGCAAAGAGTGTAGCTTCCAATTTGTCTTCAGCCATAATAAAAAAAAGAAGATGGATTCCACTTGAACCCTGGTTGCAATCAAAGAAAGCAAAATGTTTAAAAATCCAAACACTAGAAAAGGAATAGAGGAAGACCAGGAAAAGATGAGACCATATCACCAACACATAGTTAACCAATGGGAACTAAAGGACATGTTTTAACATAAATCATAGTAAATACTTTGCTGTTTTGGAATTGGTAGATGTAAATGCTGGAGAAACATATTATAATTCTAATTCTTTAACCTGTCTCTTCTTCTTCAGCTGCAGAACATTATTGAGGCTTGTTAAAACCTGCAAGAATTTTGTGAGAAGAGACAAAGAAAAAAAATGAAAAGGGAATATTATATGAAGGGACTAAAGATCAAAATTGTTAAAAGTAAAAGGAGGTAATATAAATGCAATAATTATAATAATGCAATTCATCAAGGTTAAAATAGGTATGTTATTATCATTGATAACAACTTTTACTGACATCAGGACTGAAATTATGAGGTTTTATGGATCTGTTGTATATAGATAAGAGATGGGATAAGGAAAGAAGACATTATTATTTGATGTATTTTAAAAGATGGTGATAAGTTACTAAAATTGTTTATTTGTTGTGATGAGAAGTCACTATTATATATGTTCTTTTTCTTTACTATATTTTTATTTTTACTTTCTCTTCTATTTTCCTTTCCATTTGTTTTTTTGTTTTCTGTTTTGTCTTTATTTTTAGTTTGAAATTAGTTTTTATTGTTGTAAATTAGGATCTTTAATAAAATTACTATGAAAGAGGATGAATTATAGGTGGCAACTAAAGTAACCCAGATTCAAGTTCCAGATACCCTGGTTAGAATGTAACTCCGGCTCAAGATTGACTTAGCTCCCATCCTTCCAAGATCAGTAAAATGTGGATCCAGATTGTTGGGGCTCAATATGCTGACATTGTAAACCACCTAGAGAGTGCTGCTAGAAAGCAAAATGGGATGGAATGTAAGTCTAAGTGCTGCTGCTATTGCTGGAAAACACCACAACCTGAAATAGAACCAACAAGGTCCTGTCATGATGCCATTCAGTCAATGACTCTTGAAAATATTATTAATTTACACAGCAAATATACCCTGTTCATGCAATCATAGATATTTCCATATTCAACAGATGTGCCCATTTAAAAAAGACTCTTTTTTAATATCTAAACTTCCATTGTTGTTAAAAGTTATTGCTTGCAACCCACATTAGTTTCAGTATGATTACACTTGAAGAAGACTGTTGAGGATTGAATTCTTTATTTCTGAAATGAAATTTTGGAACTGAGGACTATAAAATGAAACTTTCAGTCTGACTTTACTAAGAGACTTTTCATAATTTACCAGATGTCTTGTTGTTCTTTAGGGGTTAGAGGGGCAAGAACTGTTTTAGTAGAAAAGCCAAATATTCTGCATTCTGGCCAGTTCTTAGGCCCCACTTTTAAAGGAACCAAGATTAAATGCAGTTGGCTACTTTTTGAAGCAGAGAAATTATTGAACTCTGCAGTATTTTAAATACACAACTGTGTGGTGAATGCATTCAAAACATGAATGGAAACTGTGTATTGTTAAAACTAAAGTGCACCATCATTTCATAACTACAAAAATGCAACATTTAATCTTCTCTGGTCCTTGCATTGAGAATTGTATCAGGGTCTGTCAAGATTTTATTTAAATTCAATCTACATATCCTAATGTTAATTTTTTGTTAACATCTGTGTATTTGTAAAATCAGATGTCAGAAGCCAAAATCTTTTTAATTATGTTTACAGGAAATTTATCAGTAGTGTTGAACATATTAGATGCTGATACTATCAATAAAGTCTTTTATTTTTATGTGAAAAAAATACCTTTCTAAGATTTTTAGTATGCATTTCTTCTTGAAAATTTATGAACATTACAATGTTACAGGCTTGATAGTTTTAATAGTAACTTAACAAAAACAAAAAAAGATTTGTAGTACTTCACTGACTAATACAGGGGTGTCAAACTCAAGGCCCGGGGGCCAGATCCGGCCCGTGGGG
>BLBF01000031.1:10736751-10762135 GCA_015471245.1 Laticauda colubrina
ATGCTGTTATTACTGTTACTGTTTAGTTGTTAATTGCTTCTGACACATAGTGATCAAATTTACTTATTGTTGTCATTAATTAGTTTTGAAGTGACCTTGAACCAGTCACTCTCTCTCAGTCCAACTCACATCACATGGTTATTATTGTGGGGAAAAAAGGAAGAGAAGAGGGTGTTGGATATGTTCTCACCCTGAGTTATTTGTAAAATTAATAAAGACAAGATATTTATTAATTAATTAAATATTATGTCACAGTATCTAATATTTGTTGTAGTATGTAGCCATCCTGTCCTGAACCAGCTTTGTTTTTAATTGTCTATAATTTCTTCATGTTGAACATGATTTTTTCCTCTAAAATCAGATATTTTGAAATATTATCCTAATAAAGAAGTCAATAATACTAGTTTTTGCTTTTGCTTATGTTATAAGATGCTTTATGATAGACACCCTAGGGTTAGGATTGAGGTTATAAAATATACAAATTTCTGTCTTTCAAAGACAGCAAGATGATTTAACAAATTTCTTTGTGACTTGTTTTCTCTACTGGTATTGACGGCTTGTTCACAGCTTGGTTTGTGAGCATGACCCACTAGAATGATGACTGTGTATTGACTCATCATTGTTAAGCCTTAAAGTGGCCTTGTTACACAATGGCAATGTACACCCTTCATGGCTGTGCTGCATGTATGAAAGAAACATACAAAAAAATGGAACTATTGTTGAATCACATTCAGTACACCCATTACAACTAGAATATCTGTAGAGATTTATAAGTAGTAGCTCTGCTGCTTGGAATGCAGCTCTGCTATACCAAATATACCAAAGCAATAGATGCAATCTACATAGACTTCTGTAAGACCTTTGATTTAGTGGTACACAACAAACTATTCCTAAAACTAAAATCTTATGGTATCTCTGGACACCTACAAAACTGGATAGAAGCATTCCTGTCAAACAACAAATGGTCAAAATTGGGAGCGTCCTATCAAATTCTGTACATATCAACAGTGGTGTCCCCCAAGGCAGTGTTCTAGGACCAACTCTTTTCATACTCTGTATAAATGACCTCTGTGATCATATTAAGAGCAACTGCGTTTTCTTCGCTGATGATGTAAAGCTGTTCAACACCACAGACAATATTGCTACCATTCAAAAAGACTTTGACTATGTATCAAAATGGTCAAACAAATGGCAACTTCAAATCTCAACAAATAAATGCTCTGTCTTACATACTGGCAAAAAAAATCAGAAAATAAAATACAAGCTGAATAGTCAAGATCTTGTCAACAGTGGTGTCCCCCAGGGCAGTGTTCTCGGACCAAACTCTGCCAAGGAACTTGGAGTTTTCATCTCTAATGATCTCAGTGCTAGAGCCCACCGTAACTACATAGCCGAAAAGGCATTAAGAGTTATTAACCTAATCCTACATAGCTTTTTCTCTGGTAATATCATACTACTAATGAAAGCATACAAAACATTTGCTAGACCAATACTTGAATACAGCTCATCAGTCTGGAACCCACATTACGTATCTGATATTAACACAGTTGAGAAAGTCCAGAAATATTTCACAAGAAGAGTTCTCCACTCCTCTACTCATTGCAGAATACCTTATGCCACCAGACTTGAAATATTAGACCTAGAAAACCTAGAACTACACTGCCTTTGGTACAATCTAAGTATAGTATTTAAAATTATACATTGCAATGTCCTCCCTGTCAATGAATACTTCAGCTTCAACCATAACAATACAAGAGCACACAATAGATACAATTCAAGGTAAACTGCACCAAACTTGATTGCAGGAAATACAACTTCAATAACAGAGTGGTCAATTTCTGGAATACTCTACCTGACTCTGTGGTTTCTTCCCTAAACACTTTAACCTTAGACTATCTACTATTGACCTCGCCCCTTTCCTAAGAGATCTGTAGGGGACGTGCATAAGCGCACCAAAACGTGCCTACCATCCCTGTCCTATTGTTTTTTTTTTTATTTCTTTTATTTTTCTTACATGTATCCATTTCACATATCCATAACTATGTTTATACTTATACCTGTTATCTTATAATTGCTTTACAAAATAAATAAATAAAATAAATAAATAAATAAAATACTTGGCTACTACATATGTGAATGGGACTACCACAAGAGAGAGTTGCATTATGTTAGAAAGAAATGGCCACTCTGAAAAATCATTTCAGAACAGAAAATTGTGGCACCATTTGTTAACCTCACAAAGATATTTTTCTTCTGTTTCAGATACTTATTCACACTGGTGAAAAATTTTGTAAAAGCCTTGAACAAGAAAGGTGATGGTTTTAGTTATTTGAGACAGAAGTCTCTAAGAATAACTGAAGCCAAGATTAAGGAAGGCATTTTTATTGTTCCACAGATCAAATACGTCACCAATGACAAATGGTTTGAAGATCTGTTAGTGGAGCCAGAGAAAATCATCTGGAAAGCATTCAAGGATGCTGTTTTCAGCATCAGACTACATTTACTCTCAGTGCAGTCAGTGATGAACATTGTGAAAGTTTTCACCAGAACATGGCCATAATGGAAAAATGGTTTCAGAGCAACTGGAATCCATCAACACTGGCTAGTTATTGTTGCAGTGAGATGCAGCAGACACTGGGCACAAATGAAAATCAACAGCAAAACATTTTAGACCTGTTGAACTCCTGTAGCATGTAAATTTAATTGCATATTTATGCAATTAAATATAGAGTTGAAAGTTTATTTCATATTTCTCAAGATTCTTGTAGGATACGGTCATTCTGAAATTATATTTGTATTCAGTTTGGAAGGGGTTTATTATAATCACCAAATATTTTTCAGGATGCAAAGGTTTTGAAAAATATTGTTGTCCAGTGTTATCTATACCGATCCTATTACCCATACTAGATATAGTTTCATAATGCCCATTGAATGAACCTGCTACATGAATTTGAATGGTGAGCTGCCCTGATAGAACTGTTCTCATAGTCCCCTTCCTAATAGATCTGGATTTCTTTTTTTTCCCCAGATGCAATTGTTATGAATCACTAATTGCTGGAACTGGCCATATGCATTTTAAAAAGCTGACATATAAATAATTGCCTCTTTTTAATCACAGATAATATGCTATCAGAGATAGTATATTCCACTGTTCATAATCAGATCTTACTGTATTCCATGGCTGAAGTGTGATCCAAAGAGCTTGGTGAAAAGGTGGTCAAGAGTTAGCCTTGAGATCCTGCTACATATGGCATTCTATTCAGAGAGGGAAATTTCAGTTGCAAACATCCCTGAAGAAAATCAAAAGCAGACATATATCTGGAAAGCAAGGTCCCTCTCTCTTCCTCTCATCCTGAAAAGCCAAATTATTCTAGGCAAGAAGTCCTGATCCTGCCAATTCTTGAAGTCAGACATGCAGATTTGTTTTGCTCCGGCAACCTCAGCAATCACCAGTCTCTTAGACTTCAAATGGCATGGATTCTGGCACATCCTTAGCAAGATACGTGTCCTCTATAAGAGAGCTGATTGCCTCAATCTCTTCCCCAACTTTCATCTGGGATGCCACTTTCTCCTGCACATTCTGAAGAAATATTAACTTTTCTTCAACAGACAGCTTACCAGAGGCAGGCATGATATCAGATAATGTAAATGAAGATGAATTTCAGAAAGATGAGAGCCCCCTGGGACTTGTTTTGCTTTGAATTGACCATCCATATGTTGGGGTGAAAGAAATCTCATCTCAATGCTTCTGTCATGGTACATTTGTGGCTCCATGGTATATAATCATATCCATGGCCAACTAAATGAAGAGATTCCATTAAAGCCTTCATGGAAAAGCATACAAGGCACTTTACTTTAACTTTACAGTTTGAATGACAAATATATGTGCTTATATTCTGATCATAGCTCAGCCATCTGTTTTGCTCCTCTTCTTTTTCATTTATCTACTCTGTATTTTTCAAATGATACACATATAATTATTAATATACATTTTGCACTGATGCTGAACTTTGACTTCTAAAAAATACAATATAGAAACAATCACATTTCTGCATTAGGGTACTTCAGAAGAAAATGTAATTGTACAAATGTTTGCCAGGATTTTCTGCTGCTGGCTTTAACTTGGTTTAAACAAGATTGTGGTGCAAATTGGTAGGGAAAGAGATATAAAACATCTTTACTTATAGGGGCCAAAAAATACACTCAGAAAGTTCTTTGTGTGCTTCTGAAGGTGCTCCTATTGCTCAAAGTTGCTACTGATTTATTTCAGGTAGAGAAATTCTTGGGTACCACTAGTTCTGTCTGTGGAAATATTATTTTTCATCCTGTGAACTTCTGCGTTAAGAGGTAAACACTTGTCAGCACTGTCTCCATTCCTCTCATTGTGACTGGAGAAGCTGGCTCTTCACTGCTCCCCCACCCTTCCTCACATGCCAGGCTGTGGTTTGCAAACAGAGTCAATCGGAGTGACGTAAAGGACCAGCAGGTCAGGTCTGTTCTCCACTGGGGATCAGTTTGCATTCCCAATAGGATGCAGCGTGGCAAAGTTCATATACACAAACTGCTCAGAATACATCTTATGCCCAAATCTCCAAAAGCTTTTCCTCTAAGGAATCTAACCTTTTGAAAGGCTGCCCTTGGAATGTGCAACTGTTCAAATGAGTGGGAAGAATGAAATCATATCAGCATTCAGCATTGTTCACAGGTCCATGTACAAGAGTTGGGATCGTTTTAGTTCTGTATATCAAAAGAGGGGCTTCGGTTGACTCAGAGAGAAGGCAAATGCCATAGTCCATTAATGGGTTAATGATTTTAGCATGCTAGGATTTTCTTCTTTTTCTTTTTTTCTTTTTGGAAAAGGCTTATTTAAATGTTTATCAGTTGTGCAAAGTGGAGCAGCACTAGAGAGACACCAGGGAAAACCGATCATTGCCTATGCATGGCAGCGTTGTATGAAGATTAAAATAACATTGAGTATATTCTGTAAATGAAGGAGAGAACTAAAAAAAAGCCTCCAGAGTCCATTATAAATTTTAATAATACATCAAGGTAATGTAACTGAATAACCGATCTCTGAGGGAAGAAACACAACATTTGGCTAATATTACAATTTAAATTATGAAAACAAAAAGTGCTTTTAGTTAATCTTGTCTTTCTGCTTTTATTCTTCAGGCTTTTTAATTTTTTTTTTATTTTTCCCTGAATCCAAAACACCATGTAAACAAATAAAAGTATGGAGGAAAAATAAACAGTTTGGCATCTCAGTAGATTAATTAATGCGCTTCAGCCTTGGCACCAGTAGGCGAAAATTATGTGCATAAATAATATCACTAATTAAAAAGATGCAGATTAACATGCAAATAATGTTAATGAGGATCTGCAATTCCAGAGTGGATTCGCATAACATCAACAATTTAATGGGTTGGAAGGCTTGTGTTTGCATTACATTAATAAATTTCAAAGACCTTGCATAAAAAAGTTCTGTCAGAGCCTCTGTAGCCCACTTGTGAGTTGTAAATTCTGTGGGCAGTTGCAAACACTCACCGGCAGATGCCCAAGTCATTATCTCAAAGGCTGCTGAGAAGGTGCTGGGTGCCAGTGTCACCAGCTGTTAGGAACCAGGCAATGGGCAGTCAACCCTGCCAATTATTTGTATTATTTGGAGAGGCTTGATATTTATTTAAAATAATTAATATTTAGTGCTCTGCATCTTGATCTGAATGGGGAGCATTTTAAACAAGTAAAGTTGCTTTTTTTTTGTTGCTGTTCTTTTTCAACATCTCTTTTTAGCCTTTGATGTGTCATGGTTGGGTGAATGCATAATGGAATTGATTAAGCAGACATAATTTCTAACCATAGGCAAAACAATATAAAATGTCTTTCATGATGTAATCTAATGTTGAAATAAAATATGGCTGCATTAAAAACCCAAATTAGTCATAATAACCTGCATTTTATTTTCTGTTTTTTTTATTGTCTGTATGAAAAAAGCCTGCTATTCTAAACAATCAGGATAAATTTCTCAGAGGAGAAAAGGCAAATGTTGGACAAAATTAAACCCATTTCCCACTCCCACCCCAATAATGCCAGGTGGTTCTATTAAAAATATAGAATAGGTTTTGACATAGCCAGATTCATTATATTTTAAAATATTGCAATTCTAAACATATTGTTTCAGAAATGAACTCTGTTGAATGCAAATATTACTTCCAGGCAAAAGGATAGAAGATAGAAACTCAGGCAGTGTCTTTTATAAATCCCACTACTGTTATTATTTTACTAGTCCCATGGGTACATAAGGATGACCATATCTGATATTTTGAAAGCATGCCAAGAAAGAAAATGGCTGCCTTGTTGAGACTTGAACATTGACAAAATGGCTGCCACAATAATTTACCAGAGGACAAAATAGTGAATTACTTTTAACTCATGAGAGAATCTCCATCCTCAGTTTATCTGTTGTGACCAGCAAGTCCTCACTCTGGTCCACTGTTTACACAGGAGCTGGAGAAGCCCCTGATTGGCTGGACCATTTGACAGCTCTGTATAAAAGGAGCTGTCAAACGGAATCAGCTGTCTCTCTCTCTCTCTCAGCTGCTGCCACTAGCCGCGGCTAGCTGCAGCTGAGTTACAAGTTAGCAATAAAGCCTGTTAAGCTTTATTTTGCCTCCGCCTCTTCTTCTAAGCATGCCAAACACAAAACTGGCGATGAGGATGCGATGCTGATGAACTGAGGTAATTCCTGAGGCAAAGAGAGATAGTACCACACTGCTGAAGTCACGACAAAAAAAGCTGTCACTAAGAGCTGTCACTAGAGCAGTCACTATTGAGTGAAGATAAGACAGCGCCACCAAATTTTCCACTTTTTCGGCCAACCTCAGAGATGTGGACATCATATGTCAATAGGTTCAAATGCGTCATGGACACCGTGAACCTATCTGACATCCCTCCTAAGAGGAAGAAAGCCTATTTCCTAGTTTCTGTGGGCCCGCCGTTTTTGACACCACCACAGCGCTACTGGCTCCTCAGATGGTCAAGACTGCTCCCTGGGAAGAACTACAAGAAGGGCTCAGTAACCACTATGCTCTGAAGCTATCGTGTATCACCTGCTGCCATGCATTCAGAAGAAGAAGCCAAGCAGAAGGCAAGTCCATAAATGAATACATCATGGCTCTTCGTTCAGCCACCCTGCAAATGATCTTCCAAGATCATTTCGATGATATGCTGCCAGCTCGTCTGTGGGGTGAGAGACCTTTGACTACAATGACAGCTGCTGGCTAAAGGTGACCTCAGCTTGAAGCAAGCCATCGAAGAAGCTCAAGCCGCTGAACTATCCAACTTATCCACAGCCAAAATACAAAAACCAAGCAGTCTTACCAGGGTAAAACCCAGTGCTGTGGTCCACTAAGAAGACACCTACTCTGAAGATGATGACTTCAAAGAGGAAGAAGCAATCAATCACCTCTGAGCACCCCAGCCAATGCAGAGAAAAAGTTTTCCTGATGACAGGAAACAACTTATACCACAGCTGATTTGCCTCAGCTGTGGAGGAAACCATCTGAGAGCCACTTGCCATTTTCAAAATGCTGTGTGCCTAAAGTGCCAAAAGAAAGGCCACGTAGCTAGAATTTGCCAGGCACCTAGAAATACAATCCTGCCATGTCAACATTTCAATCAACCAAAAAACCTCAAATCCAAAGAGGAATGCTATGCCATCAACAATGCATTCCCAAGAGCTGAGTCACTGACTTATTATTTCAATGTTAATAAAATTAACATTGATCTTCTCTTAGAAGGCAGCCCCTGTCAGATGGAGTTGGACACTGGATCATCTCTGTCACTTATCTCTTGAAAGACACTACAGAATCTGCTACCAGACTTCCACAAGAATCAACTGACCCCCTGCAATCTGACCCTGAGAGACTACCAAGGACAATCCATTCCAGTCCTTAGAACAGGCAAGTTCCATATTCAATACAACAATTTTCAGGTTCACCTTCCACTAGTTATTGTAACTGGGAACTTACCTAGCTTACGGGGATTGAACTGGTTTCATTCCCTGGGCCTCCAAGTAACTGGAGTAAATGCAGTTACCCCCACAACTTGCAGCAACTTCTTGCTGACTATTCAGAAGTTTTCAATTACAAACTGGGCTGCTACAATGACACTCCTATTTCCTTTAACCTGGACCCTAATGTTGCTCCTATACACCTCAAACCATGCAGAGTGCCATTGGCATTACGTGCTAAAGTGGATGCCCAGCTTGACAAATTGATTTCACAAGGGGTCTTAGAGCCAATTAACTTTGCTAAATGGGAAACTCCCATTGTAATACTTTGAAAAGAGATGGCTCCATAAGAATTTGTTCTGACTACAAGTCCACGATAAACAAGGGTCTCCAACCAAGTGCTTATCCTATGCCTATCATACAGCACCTGCTCCATTCCCTGGGAAAAAGCTCCATTTTTACCAAGCTGGATATGACTCAAGCATTCTAGCAATTCCCAGTGGACAATGAGACAGCAGAGGCCCAAACAATCATTACTCATAGGGGCGCTTTCAAAAGTAAGTGTTTACAATTCGGTGTCAGCATTGCCTTGCATATTCCAATCCATTATGGAATGTTTGCTATACAATATCAAGGGTATTATCCCATACTTCAATGAAATCCTCATTGCTCTGACAACCCACAGGAACATTTGGAAAGACTACAAAAAGTTCTCCAGTGTTTTAAACAGGCTGGGCTAAAATTAAACAGGAAAAAATGCATCTTCGCAGTTTCACAGATAGATTTCCTTGGATATCATATTGACCACAAGGGAATTCACCCTGTAGAATCCAAAGTACAGGAGGCCCCGGTCCCTCATAACAAGACTGAGTTACAAGCCTTTTTAGGACTATTTAACTTCTACAGCTCTTTTTTGCCCCACAAGGCCACTGTGGCAGAACCATTGCACAGACTATTAGACTCTAAGACACAGTGGCACTGGGGATCCAAGAAAAGGCATCCTTCTCTGCAGTAAAATCCCTCCTCACTTCAATCAAGGTACTCATTCAGTTTAGCAATGATCTCCCCCTTATCCTAGTTTGCGATGCATCCCTTATGGCAGGGGTCCCCAACCACTGGGCCCCGGACCAGTACCAGTCCATGGAACATTCTGTACCGGGCCGCAAAGAATGAATAATCATGATTAAAATATATATAAAAATATGTTTTTGCCCTTTACTGTTGGGGAAGAATTGGTTTTGGTGGTCCTTGAAAAAGGAACTGTGTGAAACTGGTCCCTGGTACAAAAAAGGTTGGGGACCACTGCCTTATGGGATTGGGGCAGTCCTAGGTCACAAATTGCCAAATGACCAGGAAGCCGCTATAGATTATTTCTCTAGGACACTCTCCAAGTTTGAGCACATCTACAGCCAAATAGATAAAGAGGCATTGGCTGCGGTGGCCTCAGTCAAAAGGTTCCATGAATACCTCTATGGACACCAGTTTGAGCTCATCACAGACCACCAACCTTTGTTCGGCATCCTGGCAGGGGACAAGCCCAACTCACAAATCCTCTCCCCAAGAATGACCTGATGGACAATTTTCCTAGCCACTTACAGCTATAAGTTGACTTACAGGCCTGGCAAAGATGTAGCTCATGCTGATGCCCTAAGCAGGTGCCCTTTACCCCTCTGGTTGTTGATCCTGCCCCTTCAGCCTCTGTGTTCCTGCTGGAAGATCTGCATTTTCCTCTTACAGCAGATGACATCACCTAGGCCTCTGCCAGAGATGTACAACTGTCTAAAGTCATGGACTGGGTGTAAAGGGGGTGGCCCAGGGAAACCACCACAGTGGATTTCCACCCTTTCAAAGCACGCCAGACTGAACTGAGCATGCTAAAAGGGTTTTTACTGTGGGGTCCCCAAGTAATTATTCCCAAACTACTAAGACCATGTATTACTGAAGTTCTGTATGAGGTCATCCAGGGATCAACAAAATGAAGGCTCTCTGGCCAGGAGCTGTATGTGGTGCCAGGCCTGGATGAGGCAATTACCAATAAAGTTCAGAATTGCTCCATCTGCCAGCTGTCCAGGCCTGCCCCACCATCTGCCTCTTCTGGGAAGTGGGAAGATACCAAAATACCATGATCGAGAGTACATGTGGACCTGGCAGGCCCTCTACAAGAGAAAAACTTCTTGATTGTGGTAGATTCATTCTCAAAGTGAGTAGTTGGTTCTCCTCCAATCAAACACTTCAGATGCTGTAAGCAGAGCTTTCGACAAAATTTTCACTTCCCATGGGTACGCTGACACTCTGGTTTCAGATAACGTGCCCCAATTCACCTCATCCCTTTTTGAATTTTTCCTGGCCCAAAGAAGATTAAGACATGCCCTAGTTTCCCCGTTTCATCCAGCCTCCAATGGCCTTGCAGAACGAGCTGTAAGATCTGCAAAAGACTCCCTGGGAAGATGATGGAAGGGGACTGGTCTACCAGGGTATCCCGGTACCTACTTACCCAACACACCACCCGAGCACAGCCACCAACCTCTCCCCTGCCGAACTATTAATGGGAAGGAGACTCCAGACAACCCTAGACAGGCTGCACCCTAATTATGCTCCCAAGGCACCCCTCGACTCGTCCAGCAAGATAAGGGAATTTAGGCCTGGGGACCCAGTCTCCCCAAATTAGGCAGGGAATCCCTTATGGTTGCCTGGGTGGGTTGAGCAGAAAACAGGCCCCATATCTGTAAAGTTGACAGATGGACAAGTATGGTGCCGACATGTGGACCAGCTAAGAAGTCATTGGAGTGTCCCAACAGGTCCAGCCCAGAGGGAAACTGAGGCCATGGACTCCGAATGAGGCAATACCAAGACCCTATCTGACCAGCTCCTGACCAGCAATCTCTCATGGAGGACTTACCTGGGGAAACCACGACACCAATCAGAGACAGCTCACTGGTGTTTGGAGAGGTCCCAGTGACACCAGAAGACCTTCCACAGCCAGCCAAGAATGCCCAGAGAAGAGACCCGATCCCACCCCGAGGGGAGAATGCCAGTCTGGCAACAGGTCCTCCCACATCGCAGCCAATGGCAGAACTAAGGTGTTCAGAGTGAGTGAGGTGTCACCCTGCCCGTCTGAACAATTACGCTTGCACAGAGCCAGGGGGGAGAAATGTTATGACCAGCAAGTCCTCACTCTGGTCCACTGTTTAAGCGGGAGCTGGAGAAGCCCCTGATTGGCTGGACCGTTTGACAACTCCATATAAAAGGAGCTGTCAAATGGAATCAGCTGTCTCTCTCTCAGCGACTGCTGCAAACAGCCAAGTTACAAGTTAGCAATAAAGCCTATTAAGCTTTATATTGCATCTGCCTCTTCTTCTAAGTGTGCCAAACACAAAATTATCATTATCTTTTTTTACTGGTATGTAATAGCATTTATAAATAAAATTCTGGTATAGCAATGAAATTTAGGCTGCCAAGAAACAAATGCCCATTAGAGTCTGTATCTATATTTTGGATCTCTCTGCTGCCATTTAATGGTTCTCCAGAGTTTTGCAGCTCAGATTTGACAACTGAAACAAGAAACTACTCATCATTTTTATTTTCTAAGATTAATCTGGAAAATACAATAGATAAATATGGAGGCAGGTTCTTTACTTTGAGATATGCTGGGTTCTTTTTTAATTTTAATTTTGGTTATGGTTTTTCATACCCAGGTAAATTTATTCTTCTCTCTGATGGCTTTTCTGCCTGCAGTAGATAACTGTTAGCATTTTCAAAGGTAGAAGAACTATAAAAGCACAGGTACATTCTAAAGGAGCAAGTTAGTAAGAAGGATTAATGCAGAATGAAAAGAAAGGTAAGGTAAAGGTAAATATCTCCTTCCACTGGATAAAATATAGACAGCAGGCATATGCTAATAAGATCCATGTAGAACTAAAAGCTGAAGCCAAAGGGACAAATCGCAATTGGAAGGAAAGATTTGTCCCAAAGTTGGCACTTCAGATCAACAAGAATATGCTTTGGATGTGAGCCTTCACCACAGAAATATGTGGGTATTGATCACAAGGCCTGTGTATTTTAATTGTCTGCCATATGGGTTGATAATCAAGGGATAAAGGAAAACAAACTTTTCAGTCAAAAATACCTAAAAAAATAAACAAAGCCATAAGCAAGTAAGAGAAGTAAAACTACAGAGGAAAAAATACCCCATACTTTAATGGGAAAGTGAAAGGCAGAGGATTTTTTGAGGAAAATAAGTCCACATATATTTTAATCAGATATATTATTTTTCTTCAGATTATAATGAGAGAAAAGAGGGGTGGTAGCTCAAAGACTTATCGAAACAGAAACGGCAGGGCATTATTAAGATAGGAGTAGATGCAGAGTCACAGAGTTATATCAGTCAGATCTTGACCACAATTACCATGAGATAAGGTAAGGAGATTGTGGAGAAAACACAGTCAAGACAAATAGATATACAGTAGCACTAAATCGATATCTTATACAAAAAGGATTGAGTTAACCAAGTTCTGAAGAGATCAAGCCTAAACAGAGGCTATCTTATTTTATAATGTTATACTCCAAAATATGTACACTGCTCAAAAAAATAAAGGGAACACAAAAATAAGACATCCTAAATCTGAATGAATGAAATATTTTTATTAAATACTTTGTTCATTACATAGTTGAATGTGCTGACAACAAAATCACACAAAAATTATCAATGGAAATCAAATTTAGCAACCCGTGGAGGTCTGGATTTGGAGTTACACTCAAAATTAAAGTGGAAAAAAACACTACAGGCTGATCCAACTTTGATGTAATGTCCTTAAAACAAATCAAAATGAGGCTCAGTAGTATGTGTGCCCCCCATGTGCCTGTATGACCTCCCTACAATGCCTGGGCATGCTCCTGATGAGGTGGCAGATAGTCTCCTGAGGGATCTCCTCCCACACCTGGACTAAAGTATCCCCCAACTCCTGGGCAGTCTGTGATGCAACGGGGCGTTGGTGGATGGAGCGAGACATGATGTCCCAGATGTACTCAATTGGATTCAGGTCTGGAGAACGAAGGCATCAATGCCTTCGTCTTGCAGGAACTGCTGACACACTCCAGCCACATGAGGTCTGGCACTGTCTTGCATTAGGAGGAACCCAGGGCCAACTGCACCAGCATATGGTCTCACAGGGGGTCTGAAGATCTCATCTCAGTACCTAATGGCAGTCAGGCTACCTCTGGCGAGCACATGGAGGGCTGTGCAGCCCCCTAAAGAAATGCCACCCCATTACCATTACTGACCCACTGCTAAACCGGTCATGCTGGAGGATGTTGCAGGCAGCAGAACATTCTCCATGGCACCTCTCCAGACCCTGCCATGTCTGTCACATGTGCTCAGTGTGAACCTGCTTTCATCTGTGAAGAGCACAGGGCGCCAGTGGTGAATTTGTCAATCTTGATGTTCTTTGGCAAATGCAAACGTCCTGCATGGTGTTGGGCTGTAAGCACAACCTCCACCTGTGGACATCAGGCCCTCATACCACCCTCGTGGAGCCTGTTTCTGACCTTTTGAGCAGCCACATGCATACTTGTGGCTCATTGGAGGTTATTTTGCAGGGATCTGGCAGTGCTCCTCCAGTCCCGCCTTGCACAAAGGCAGAGGTAGCAGTCCTGATGCTGGGTTGTTTCCCTCCTATGGCCTCCTCCACGTCTCCTGATGTACCGGCCTGTCTCCTGATAGTGCCTCCATGCTCTGGACACTACGCTGACAAACACAGCAAACCTTCTTGCCACAGCTCACATTGATGTGCCATCCTGGATGAGCTGCATTACCTGAGCCACTTGTGTGGGTTGTAGACTCCGTCTCATGCTTCCATTAGAGTGAAAGCACCACCAGCATTCAAAAGTGACCAAACCATCAGCCAAAAAGCATAGGAACTGAGAAGTGGTCTGTGGTCACCACCTGCAGAACCACTCCTTTATTGGGGAAGTCTTACTAACTGCCTGTGCTTTCCACCTGTTCTCTATTCCATTTGCACAACAGCATGTGAAATGGATTGTCAATTAGTGTTGCTACCTAAGTGGACAGTTTTATTTCACAGAAGTGTGATTGACTTAGAGTTACATTGTGTCATTTAAGTATTCCCTTTATTTTTTTGAGCAGCGTATTTTATGAGAAGGCTTTTTTTAGCAGTGCCTACATCAAAAAGGTAGGTCTATGTAGTTGGGAAAAATATTGCATTCTTGAGATTAAAGATTGGATTTAAGAGATATATGTTGTTTATTAATTTTAAAATGTCTTTCTATTCTAAAAGTGATAAAATGGTACAATATTTTTCTGCATGGTCTAGATTTAATAATAGATTAAAGAATTAAGCTAATTCTTTTTCTTTCTTTTACATTTGAGCTTTATTTGTAACCCAAGTGATGCTGTGGCTGCACTCTCCAGGCTGCCCTGGAGGCTGTGGGGGCCTGGGTGGGGGACAACAGGCTTTGGCTGAACCCTGGCAGGATCAATTGGTTTTGAGTATGGGAAACTATGGGATCTGAGATTTTGTCATCTTTGAAGATGACAAAAGGAAGGAGGAGTACTGCCTCAGAAAGATCCAGTCTGCAACTTCTGGGTTCTCCTGGACTCGCTACTCCTGTTTGAGTTCAAACAGGTGGCAATTATGGCTAGGAGAGCCTTTGCACAACTTCATTTTGTGCGCCAATTCATATTGTGAATTCATATTCAATATTCAATTCATATTGTGTGCCAATTCATATTGTGCGCCTTTCCTGGATCAGGACTCCCTGCACTCAGTCGTTCAGTCCCTAGTCATCTCACGACTGAATTATTGTCATGTGCTCTAGATGGGGCTACCCTTGAAGAACATTCGAAAGCTACCACTGGTTCAGAATGCAGTAGCACAGGCAGATTTGGGAGCCCCAGGAATGGCCCCTGTAGGACCACTGACCCACAAGCTACAGTCTGCTTCTGGGTACAATGCAAGGTATTGGTGATCTTTTTAAATCCCTTCGCAGCACAGGTCCAGATTACTTGAGGACTTGTTTCACCCCACTGGGTTTGGCCCATATCACTTGTGCTAGAAGAGGAGGCATGTTGCGGTTCCTGTCAGCTCAATTATTCTGGCCGGCAGGTTCAGGAGGAGCACCTTCTCTGCTGTTGCTCCTGCCCTCTGGAACATCTTACCCCTCCCCATTTGTGAGGCTGGCCCCAAACCTAACCTAAGGGCCTAAAGCCCCCACTTGGCTTGGGGACCCAGCAGGGGAATAGCGCAATGGAGGTAGTTGATTGAATAATAACAGATCCCATCTTCCCCCACTCTACCATAGCCCTCCCCATTGTCCTTGGTTTTTAAGTCTGGTTTTAATTTTTTATCTTTTAACTGTATATGTAATTATAAACTACCCAGAGTTACTCTATGGAAAGATGGGTGGCCAATAAATTTTATAAATAAAATAATGAATACATACATTTTATTACTTTGATCACAACTGCAAATTGTTGTCATTATTGTTATTGTATTATTACAATATTATCATTTTTTGGTAATTATTCATTTCACTAATTATTTATTCCCACCATAGTATTTAAGATTACCACATCTGTGATGCAATAATCTGGATGTCCACTGGATAGCAACAAATAGCTAATGTTTTCACTATACCTTTGGTGCCATTTTATGGATTTCTGGATTTTTGCAATGCAAATAGGATGGCTGTAATTACATATAAAAGTTGTACACTGAATCATGAGAGTTCCAATTTAAAATTGTAAGTCATACAAATTTTACATAAGTGCTTATCATAGGAAGTATATTTTATTTGTATTTATTTAAATTTTAGTACCAATAAAACATAATCATATTTATATATTTGAGCAGAAATAGGACAATGAATACCACTATTGATATAGTCAAGTCACTCAATATTTATTACAGTCAAAGACCAGTATAATTAAAAATACTCAAGGATTTTGGTATATTGATTAGTAAATCAGTGAGACATGGAGGCACAAAAGTTTTATACATGCCCAGAATAGAATCTTCTCCGGTCTTTGTGAAGACTAAAACTGAAGCTTTCATGTTCATACCCAGCTGTCTTTTCTGATAAGCCTTCTAAGAATGCAAAGTGAAGACTGATTGATTGTTGATTGATTGTCTAGTTGATTAAAGGAACTTATATGGATGCTCATCTTACTACAATAACTCTAGATCAGTCATAGCATAACAAAATATAAAATAATACTAACAGAAAAAAACTAATCTACCTCAATATGGAGCATTTGATCTTTCTGACCAATTATTCATTCATATACTTTGCCTCTTCCAAAATGTTTGGTCTGCTGACCTATCTTTAACTTTTTAATGACTCTTCCTGCCTCCTTTCTTTCATTTTCTTTCAGATAAGCTTTGGACTCTTGCATGTCACTGTCTCTGCCATAGCCATTCTTCCTTCCTGTGATCTGTTTACATAGACTAACTTTCAAATGCAAGATATTTACTTTTACTTTTCCCTGGGTAAGAGACACATTTGCCTACTGAATGGCATGCAGGACTCATCTTCTAAACTGGCATGCATGCAGTGCTACAGTCAAGAAGTGAGCAGGTCAACAGAACAGAGACAAAATTTGCTTTGATGTAAATTTATTTTAGAATGTATCATTACATACAATTGATTCTCATGTGTTTAATACTTTTCTCCATCTATCACCTTATAAAGTATAGTTTGGCAGTAACCTATAGAAGAATCCTGGGTTCATAAGATGTTGTCCCTGATCCTAATATGTGGCTTAATCTGACTGTGGAAATTGTCTTAGATATTCTTCCAATCTTGCCAAGACACTTTTTCTGCCACTCTGTAGTTAAACTAGTTATACAGCATCCATATGTACTGGCAATAGACAAACAGTCTTTCATCTATAAAGCTTCATTCTACTAGCTTTATTATCTGTCAAATGCATAGCATTATAGTTTTGGTGAAAAACAAAACAAAAACATATCCTCATGAAAATGGCAAGCTTAACCCAACTCTACTGCATTATCCTTCAGACTAATCCTGCATTGTAGCCTTTTCTGAGATTCAAGGCACCCACCAATTTGTCTTTCCTTTCCTACTGGCTGATTTTAAAAATTAGGTGCTTCATCACTCTCTTTCTCTATTGAGTGATCTTCTTACTATAGATAACCTAAGTAAGGATTTGCACTCAAATCTAATCTAAGAACACTGAGATACATTGCTGATTTTTTACAAAGTTGGGATTTTTTAAAAAGATGAAGACTGGATCTTGCCATTCTTCAGTGGATAATATCTTAGCCATAATGCTATTAACTTGTCCTGAATGGAATGGCAAAAAGTTTTCAGAAAGACAAACAAAATGCAGCTTTAGTTTGATTTATTCACTAGCAACTATTGCTGAATCCTGTACTATGTTGTACTTCAGGGGCATAACTTCTGCTCTTTAAATTGCTATTGGCATAAGATGTGGTAGTCCTAGGTACCATTATTATCACTCACTATGTAAGCTAGGATAGAAAAGGGAAATTGGCAGTAAATAGGCAGCGGGATGAGCTATCAAGCTGACTCATGAACAGAATTGATTGCTTTACTACATTTTCCTCCCATTTTTTATTTGAGAAATTCAAGCAGTGTTGGTTGAACCTGTCAAGTTTTATTTCATTCAGTTTCTCATTTCCTAATCTTAAATTTTTTCCTATTCCCACTTCAGTTCAAGATTTTAGTTAACATCAGCACAAAATTCCTAGTTATATGTATTCCTTGTGATATTCACATCTTTGTATATTTCCAATAATACATGCATTTGATAAGCTGCAAGCTATATAGCAAACTTATATGCTAGATAGATATCAATGCATCACTGTATTGTTGTTTTCCTAATAATCTGTGGTTCTTGGATCATAGGCAATCAGATGCATGTTCATGAAGGATTAAAAAAAAATTCAAGATGTATCTTGATGTATCTCAAAATCTCTTAAAGTTATAATATAAAAGATAGTCCTCTTTTTATGTGCATAAGCAATGCACATTTTTAGAGGATGAGACTTTGATCACATGACTGCACTACCACCTTAATTTGAATGTCTTCATAAGCAACTTCCAACTCTTTTTTTTGTCATCTTGGTAGCCCATTTCAATAGCAAATGCTAGAAAGCAACACTAGGAAAAGTCATTGTAAGCCTTAAAATAATTTTAGCACAAACTAAAAACTGATAACCCTCATTTGTTTGAAAATCCAAGAGAAAAAAAATGCCTTTCCACATTCATAATGCTTTTTTCACTTTGTGTCTTCTTCCTACTCATTTCTGTTTTTATGTTGCTGCTGTAGCTACTAAAAGTTTCCCACTCCTGCTTTTAGTTTCCTAAGTGCAAATTAGTAAACATTGTATTAAAGCCCAAACTATGATATACAATTCTTACTTTCTATATTTTGCCCTTACAGCAACAATGTGAAGTAAATTAGATTGACAAAGAACAAATGGCCCAATTTAAGAAGCAAACTTCATGCTGAGTTCTCAGTACTCTCTTAGGTAATTCATTGCATTGTTAAAGGCTAGGTCGCACTGGCCAACGGATGCAAAATGTATGCAAAAAGGACACAGTGGATGAGCAAAATTTCAGGGGTGCTCCATCCATTGTCATCCACTCCAAAAAGTGGCAAAAATTTGCATAAACAAAATGGAAAAGAAAGGAAAAGAACGGACATGGGTAGTATGTAGTGGGGATGTTAAACGAATGTTCATAGGAAGCCTAGAGATGTATATAGGATGCAAACCGTTCACTGCTCATCGTTTCTATTTCCGTGCTACTAACGCTGTGTAGACGTTCTGTGTACCTTTTGTTTCCTCCCTCTTTCCGTTTTCAGCTGCAACGGATGTGAGTTGAGGGGATGCCCAGAGAATGCAGAGAGGATACAGTGGACGTTTAATGGATGATAAACAGACAAAGAACGTTTGTTGCTCGTTTGTCACGGATTTACATCGTACATGGCGGAAAGTTCATCCGTTCACAAAGTTTTGTGCAGCTCAAAACTTCTTGAGCGGATGAAATCTCAGTGGATGGATGCTCAAATGATAGAGCGTATGAAACACATATGCAATGAGTACACAACGGATGCATAGCATTTTCCAACATTTTTTAACGTTTTACATCCTCTTTGCATCCGTTGGTGCAGTGGGACAGGGGCTTAAGCTACTTGTCTTCCATGCTGAACCTAGCTAGAAATGAAGTAATCTTAAGAGGACTCTTTCTAAATTTCAACCTCTTCTTCTGCTGAGAACACAATGACTGTGAGATGTTTCACCTGTGACAAATTTATCATGGCCTTGTGTGGGCAGCCTTCTTCACCCAATGAGCCTGGGAAAGCCAACTGCTTTCTTCGGAAGTCTTCCAGTCATAGTGTCTCTGTGTCTGTCTCTTCACCTTTTGTGTGTGTTAAATATCTCTATCCTACCCTCAAATTTACATGACTCATTTTTTCCACCCATCTTTTTCACTGATGTAGCATTGACACCCACAAATTTATCCAATTACTCAGAGATCTATGCCACAAGAATGGGAATACTCTTGCTGTGTAATTCCCAAACATACCAGCACCCATGAGCTTCTGCTGGTTGTCTCAGCAGCCATCCCCTACAAATGCCATCCAGAGCATGAGACAGTGATGAAATACTGGACATATGTGTGGTTTTTGGTTTGGACCTGTTTTAATCTGTGTGAATTTATTTCCAGCTAAAAGTGCTCATTTCTAGGCTGCATAAGCAAGTGGGATGGGATTACATGGAGTTTACTTTCAGGTTTCCAAGGTTTTAAAGGCTTCAGCAGCCAGAGTCTGGCATGAGGCAGCATACCAAAGTACCAGCAATACTAAACCAGAAAGCAAAGTCTTCTCTGTAGAGGCTAAAGCCAAAGTGTATCATGGAAAGATAGTCTGGAAAGAAAGAAAGTCAACCAGTCTGGGATCAATAAGCCAAGACTCAGATAACACATGTAATTTAAAGACATGGAAGCATGAAACTGAGATTCCCAAAGAAGGGAATGCATTGATGGTTGCCTTGGTATATTCCAGCATGGGTCACATGGGTCACACCCAGTTAGATTTGTTGGTGGTTTGTGTGTTCTTGGGTTTGGTATGCTCTTGAGCTTGACAGCTTCTCAAAATTGGAGCTTCCATCAACTGAGTCATCTTGTACTTCTTCTGGATAATTGATGACAAGCTCAACATTGGTTACTTGTCAAGGCTGATGTTTATCCAACTCAGAGAACACAAGGAATCCCTTGAGAAGGGGCATTCAGTCCAGCAACCAGGAATAGAATGGCCAGAGAATGGTGACCAACACGGGGACATACCAACCACTGCACACTTTGCAAATGAAACAGAGGCATTTGTAGGGACAGAATTAAGCAAGTGCACTTATTCTACTTGTGCTAGCAGTACTTTTGATATGGGGCAAAAATCATTGCTGGGGGTTGCCTTCCTGATAGGCTGAGGCAGGTTATGAATAATGTCACCTGCTTCTGCCATCTTGAAATGGTAGATGGCCAGTTCTCATTCTGCAGAAAACAGGAAGTATAGGTGAGCTCTCAGTCAGACAATTACCAAATCATATGGGCTAATACCATAAAATTGGCCCCTCTTGCACAGGAACTATAACAGATCATGGTTCAATTTTATAGAACTAGATGAAATTCTGTTAGTTCCTTGTGTTTTCTCATTAATATTAAATCACCCATTTGCATTCAGAATGCCTCCTTTAGGAGGAAATAAGCAAATCATTTTAGTCTTCTAATAAGTCATTGGTAGGTATATGTTATACTGTATTTCGGATCTTTTCTCTGAATCTTAAATCATTTTGAATCAAATATTTAATCTCTATGTCACTACCCTTAAAATTCAAATCAAAAAATTAAGATTCTTACTACATTGAACCTTCAAGTGTGAGTTGATCTATGTTCATTCACATACTCATGATATTTGTTATAATACGAGAGTTTACAGTTGTTAATCCAGAAGCAATGTGGCCATGTAAACACTAACTAGGAAGAACATGGGTGATAAGCAAAATGATGGTGGTAAAATCATCATTTTAGCAGCATTTGGGCCTCTCACATAATGATGGATCTGTTCTTTCAAGATACTGCTAAGAGTTCTTGACTGAAGAATCATAACATAATTTACATTTGAGGGCTCTTTTGTTCCTCTTTAATAGTAAAAGCTTTGAATTACTCAGGACTAATTAAGAAATTAAGGTATTATGGCAAATAGCTAATATGCTTCAAGATGATTTGGTAGAAGGATAAAGGAATTGGCTTTGGTCTAAAAAAATGTCTGAAGTTATGGTCCTTTTAAACTTTTCTGTGTTCATTCCACCCCACAAACCTTAATGTCAGTGCTCAACTCTAGTTTTTTCCCAAGACACTCATCACTTCACATACCTCTCAATTCCTACACATGACCTCAGTTATTATCTCCTTGTTATTCCCTAGCCTCCCAATTTCATCTTTAGTCTGGGACAACAAAATAATTGGTTAAGAACCAAGATGTCAAAATATATGGATGCTTGGTTGCATTGGGCTCAGTGAATCATATATTTCAAAGAATTGCCTTCCATTTATTGAAAACTTGAACTTGAGATTCAGGGGTTGCAATGGGAATGTTCTGATAAAATCTTACAACAGGCTGTTGTGAGGTAGATGTTGCAAAGCCACATTCTTCATGTCTCAATTTGTCTCAAAATGTTCAATTCATCTGAAAACTGATCCCTCCCCCATACTTTGGAATGCACATGCTTATTCTTTGGTGGATGAAAAATCATACATCTTACAATTATTGACAGGTTTTCACTCATGCTAGTTCAGAAATATTTTTTTGCCTCCCTTCCTGGGAGATGATATTTCAACTGGTCAGTAGAAATTCAGCGCTTAGCTCTCCAAACATTGCTTCTATGCCAGCATTCCCATATGACACAAGGATGTTTGAATAATTCTCCTTTTGCAGTGACAATCCTTGCCCCTCTTTTCTCCTTCTTAATTTGTTTTTATATTTGTTTATTTAAAAATAACTGGAAGGATGGTACCCTGCAAAATGAAATGCCAATCTCAAGCATCTATTTCCAAGAATATTTTCAGATCTCATGTGCCCTAGAAAATAAAAATGGCAAGTGGTCAGAAGCAATAACTTTGTCTTGAATTATGTGAAAGGAGATAACGATAAAAATTATAGAAGTTATTCTGGGGATTGTAGAGCTACAGGTAGTAGTGGAAAGCATCTTAAAGGGAAGGATTTTTAGAAGGATCTTATTTTTCCTGTGCTTTGGACAGAGGTGGTATTCAGCAGGTTTTGACCAGTTCTGGAGAACTGCTAGTGGAAATTTTGAGTAGTTCGGAGAACCGGTAGCAGAAATTTTGAATAGTTCACAGTACCACCTCTGACTGGCCATGCCCCCGCCTATTCTCTGCTTCCTGAGTCCCAGCTGATTGGCTGGGTCTTCTTTTGTTGCCCTGCACAGGAGAACAGAGCTGGAAATCAGGTTAGTAGGGTGGGGAGGGAATGGAGATTTTATAGTATATGTATATCCTTCCTCCCGAGAATGGGGTAGAAATGGGGATTTTACAGTATTCTTCCCCTACCACACTCACCAAGCCACACCCACAGAACCTGTTGTAAAAAAAATTGAATCCCACCATACAACTATTTGTATTAGCTGTATGTTTGTGTATTGAATGTGTTTATTTTGCATTTATGTCCTTGTGAGATTGAGAAACTTATTTGGTATTCCTTATGCATAATTTTTTTGCAGGGAACTTGATATAAATTTTCTCCTGACTGCTGCCTTAAACTTAGTTTATTGGAAAAAAATAATTTTCTATTAGCCTCACCAGAAAACCTATCTTTCTAATGAGGTACTGTCAGTGTGCAGCTATACTATGAGCTGTTTACATGCAACATATGGGTATCAGCCACAGCCCTGGGTCTAACTTCTTTTTAGTCACTATGCATAACCAATGTGCCAGATATTTTTGCAGAAGTTAGTCAATGCTCCCTGAGCAAAACAAATTCCCGGAGTTGGCTGCTTTAAAATTGAGGAGTAGCTACCATGGGACTGAAATGCTAAGGAAATCCATGAGATGGCTGTTTTTTTTAACAGATTTTTAAAGATCCAGAACCAATTTTTAAATTGCTTAAACACAGACCCTTTTTCAGCTATATTGTCTGAGAATCAAGAAATCTAGGTGGTTAAAGAAGATCCAATAGCAGAAAGAACAGGATCCCAGAATTGAGCTAGTGTGGCATTGCCAACTAATAGTTCCTTGGTGCAACTGACTTGGCAAAATTCATTTTATGCACTTCCCAAGGGTGCTTTTCCAAAAGGCACTTGGACTTTCTTGGTTTTTTTTCTTTGAAAATGTTTCACTTCTCATCTAAGAAACTTCTAACTCAAGTTCGGTTCTGTTAGAACCAAAAATGCTTCTTTGATGAACTGTTTTCACTGTGAAAACAGTGAACTGTTTTCAAATACAAAAAAATCAAGAAAGTCCAGTGGAAAAGCACCTTTGGGACAACCATGACATGGATGATTCAAAATCTCCATAGACATTTAGCCATGGTTTGGACTTGTTTTGTACAAACATCCTCTCACTCCAACCCTACCTCTGCAAAGTAATAAAATCTCTCCCCTCCCTCTTCCTCCCTCCCCCAAAACCCTCACATACAGCTTATGAGAATATCTATTTGTTTTAAACATATATATATATAGATGTCTTATAACAAACTCTGGGAACTTCCCAATCAAAGATGCATTCTGCTTGATAGGTCACAAGCTATAAAGATCATGTTTTGGGTGATACCCTTATACCAAAAGGTTTATTTTAGAACCATAGGCTAAATTTTAGGGTAGGTTATTCACAAGTAAAATATAAATCAAAAGTTTCTTTAATTCAATTCTTGGTCTAAAAAATTGAAACAAACTTAAACAGAAGCATGTCTGTAGGTTGCTCTATAAATGAGTGTAACATGTTTCGAGATCTTTGGTTCTTTTTTCAAGACATTGAACTTTTTGTTTCCTTACTACAAAGTGCTACATTTTATTTTATATTCTATATTTTATTACTATATATTTTATATTTCATTCTACATTTTATTTTATTATTTTCTTGGTAGAAGGCCTGTTAGAACATTTTGACATTATACTTCAACTGCAACCTTCTTGGGACTTCCATGTTCTATTATGTTTGGCTTCCATAGAGAACTGTTGTTAGATTCAAGAGTGAGCTCACAATGACCTCTTCAGCTGGACACTTGAGCAGCTGGCCAATAACTTAACTCAGGCTTTGCTTTATGCTTCCCCAAACTGTCTAGGGGACTGGATAGACAACATATAAAAATATGACAGGAAGATGATGGATGATCAGCCACTAGTCTCATTTCAGCCATACAAATAAAACATCATGTGTTTTGTTTTGATAGTACATTTAAAGGACAGAAATTAGCAGATGTTGATTGCATTCCATTCCATGCAACATTCCAAAAACCCACAGAGGAATGCTTAAGAGATTGTAAAGAGACTCTATCATGTTATGCCTGTAAAGTTGGACGTCAAGCAGCAAAACCACTGAGGAGACAGTTTGGACTTTGTCTGCATTTGGTTTTAAGTTTTGCTCTGCCACATTAAATACAACCAAATTGTGTCCTTTCAATCCAAGCTGAAAAACAAGTTTCCCTTTGCTGCTAAGGACTAGCAAAGCATTTGTTATGGCAATTGCTCATCAAAATAAGTCCTTGAAATAGGTAGGAGAATGTTTGTTTGGAAATCTTCTAATGTTGATTTTAATTTTTCCTAATTTTAATTTAATTTAATCTTCTATTTTAACAGTCACTCAACACAACTTTTTCTACTCTCATTCTGAAACCTTCATCTTGGTCAGCCATTCCCAACATGTATTAGAGCACATTCCTCTAATATTCAGAAGTCCACATTGTCTTAAGAGAACTTAAGAAAATGGTTTGTACAGGAAATAATCTAATTCAGTTGATTATACACACAAACACTCGATAATAGTGATTGAGGTTCTTCAACTAATGTCATCAAAAGAATGTAACACTGGCAAGGGGAGGAAATGGCAAATATTTGATTAAGCAGTGTTTATTAGTATGACAAATTGTATCCTGCAATGCTAGTAAATTACTCCAGAATGTGAATAGTTTGGAAGAATAGTACACAAAAAGTATGCAGGCCTATTTCATCCATCTCAAATCTCTGTATGCAGCATTGTGCAAGAGAACTAATTGGGGAGTGAGGAAGGAAGGAAGGAAGGAAGGAAGGAAGGAAGGAAGGAAGGAAGGAAGGAAGGAAGGAAGGAAGGAAGGAAGGAAGG
>BLBF01000031.1:10762145-10826305 GCA_015471245.1 Laticauda colubrina
AGGAAGGAAGGAAGGAAGGAAGGAAGGAAGGAAGGAAGGAAGGAAGGGTGGATTTTGGAAAGTAATACACCTGCATTACAATTTTTTAAAAAATTTAAATCTAGGATACTTATATACAGATATATACTGTTTAGTCTGACCCCAATCATGCAACAGACTCATCTGTATAAACATCATATTCCCCCAATTAATTTAAATGTAGATTTAAAAGTGTAGTCCAATTAATTTAGATAATCACAAACTAATGCACGCACAAAGCTTGTAGTTCAGATATAATCATAACATATCTGCAGTATTATACTGTAACCCCTAGCTAAATGTGAGCTTCCTATTCTTGCAAACCCTCGAGGTTGGAGAATCTGCAGTTGTTAAATTGAAGACCTCATATGAAAAATAGGGTTGGGGAAGTAAGTCAAGATTAAGCCGTAACTGGACATGCTAAGATTTCCCAAACTTTTTAAAATCTATAATAAATGTCAATGGTGAGAAGGGAATGGATGGGATTTCGAATGTTCTTGGCAAGTTATTTTCCTTCTCTAGAAGAGAATGACCTGCAAATTTTGCTGCTGCTGCTGATATCGATTCAGGCTGTAGCCCTGGAGTTTCATCCTTTTGAAGAAAGTTTGAAGAATTGCCTAACTTCTTACATCATTTTGTGGTTCTTTCTTTGGCATCAGAACATCATAAGATGTTTCTCTGAATCTATTTTTGCATTCCAATAAACAGCTCTTTCTTCTGTCATCTTAATTCAGCAGGGGATTCTCCTGCATGATCTGCTGAACTCAGCTCTTCTTTAAGTAGTCCTCAATTTAAAACATATCTATTTAGTGATCATTCAAAGTTACAATGGCACTGAAATTTTTTTAATTTACAATTGGTCCTAATATTTACAATCTTTGCAGCATTCCCATGGTCATGTGCTCATAATTCAGGACTTGGCAACCAAAATATATTTACAATAATTGCAGCATCTTGGGATCAAATGATCACCTTTTGACAAGCAAAGTTAATGGGGGAAACTAGGTTTGATTAACAGCTACATGATTTGTTTAACACCTGCAATGATTCATTTAACAACCATGGCAAAAAAGTCATAAAATTGGGTGCAACCCACTTAATCACTTTGCTTAGGAATAGAAATTCTGCTCATAAATCAAGGATTACCAATATTGTTACAGTATGCAAATGATAGTGTTCTTTATATATTTCAATCCAGTCTTGGTTGATCATAAGCTTGCTAGGTTCGCTCTTTCCTGGGGCACCATAAAAGTGAGCATTATCCCTAATTATCTTTGTGCTTATGAGCATATTCTCATGATTTTGATCTTCAATCAAAAATGGAGCACCAATTCCTTATTTCCTATTTGAGATTTTTATGCTATGAATGAGACTTCAGTTTCAATATATCACTTGCTGTTATAGCTTAGAATGCAGTCTTGCCCGCTAACTCTGCCCATTGCCAGGAATTCAACCTTGACTGGCTCAAGACTGACTCAGCCTTCCATTCTTCCCAGGTCAGTAAAACTAGGACCCAGATTGTTATGGGCCATATTCTGACTCTGTAAACTGCTTAGAGTGGGCTGTAAGGCACTGTATAGCAGTATATAAGTCTAAGTGCTATTGCTATAATTAATTTACTCTGAACAACTGACCAACAGTAATATCATTTTGTTGTTCATACAGCTTAAATGGTACTTCAGTTTTCTTCTCCAAGCTTATTCTGATGACATTCATTTTTTTTCATTCCACGCACCATTACTGGGATCCATCCTAACTTCAGTGAGAACAAATTTTTGGATTCTCCAACTACCATAAGAATAAAAGCCATTTTGTCATCATGTGATCTCATTAATATTCACATTTGGATGAGGGTTTCATGCAAAGCAAATCAGTCAACCCCCCAAAATTGAAAATCAGATTTTCATATGGCAAGTAAAAACCATGATGAAAACTCAGTGTATTGTCAATATGTATTTCTGTGATTGCCAAGTTAATGTAATATTTTTAAGCATTAGCAAACCTATTAGATAATTTCTCTTTAATCATGTGACAAAAATGAAAGATATATGGTGATGTGCTTAAAAATAATTGCAAAAAATTAACACACTGCTTTCTTTTTTGGTATTTTCCCCCCAACTTCTTCCAAAATAGACAAATCCATTTGCAAAAGTTTAGCCAGGAATTAACTAAAAGAGTGAAGGCAAATTGATATACTTGAGGCATCTTGCCAAACATTCCTTCATGCTAAATCTATTTTATATATTTAACTAGATGGATTTTAGACAAATATACATATTAAAATGAAATCAACATATTTATTATAAATATAAATAAATTATAAATAAATATGTCATATTGAATTATTTTCAGGGGAATAGGCATCTTGTTTAAAAACTGCTGCACCTTGTGGTGAGTACTGTGGTTGCAATTTCTTATTGTGTTTCTGTATGTGAGTATGTCTGTATGTGTATGAATACACACACACAAATATTTCTCTCCCTCTCTCCCTCTCCCTTTCCCTCTATCTTTTTAACTTGCTCCAGTTGTTCATTTCTTATTCTTAGTAGAATTAGTACAAAAGATGCTGATGCTGGAAAGTAAAATGAAAGGAGAACAAAACATATGCATGTCATTGTTGTAATCTGGCTAAAAGTGATGTTAATGGTATATAATTATAATAATAATTTATTAAACTTATATACCAGCCAATACTCAGCTTTCTTTAAAAAAAAATCTATTATAATTGAATTGGCCTTAAGAAATGAATCTGCTAGACACTCACCAAAAACATTTTTATAGATTTTATTTCCAAGAAAATGTCTGCAATTGAAAAACTATAATCCTGCATGAATCCACACAGGCTGTAATAACAGAGAACTATTTCTAGAAGTGAAAATTGCTAAGAATTAATTTCCCCAAATGGCTCAGAATGATCCCATCTGATCCCAAATTGAACAGAGTAAAGGTTTTCCAAAGAAAATCCACAACCTCAGGGAATGAAAGAATTTGCACCTCTCACTCTTTGTGACCTTCTTTGTATAAGCTCATATGTCAGCTGTCCATCTAAACATATGAAAAATCTCTGTGCACACTGAGAGACTGGAGAACAGGAAAGGGGCATCTGACTAACTGCTAATTGGCCAGGTATTTCCTGTCATACCTTTTGTGCCAGGCTGGGAGGAGGAGGAGGAAGAGGAGGAAGAGGAGGAGGAAAAAGGAGGAGGAGAAGGAGAAGGAGGAGGAAGGAGAAAAAGAAGGAGGAGGAGGAGGAGAGAAAGGAGGAGGAGGAAGAGGAGAGGGGGGAGGGCGGACGGGGGGGGGGGGAACGGGGAGGAGGTATCTACTTGGGTTTTCTCTTGCCAAATGGCCATTTGCTGTATCTACAGCAGAGCTGAATTTATAGCAGGCCAAGGTGATCAGCAGGACTACAAATGGTGCAATCCCTGAAGAGTAGCCCCAAAGTGATATTATGGTGTACAATTATATTGTATATTGTGGCTTTGATCTGGGAAGTATTTTGTCCATATGCACTTTGGAATTGAAGAAATGTGGGAGACATCAAGCCACTCTGGTTTAAGCCTGGGACTAGATGTGCTGTCTTTCTCCTGTCCCTCCACTGACTGTTAAATTACTTCACATTCATACAAAACTATTGGCTCCAATTACAGCAAATGTGTGGAACATGAATGTTACAGTTAATATATTCATATATTTATTTTTGTGTGGAAACAAGGAAATGATGTTTTTATTTCATTTCTTTCTGTTTAATTTATGCAGTGTGATTAAGTAATAAAAAATTGTTCCAGAGTTTAAAGTGGACTATCACTGGCAGTGGATTAGTTTTTATCAGGAGGGTACTTAAAGAAACATCTTTAAGTTGTATGCAATTCCTACTCAGCCCTCACAAAACCTCTTCTATAAGCATGATTGCTGGTGATTTAGTATTTCATTTTTATAAACAATATGTTGCTGATGATGATTTTGATGATGATGATGATGATGATGAAAATTATACTCAGTGACACATATACTTTCATCTTTCTCAAAGTTGTCAATATCAAAACCATATTTTTAAAGAATAGACAAAACATTTTCCCAACACATATCGTTGCATACCTATTATGAAAACAGTCTGTTCTCACTGACCAAAAAGAGAGAAAAAACCCCGATCTTAACTACAGGAACTGAATAGAATTGTTAAATCATCCTTTTGCATTTTAAGTAACATTTAATTAGAAACATACTTTTAACCATCAAAACAATAAAAAAAAATCCACAAGATTAAATTATGAGTGTCAATTATCATAAAATTCATCATTGTAATTCTTATTAAAACTCAGTGTTTAGATAGGTAATGATTTCATAATGTGACAATTTGCATAAGGAGCCCTGAGATGGCTTATTATTTCGATCCTACACAATTACAATTCCAGCTCCATACATCAGAGCTCTTAGCAATGTACAATCATGGGGCTAATTAATAAGCCATTTCCTGACTGGAGCTAGTTATGGTGGTCCTGCAGCTGACCTCACGGAAGATGAGCCATCTCTGAAGTGGCTGTGTGTAACTACAAACATAATGATGTGCCAGGAGGGAATCATTAAAAATAATTTACACAAGCCTTCATTTACAAGATCTTTTGATAGTGTGCTTCCCCGGTGTTTAGATCCGCAGTGCAACCCCTACCATTTGGAAAGTGCCAGGCGGGAGAGTGAAGGAGGATACCTAAGTGGTTAATTAAGAGCCATTCGGTCTCCACAAGAGCCTCCTGAAAAATCCCTCTGATGTCGGCTGTGTCAAATGTCTCTCGCAGGCAAAGCCACAAGAGGTAGCTGACATCGCAGGCTAATTACTAGGGACGAAGAGCAGCTGAGAAGGGCCTGTCATCCAGCCCTTGCTGTGAGCTTCCTCAGCTAAGGATGGAGCAAAGCTATCTCTCTGATGCTGCTGGATTGGAAACCAGATAACTTAATATTCAAAACTGTGTCTCCCAATCAATCAGGAAAATACTACTACTACTATTACTACTACTACTACTACTACTACTACTACTACTACTTATTATTATTGTTGTTGTTGTTGTTGTTTTTATTCTAGGGTAACTCATTATCACCCTTATCGCTGTCATTGTTATTATCCAATTTTCATTGGTTTTGAAGAAAATAAATCTTGGCTATCAAGCAGCAAAAAAAAAATGCTAATACAATTTCACACTTGCTTTATATGGAGTGATCTGAAGGTTTATGCAAAATCAGAAATCAAAACCCAGTCATTAACATATACTGTACGACTAGGTTTTTTTTTTTTTATATCACAAATGTAACTTGGCCTTGAGGAATGTGTTACAGTAAATGTGAAATAAATTGGGTTAAAATTACCAACAGTGGTAAGTCCCAAAGGGCCAGAATATCAGTAGCCATCAAGGTAGAACCTACAAGTATCTGAGCATTTTACAGCTGAATAACATCAAAGCATGGACAAGTTAAAATGTGATTAGTAAAGAATACATCCAAAAAGTGAGAAGACTTCTAAAGATAAAATTGAAGAATGGAAACATCATCAAAACCATCAATACCTGTGATACTGGACACTGCTGGAATTATTAACTGGACACAATCATTTAAATAATAACAAGAAATAAGACAACTGATGATTATTCATGATGCTTAAATCCCCATAGCAATGTTGATAATTTATATCTTCCTGAAGAAATAGAGGCAGTGGTTTACTTCAAGTTGAAGAAGAAATGAAAGCATTGGCTAATGATGTAAAAGACAAGCAAGAACAAGCACTGACACAAGTTAATATTGGAACTTACTCAATATACAGGAAACAAAACATGAAAATAGTAGATCATATACAGAATGATTCCACAAGCTAAACAACATAATGCAATAGCCAAAATGATTCACTGGAACATGTATAAAAATTATCCTGGGCCAATAATGAAAAATTGATGAAATATATAATTGAAAAATATAAAGTCAAAAATAAGCAGGTTAAAAAAATATGGGATTTCCGAATGCAAGCAGATAAAACCTTGGCATATAACACACCACATTTAACTGTGGTTGAAAAGAAGAAAGTGTAAATAATTGATGTGGTACTACCAGGGGAAAGTAGAATAGAAGACAAAGAACTTGAGAAGATCATAAAGTATCAAGATCTAAAAACTGAAGTTGAAAGATTATGGCATAAACCACATGTAATAATTTCAGTGGTTATCAGCACAATAGGTACCATACCAAAACATATTTGACAGCACTTAAAAATTCTGTGCATTGACAAAGTTTCCATTTCTCAGTTACAAGAAGCCACACCACTTGGATTAACACATACTAACTACACTGATATATTATGACGTCCTAGGTTCATAGAAAGAACTTGCTACCTATGAAGGTTAACACTAGTTAATTGCAACTGTGGTTTTACATTGTTGTATAAATAACAACAAAACAACTGGAGCACCACTTGAATAGCATCAGCACTGATAAAATCACCATCAGCCAATTGCAAAGGGCAGTTTTACTCAGAACAGTTTACATCCTGTGATGATACCTTTAATACTATCAAACATCAACCTCCGACTATTCCAGGTCCTTGGTAAGGACTCAAAAAGTGAATAAAAATGCAAGCAGAACATCTGGCTCACTGTGTGATGAACCATAATAATAATAAAAAAGCATCTTCTTGTAATCTTTCCTCTGAAAACATTGGGCAGTTCTTACTTGTTTTACAAAAATTCCAGTTCTGAATGGTAATTTTGGGTTTATTTTTCATTTAAAAACATACTTTTGAGTAGGAGTAGATAAAACATGCTTTCACCAGTCACACCCCCAACAAAGATTAATTCATGTACAGGTAATCCTCATTTAGCACCCAGGTTGGAACTGGCAATTCAGTTATTGAGCAGCATAGTCACTAAATAAAATCATGACTGTGTTTATGGTCCTATTTCAGGTTTTCTTTGCTTTACAAGTTGTAAGTGTGAGGATTAGTTGCAAAGTTGCTTTTTCATCACCATTGTAATTGTAAAGGGTTGCTAATCAAAGCAGTCATTAAATGACAATTACCTGTATTTTGACTGATTTTCCTCCCAGTTCTAATTGTTTTCAACAAACATCAAAATAGTTAAGATCATTTGTCTATCTATCTATCTTTCTATTGAAAATTGGGCCTAGAATCAAAAGCAGGAAAATTAGTATTTTTCTAAAAGAAAAAAAGAGGGAATATGATTGAACAATGCTGGGTCCTTGTTTCAAAATCCAAGAGTATCACAGGGAACTACTGCATTTAAGTAGATTTAAAACATGTTTTCTCTACTACAGAGAGTTCAACACCAATGTAAAGTGCCACCTCCTAAATTTCAGTAGAAAGAAAGGGCAGAAGTCTTGACTTGTAATAACAGTACCAGATCAAAAGACATCATACTGATTGCCATTGGCAGTGGCTGATCTTTTTAATTCCTTATATTCTTATTGTCAAATGGTTGAGAAAATGCATTCACAGGTAATTAGTTCAAAACTTTGTTATGTTAACATTATGACATTTGAAATAATTCAGAAACCAAAGTTACAGATGCAGCTCCAAAATTATTTATAGTTTTATCTTAATAATACGAGAATCTCCTAAGCAGATTTGTTTTGTAAAACAGAACTAAGCAGATTTGTACAATGCTCATTCACTGTACAAGTCAAATAATGTAGACAAGACATTGGAAACCATAATTAGAGAAACCATCACCCTGATTTAGTACAGTTAGAATGTTATAAAACATTATATTCTAGAATCAGTTTGGAACCTGTCTGATATAAACTTCAGAATCTCCACTTAAAAATATTTATGCACTTTCTTTCTTCATGACACATTAATATTTATTCATTCATTCATTCATTCATTCATTCATTCATTCATTCATTCATTCATTGTATTACTCTGGGCATCAAACAATATTAAATTTAAAAACCCACCATAAATAAAAAATTAAAATATGTAACAGTTGAGGAAAGTATCACAATTCACATTCAGTAATACAGCCAGGGGACAGGTGTATTCAGGGCCCAAGGGGTGGGCATTATCCAACTGTCAATTATCTTAACATTTCCTGAAAAATCATGTGCCATCAAATATTGTTCAGCTGGATCAAAATGAATGAATATGTTTCATCTATAGTCAATACATTATAGCAATTTGCTGAACTAACTTTATTAAGTAGGTAATGTATTGTATTTGTCCACAATATATTGGCTGAAATATGAAGGTGCTTTAAAAAACTATAGACCTTTCTCCAGTATGACCACTGAAAAGTTAAAGTATTTTATATACATCTAGATATTTTAAAAAATAAATAAATAAATAATAAACTACAGAGAAGGGAAAAATATTTCACTAACATAAAACAGTTTTAACATAAAACTTATGTGATCCGAATCAGCTGCAGGTTTATAATGTAAACTTCATAGCTTTATAGCTGAGACATACATAACATTCTCAAGACACAATGAACTTTCTATAGTCATATCAATATTATTTTATATTTCAATTCAAAGCAAGTAGGACAAGCCCAGTTTATAGGAGTTTATGTTCCAATCTTGAACTGCATCAGCAGTAAAGCAATGGAATCAACTTGTGTCTATTATTTTCAGAAGTGAGCAACATACCCAAAGCAATATCTTGGTTGTTGAAACCTTATTTTCAAACCCAAGGAGACTAATATCTTATCTCATAGCCTATACATTTGGTAAGGTACTTGTTGGACTCTTTCCAACAACATGATATATAATGTGGAGAAAAGCAAGGTACAAGTACAGATTAGGCTCAAAAATACTAATTATGGGAGGGACTTTAGAGTCCTAATGGATGATCACTTAAACATGGGCTAGCAAGGTGCAGCAGCAGACAAAAAAGTTAACACAATCCTTGTTTGTATGAACAGAGGCATAGAATCAAAATCACATGACGTATTTGTACCGCTTTATAACTCCTGAGTAAAACCACACCTGGAATACTGCATCCAGTTTTGGTCACCACATTACAAAAAAGATGTTGGGACTTTGAAAAAAAAAGTGCAAAGAAGAGCAACTAAGATGATTAAGGGTCTGAAAACAAAAACTTGTGAAGAATAATTGCAGAAATTGGGTATGGTCAGTCTAGAGAAAAGAAGGACTAGGGATGACAGGACAGCAGTATTCCAATATTTGAGGGGCTGCCACAAAGAAGAGGGAGCTATTCTCAAGCTATTCTCCAAAAGACCAGAAGGCAGGATATGAAACAATGGATGGAAACTAATCAAGAAAAGAAGCAACCTGGAATTAAGGATAAACTTTCCAAAAGTGAGAACAATTAATCAGTGGAACAGTTTGCCTTTCGAAGTTGTAGGGACTTCATCGCTGGAGGTTTTTAAGAAAAAACTGGACAGCCATCTGTCTTAAATGGTATAGGGCCTCCTCCTTCAGCAGGGGGTTGGATTAGAAGATATCCAAGATCCCTTCCATCTCTATTCTGATCATTGGCAGTACATAATATAGCACAATATACAGCACAGTCAATATATATAAGCTTAAGGCTTGGCCCATTGGCCGATGGATGCAAAACGTATACATAAAGGACACAGCGGACGAGCAAAATTTCGGGGGTGGCTCCATCTATTGTCATCTGCTCCAAAAAGTGGCAAAAATTTGCATAAACAGAATGGAAAAGAACAGAAAAGAATGGACGTGGGAAGTATGCAGCGGGGATGTTAAGCGGATGTTCATAGGAAGCCTAGTGGATGATAGCAGATGGAAGTGGATGACACCTCCGAAGGGGTTCCAGGGGAGAATTGCGAAGCGGCCACATAGCGGAAGGGGCGGATGCATAGCGGATGAAGCGGATGCATCACGGATGCCTATAGGAAACAAAGCGGATGCCGTGTGGATGTATATCGGATGCAAAGCGTTCACTGCGCATGCTGGGAGTATGAATTGCGTCAGCTCCATGGATATAAAAGAATGCAGCACGCATGCAGTCAACATACAGGGGAAAGACGTGCTGCCACATACATCTAGCAGGAACACCATGGTTCGTCAGTCAGGCAAGAAGAGGAAGCTGGTGCCTACTCGTTCCAGCCCTGGCAAGAAGGACAGAACCAGCATCCCCCCCCCCCCGGCACTGACTCTGAAGCTGCTGCTGCTGCTGTGGACCAGCCCCAAGGCCCTCAAAGCCCTGCTGCTGAAGGCCCTGCTACTCAATCCCTGAAGGCCCTGCTGCTCAAGCCCCTGAAGGCCCTGCTGCTCCAGCCCCTGAAGGCCCTGTTGCTCAAGCCCCTGAAGGCCCTGCTGCTCAAGCCCCTGCCAGAGGGAGGAAGAGGCAAGGGGAGGAGAAGGGAGAGAGGGAACAGGACACTATTTCTGAGGAGCATGAGAATGAGGTGCTGGAACGGCTGAGGGAGAACGAGAGAAAGGGCCAGACTCTATCACGACACCAAGAAGAAACAGGCAGCTTGAAGAGACAAGGCAGAGAGCCTGGGCTACACTGCAGATGTACTCCTGGGATGGTGGAAGCACATGCACACCTGGTTTGGCAAGCTACACCTCAAGAAACCGGGCAGGCCACTGTCACTGTCACTGTCACCGTCACTGTCACTGATAGGGAGATGTACATCATGGCCAAGTGCAGTTTCCTGGAGGGTGAGATCCACCACCGAGGAGCAGCCCCTTTGACACCCCTCTCCCTCAGACAGCCCACAGACAGCCAGTCCTCTTCCAGCCAGGAGCCAGCTACCCTGTCCAGGCGTCTTCAGAGGGCCCCACAACAGAGACCCTCCCCGACAGCTGCATTCCCAATGCCAGCAGATTGGAGGATCCCGTGGGGGATGATACCCTGCTTTCACAATTGGAGGAAGAAGCAGCAGCCACCAGAGGCCAACCCACCCCCATCCGCACCCCCAGCTCCAAAGGATGCAGGCAGAGAGGCAGACTGGAGGGTCAGAACCACAGTGTGCTGTTGTAGATCAGGGACACAATGAAGACCAGGACAGAACTTCTCTCTCCGCTGGTCCACTTGGACAGAGCATCCTCGGGCCGGAAGCCCTTCATCACCTACGTGAGCCAGACCCTGAGGGACCTGCCCGAGACCCAGTACCAGGTAATGAAGCAGAAGATCACAGCACTTCTGCACAACCCTCAAGGCCCAGCTGAAGCTGCTCCTACCCAGTTCAGGTCTGCTCCTCCACCCCAGGCGATGTCACAGCCCTTCCATGGCTTTCACCTACAGCCCCTCACCTACCAAGGCTATGACTACCAGGACTTCCCACAGCAGAAGCAGACTTTCCCAGTCCAGGCCCAGGTTCATCGCACGCCACAGATGCCACTCCTCACCCAGCTGCAGACCAGACAGCCCCATTACACTCCTCCCAACCCTTCCTCCACCCCACAGCCAAGCCTGTCAATGGACAATCTGTCATCAGTATTGGGCCTGACATCTCAAGTCCTTGATGAGGGGCCTCTCAACCTCACAGGACTGAGTCAGCTCTCAGACAGCTTTCTGAACACACCATCCCCTGTTGTACTCTCGGGGCCAAGCACCCCAATGGTGCCTCAGACCAGCACTCAAGCCACAGCCACCTCCACAGTCCCTGCTCGCTTAACAGCTGAGACCATGGATATGACTCAGAGTGACTGAGAATAGTGTCAGAGACTGAGTTGTACTTCTTTGCTTAAGACACTTTACTTGGTTCATTTTGCTTTTTTAATAAAGTCATAAAGTTTACCTAAGAAAGTTAATAAAGGTTATCTTTGCTTAACACACTTAAAACAGTTTACTTGGTTCATTTTGCTTTTTTAATAAAGTCATAAAGTTTACCTAAGAAAGTTAATAAAGGTTATCTTTGCTTAACACACTTAATACAGTTTACTTGGTTCATTTTGCTTTTTTAATAAAGTAATAAAGTTTACCTAAGAAAGTTAATAAAGGTTCTCTTTGCTTAAGACAAAGTTTACTTGGTTCATTTTTTTTTACTTAATAAAGTGTTGGTGAAAACTTTGAAAAAATGGTTAAGCCTTTGCATGCTTGTGGGATAGATAAGGATAGTTGTGGGATAGATAAACCTCCAGTGCAAGCATAGTGGGACTGTATGGTCCACCCTCCCAGCTGCCACACAGATGGACCTTTATTATCAATAACAGTTTATTCATTGATTAACACATTTCAAAATAAACAAAGCTCTTTATTAATGCCCTATTCATTGTAGGACCACTCAATATACATGGCACAATCTCATCAGTGTTATGCGACAGAATCAAGGAAGCATCCATTAATCATCTATCATCCTGTCTTGCCACTCCACTGCTCCAGCTGGGGAGTTGCACCAGTGTCTCAGTAGGTTGCGCTGCTTCTTCCCTTCATGTGAAGCTCTATTGGGGCCTTATACATCCACAGTGTCTATCAGGTTATGTCCTTGCCTCCATTCACCAGGCTCCATGTCCCCATTCCCTTGTTGACGGTTGACAAGTCTGTTCTGCAAGACTGGGTAGCGGGTGCACATGAGATTGTGCAGGATGCAACAAGCTTCCACGATGTTCCTCACAGTCTGTGGCTCATGCTGCATGATGGTGAGAAGTATCTGGAACCTGTTGGCCTGGATGCCAAAGGCGTTCTCCACCACCCGTCTTGCCCTGGACAGCCTGTAGTTGAAGATCCTCTCTTCACGGGTAAGGTATCTTGAAGTGTATGGCTTCATGAGGTAGGTTCTGAGGGAGAAGGCGTCATCACCAATGATGAAGTAGGGAACATCTTGTGTGTCATTGGGTAGGGGATCTGGATCTGGAAAACCCATGATGAGGTTGTGTTCCAGCCCATCCTTGAGGTCACTTGCGTTGTATAGCTGGCCATCTGAAGCTGACCCATTGCTTGAAGCATCTATGTCGATGAACTTGTAGTCAGCATCAACCATGACAAAGAGGATGATACTGAAGAACCCCTTGTAGTTGTAAGAAGTGGACCCTGAGTTGGGTGGAGCTTTGCAGGCCACGTGCTTCCCATTTATGGCTCCAACGGTGTGGGGAAAGTTCCACCTCTGATACCACTCTTCTGCAAGTTTTCTCCAGCCTTGTTCAGTGGTGGGGCACTTGAGGAGCTCCTCCACATATTCTTCGATGATGGCCTGCTCACTTCTCTGACCACTTTGCTGATGCTGTTGTGTGGCACCCTCCATGCATACTGCATGTTTCTGTATGTGGTTCCAGAGGCCAGATGCCGCAGAGTCAGTGCCACCTTCAATCCGGGGTCCAGGTTGGGATGGAAGTTGGTGCTAGGCTTGGTCAACCTGGGTCTCAGACGCTGTATAAGTTCATCAAACATGGCTGGTGGCATCCTCATGAACTGATGGAATGCATGAGGGTCTTCATTCCTTAGCTCCACCATCAACTGGTAATACAGTCCAAACTCCATTCTTCTCATGATCCATCCTCGGACCCATACAGCTCTTGGACGTCTCCTTCTTCTCCTTGTGTATAAAAGGTGAAATAGTCTGAACAGGTTTTGGTTCTGGTGATGAATGAATGCAGCTCTCATACGGACTGTGTCATGATCCATGGTGGAGAACAATTGATGATGTGAAAGACCAAGACCAAGGATGAAGAGGTCTGTACACCAAGGCTGCTGGACTCATTCTGAGATCCTGATGATTTTCTCCCCCTTTTTATAGAAAATATTGGTAGTCCACTCGGTGTCCTTCTACATACTGTAGACATACTCCAGACATCCTAAATATACGAGATACATCCCAGATACAAACGTTTTGTCTGTTTTTAATCCTTTATATATGAGATGCATACGCTTACATCCTTTCTATTTCCGTGCTACTAATGCTGTGTAGACGTTCTGTGTACCTTTCATTTCCTCCCTCTTTCCATTTTCAGCTGCAGAGGATGTGAGTTGAGGGGATGGCCAGAGAATGCAGAGAGGATACAGTGGACGTTTAATGGATGACAACGGACATAGACCATTTGTTGCCGTATATATCGCAGATGTACATTGTACGTGGTGGAAAGTTCATCCGCTCACAAAGTTTTGTGCAGCTCAAAGTTCTTGCGCGGATGAAATCTCACTGGATGGATGCTCGAGGGATAGAGCGTATGAAACACATATGCAGTGAGTACACAATGGATGCAAAGCGTTTTCCAATGGATGGCAAGCTTTTTTTTAACGTTTTACATCCTCTTTGCATCCGTAAGTGCAATTGGACGGGGGCATAGATTTAGGACAGCAGTCTCTTAGTCATCAGAAACAGAGATATCCATATAGATTTAAAAGAAACTGTGTATATAAGAGACAATTGATTCCTGGTAATTCTGAGAACATAGACATAAACAGAGACATGTGAAGTATAATATTAAAGCACATTACATATATATTTGAAGCCAATAAATAATGGGTTGATTACTAACTGTTCAGAATTACACAGAAAACCTGGAATCCCATTAGTATACAGTATATTTTAACAAACTGTTGGCAAAAGGAAAAAAACAGCCTGTATTCCTTGTAATAAAGTTTGAAAATCTGATATCAGGCTCTGATGAGTGATCTCAAAAAATTTAGCACTGTCGCTAAGAAAAGCATCTGAAAATGTAGTGTGAAAGACATTTTGATTGAATGATTAGAGCAGGGATTGCCAACATTTTGGACCTCAGGTACTACCAAATTTATAATTTTAAATCCCACAGACCAGAGATCCTGGAAAATCCCCAAAAAAGTCTGCAGGAAAATTCCCCACCCCATTTTCCTACCGATCGATCATTCTTTATTTGGGATCACAGGAGATTGTCTTCAGCTCCATTCTCAGGGGGAGGGAGGGAGGGAGAGAGAGAGTCAGAGAGAGAGAGAGACTTTATGCTGGGTAAACTTGGGCCAGTTCATCAATCTCTGCTAAAATGGCAAAGCACTTCTGAAAAGTCTTTCCAAAAAAACTACAGGGAGTCAATATTGACTTGAAAGCATAAATATATTTAAGGATGCCTTTTGGCTAGTTTTATATCACCTAATAAGGTAAACCAGGACTATTCCAATTTTGCTGATAGGAGTTTACAGAGTTAACAAGGAGCCTAGAACATTTCATAATAAAGATGAGGTGTGTTGCATCCATTCATATACTGCAACATCAGTAGAATTTCTGCCTCCTCTGAGGAGGCCTTGGAAGAGAGAAGAAATAAAGCAAGATCACTTTTTAAAGTGGGAGATAGTGCAGTTTCTCTTTACAACACTGAAAATTTTCACAGCTCTGATTAATATAGCAGTATTTGATGATAAAAATGTTAGGTTCTTACTTTCTTCTTGTTTTGAGGAAACTGTCTATATGTGTCCATAAACCCATCTGGAATTGAGCTTGATCTGAAGGTTTTCATCTCTATGAGAAGCCAAATTTAAATTGTAAGATTGAGCAAAAATAAAGCTAACAGGAAATATATGACTGAATTAAAAGTTGCTTTCAGATCATGTCTGAATTCAATTAGTGTAAGTTAAGGGAGTGACTATTTTTTATAGTAATGTATGAGAATTGAACAGTATATAGTCATTAAATGTCCACATGACCCCAATAGGTGGCTTATGGTATTCTCTGTTTCAAATGCACACTTCTACAGAGAGGGGGGTGGCACATACCGGCATACACACTTTGTAAGCTTATTGTCAGAATGGCAACATCATTATTATGCAAGAGATGTTCTGAGCATTTATAAAGTGTTTATGCTTGCTATATTATTATAGAATAGATAGAATAGAATTCTTTATTGGCCAAGTGTGTGACTGGGCACACCATGAATTTGTCTTGGTGCAAATATTGCTATATTATTATTAGATTCCTATTACCCAATTAATTGGGTAATAGCTGATTTGCCAGATAGGAATAAACAAATCATTATATCTGAGCAAATGTGTGTACAAAAGAGACTGCTCCTGCATCAAATCACCAATTCTCTGAAACTAGCCCTGTCTTCAGCCTCAGAGGGCAGGTGATAAGAGTCTGCTTGTACTAAGGCTATGATGAAAAATCTGAAATGAACTGCCCAGAAATGGTCATTCATAATAATGAATATTTTGGTGTGATATCATATGTCACATCTTCTTACCTCAAACATCTATTCCTTTCTTCTTGCAACTCTTTTTCTGGTCTCAAACAGCATTGTTTACTGTTATTTACAGTTATGCAGCTTTATTGCTTTATTGCATCGGAAAGAAGCTGAATTGCTAAGGAGAAGGGAAGGGAGGGCAGTGGGGACCCATGCTAGCTAGCATAAATTCAGAACCTGCTACAAGCATATGGCAAATATAATTTGACTATGAACCTGCTATGCAAAGAGCCGCAGGCTTCCCCAAGTCTCTCTAAGCCTGGAAAGTCACCAGCACAATGTTGCATTTCAAAAGCTTCTTCATCCTCAAACTGAATTAGGGATAGGCCCCTTCTGTGTAAGCTTCTCAGCCACAAAGCTTTTATTTGAGCCCTTCTCATAAGGGTTCATCCCTTTTTCAAGAACACACATAGGTCATCTTCCTCAGGAAAAAAAAAACACGCACACAATAATGCTGCTGTGTAAATCTTTTGAAAGAGGTGCTTCACAACGTGTGGGAACACATACAAAGCACCCCTCTTTGACTCATTAAATCAGATCTCTCTCTCTCTCTTTTTTTTTCCGGGCTAACTCAGCTGTTCTGGGCTGGCTCTGCCCATGCGGGCACAATCAGCCACTTTGCTTTTACTTCTCGAAAGCTCCATATGAAGATGGTGGGTCCAAGCCCAGAAGAGCCATTTGAGGATTTCTAAGATGAAGAGAAAAAAAATCAGGATATTTAATAATATTCCTCAGTGTGAAATTTTATGTAACTATGTTTCTCTTTATCATCCTTTTCCAATCTGATACCCAGCCAATATAAATTTGAAAAACCTATTCAATGTTAACCCAAACCATCGGTATTATTTATGATAAGTTAGTGAATGGTGGCAAAATCAGTTTTCTATTACATTCTGATTCTTAACTTTCTTATTGAATTTTGTTATTAGTTTGTGGGAACACATCTGAAAAATAGAAAATTGAATAAAGTTTGAGTTGAAAAGAGAGTGGCTAATTGCTCATGGATGAAGCTCATAACTGAAGATGTTTTTGAACCTCTGTCCAATTCAGACAATCTTGTAAACAGTTCAGCATCTTAAATTTTGTGTTTTGATGAATAAGGTAGAAAAGATTCCTTGCAACCAAAACACTCCTGAAATAGGCAAGATTTTAAAAAAACATCACACAGCTGATACCATTATTGGCTTAAATTCTAACAATATCTAAACTAAGCAAAGTTTGAGTCATTTTAGACTCCCAAATGTAAAGCTAAGTAATTTGTACAAATATTTTGTGTTTTAATGTGTTAACATTAAAGTTTCTTAACCTGGTTTTTTTTTTTTTTTAAACTTGGTGTTTTGGTCATAAGCACTGACCAAAGAAAAGCAGTTGAGTTTTTGACACCAGGAGGCTGCCTATCCTTTGCTTTGTTTTAACTGGCAACTAGCTAAAAGTGAGAGCTGCTAATCTGCTATTCACTCAGTTTGAACACCATCACCGCAGATAGAAAAATGACTCTGCTTTCTGCCCTTAGGAGTTGTCAGGCAATAGCAAAATCAAGTGGAGCTTCATTTGGACTCAGAAAGCTGGGAAGCTTCATGGAGGGTAGAGGAAGGAAAGAAGGAGAATAATACCATAATTAATTTTGTTGAAGACCAAAATGCATCAGGTAATTCTTTAAACACCTACAGTACCAACACTTAAACAACCACAGTCCAGTTCAGTTTTGATCTCTTCTCTGGCAGAAAAAAAGTAAAATAGTAATCTATTTTCCTCTCTTTTCCCCCAAGTAAAATTAGGCAAGGTATGTTCTGGAACTGTCTTGTTTTTCTTTATACAACATCATAGCTTCAATGGCTGCTCAATAGGCATATGAGAAAAAATGTTTTATGGAGGAACCCAAGACTCATATCAAAGGAAAAATGGTAAGTATAGCAGTTGCACGATGCTGTCATGTTTGTATCTTTAAGTCTGATATCTGTCAGTGATCTTATAGTTCTGCTCAGCAATAAATATTTAAAAATTAGAAATCATTATACATATCTGTTAAAATACTGAAGTTTGCTAATGACACAACAGTGATTGGTCTCATTCAAGACAATGACGAATCCGCCTACAGACAGGAGATTATACAACTTGCCTCGTGGTGTAACCAGAACAATCTGGAACTGAACACACTCAAAATCATAGAAATGGTGCTAGACTTTAGAAGAAACCCACCCATACTACCACCTGTTACAATATTAGACAAAATGGTATCAACAATAGAGACTTTCAAATTTCTAGGTTTCACAATATCACATTACCTAAAATGGACACCTAACATCAAAAACGTCATCAAAAAAGCACAACAAAGAATGTTCTTTCTGAGCCAACTCAAAAAGCTCAAACTGCCCAAGGAGCTGCTGATCCAGTTCTACAGAAGATTTATTGAGTCTATCATCTGCACCTCTGTAACTGTCTGGTTTGGTTCTGCAACCCAATAGGACAGACACAGACTTCAGAGGATAATTAGGGCTGCAGAAAAAGCAATTACTACCAACCTGCCTTCAATTGAGGACCTGTGTACTACACTGGTCAAAAAGAGGGCTGTGAAAATATTTACAGACTCCTCACATCCTGGACATGAACTATTTCAATTCCTTCCCTTAAAATGACATAAGAGAACACTGCACACCAGAACAACTAGACACAAGAACAGTTTTTTCCTGAACGCCATTACTCTGCTAAACAAATAATTCCCTCAACACTGTTTGCTCACTGGAAGTTGACAACACATTTAATCCAGCAGCACATGAAAGGTGTAATATCTCCAAAGAACTTGGATAATGAGAGAAAATAATGCCAGGATGATAGCACAGAGAATTTGCAGTGTGACTTGAGAATGAGATCAATGTCATAGTGCTAGATAATATGCTTATGTAGAGTCCATAACCAAGAGTCAAAATAACGATGGTTAACAGGAAGAACAACTGATAGGTACTGAAATTAAATTATTCAAGTTCTTTCCTTTATGAATTACAGAAGAATAGATATCTTAGTATTTCCCTAAATTTCTTGTCCTTCTACAGCCTATTTTGTAAATGAGAAAGGGAATAGTGAGACAGGCCATAATGTAACATTTCCTGCTCTCTCAACATTCTCATATTTGATACTTATGCTTATCAACTTGGTAGTAACTAGTTTCTGGGTTGCTTTCTATGGGTTCATCTGCATCTGTATTTCAGGTATGTTGATTTCCTATGTTTTCTTTACACAGTGTAAGGCATTTCGGAGAAAAATGAAATTATCTATGAGGTAGAGCTAATCTCTTTATATTTAAAGGCAAAACCAACTTTCTGACCTAAAAGGAGTTCTAAAAATATAGACAATTATGAAACGATGGACAGTGACCATTCTCATAATGTCAGAACTCTTGGTCGATGAAGTTGTTTAGAAATGCAACCTGGATTTTTTAGATTTTTTAATTTTTTTATTTTAATTTACATTAATACATAATTAATATAGGATGATTATAAGCATGATTATAAGTTTACAGTAACACTATAGATAAAATAGATCCAAGATGGAGAAGGGTGTATATGGCTTTTTGGTACTTGTTGGACCAAGTTTCATATAATGGTAATAAAGAAAATTGAGTATTGTGTTTAATGGTGCTTTTCCATGCATATAGGAGATCTTTCCATCCATGGAACAATCTTTGAGGCAGCAGAACTCACAGATAGTATGTGGAAATATGTGGAAATAGAAAGATATGCTTTATTAAGAGTTGTGGTGGTGCAGTGGTTAGAGTGCAGCATTGCAGACTAATTTTGTTGAATTGGATCCTGACTGGCTCAAGGTTGACTTAGCCTTCCATCTTTCTAAGGTTGGTAAAATGAAAACCCAGATTGCTGGGGGCAGTATGCTGACTCTGTAAACTGCTTAGAGAAGACTGTAAAGCGTTGTGAAGTAGTGTATAAGTCTAAGTGCTATTATTATTGCTGTTACAGCCAGCAGCAATATCTGGCATGCAACATCTCCCCTTGTCCTGAATTATATACTCATAAAAGATCGATATTTCAGTTGCCCTAGTCTCAATGTCCAGATACAGAAGAGGAATGGAAGCCATTTTTGCTGCTTTGCCCTACAGACTCTTGCATGTATCCATGCCCCTAGTTTGGGAGAAGAGAAAGAAAGCTAGTTGCCTAGTGAGAAGACAAATAAAAATAAATAAATGCCTCCTATCCACTTCTATTAGTAAAAGCATTTGCTGGCTCAATTGGATTCAACCACAAGACTTCACTCTGAAGGCTGAAATATTATTTAACTTCAATCATGGAACCTTCTCAGATCAATATCATTATTAGATAGCAAGAACTGGGTTTTGTGATTTTGGAAATATTACCTACTGATAAATAATTTCTTGCTACTAAATATACACATTTTTTTCCACAATAGCCCCTTCTGAAGCCCACTCGTATATGTTCTGTTTAATGACAGGGAATATGCAACAATTTGAAGCCTGAACTATAGCAGTTAGAAGAAAAACAGAAGTGACTATCAGCACAACTTGAAAGAAAAATATTTTGAGAAAACAAAGCATTTTTTGCAGCTTATGTTAATATAGTTTGTGGCAGTGTGGGGTCTGTAGGAAGATTGTGGGGTTAAGGGTGGCTGTGTGGAGATTTAATGCCTTCTAAACCAGGCTGAACAAACCTTGAAAGGAGGAAAAGAGTTTGACAAGAATTTATAAATGCATACCTTATTTGAAAGTACCATCATTCATAATACCATTAACTCTATTTCACTAAACAAAACACACTTTTCTTTTTCAAGGTATTCTCTATGAAGAGGAAAAAAACATTATGTGAAAAAATAAAGCGTTATTGCAAAACCAGTTAAAATCTGGAGTGAAGGTTTGAATAAACAAATTAAATTGCAATGGAATATAGTGTGCCTCAGAGCCATTTCTTGACAAAACAGTCATCTTATTTACACGCTTCACAATACCCCACCATAGATGTCGAAGGGGGAAAAAATAAGGAGAAAAATAATTAGCATATTAATCTTTTTTATGCCGTCATCTTTCAGGTCCAGAAGACCATGGTGTAATTTAAATCTAAACGCTTTCCTGGCATTAGAATTCATTTTAGATGGGTCAATTGTTCCATAATAAAGGGATAGAAGGTGTACTTCATGCAAAAGATTTATGCTTGCCATTTGTTCATATTCATGTGCTACTGAATACCCTCAATTCAGATGGTGATGGCTGCTCCTATCAGTCGCGCACCAGCACCACAGATCACTAACCGGCAGCAATGAATTCCATTTGCAGGACAAAAAATACGGCGAAATTAACTCCTACAGTTTATTGATTTTTGCTTAACAGAAGCCAGTATAACAGCTCTATTGCCCTCATAATGATTAGTGACAAAAGTTTAATTAAGCAATTATGAAGCCAATAATAGAGTTGTCTGGCTTGCTTAGTTTTAGTCCGTTTAGGACTTATCTCCTGCCTGCACATCATAGCAGCTGGAATGTGCTTGAAGAGATTAATGCCAGGAGAACACAGATGCCTACTTTAATTCTGCTTCATGATGCTGTTTGAATGGAGTCGAGAACACAAGCTACCCTTTATCAAATTACAAGTCCGCTTTTCATGAATATGTAGTAAAAAAAAAATCTAGTTGTGGCTTCAAGGTGTAATTATAAAGACATACAACAAAAATGACACACAATTCTGTCTTAGTAATCCCTGCTATGAAATATGCATGATAATGTATTACTGAATAAAGACTTAACAATGTTATAAGAGGCTTTGGCATTGTACAGTTATCCAAACAATTGGCAGGCTTTTCCAAATGTTATTTGCGATATTGTCTGACCTAACATCTTTGTTTTTTCTCTCTCTCTTCATCTTAAATATATTGTTTTGAGCTTAGTCCATTGTTATTTGCCCATAATGGAGTTAAAAACCATCTTATCAACCTGTGAGAATTCCCAATTTATTATGAGTGCTTAAATATGCTAATTCCAAAAAGAGTGAACACAAGCGCTTTCCACCACATTAATCAGTTTCTAAAATAAGCCCATTGTAAATAAATATATAAGGCAGGAAGCTGCCTAAGTTGTAATTGTTGTTGTTTTAACTCTAATTTAGACACAAAGAATATTGGCTATTTCAATGAATGCAATGCTGCAATCAAAACTGCATCTTGTTTCCACAAAAGATATCTTGCAATCCTAGAAAACTAGCAAAGGTTTCTAATAGACTGCTTATATATTTACAATTAACATTAAAAAAAAGTTGTACTGTTCCAAACAGATAATGAGGATTGGCTACAAACTAAAATAAGGCATTTTGGAGATCATAATATATTCCCTTATATAGAAAAAGAGTGTAATACCTTTCACCATAAAAATATTTAAAGCTTCAAAATTACATTTCTTAAACATTTCACCAGCCTGTTTTTCTCTCTGCAAGGTTATAATCATGAAATGCTCTGATATCTGACTTCAGTATTTGACATTCAACAGAAATTCTATTTTAAATGTGACTTATTTGATAGCTGACATATAGGATTTAGTATTTCCTGGTAATTGGTAGATGACAGCTTAAGTATTAACCTATGTATGTGATAACTTGCCAAAGTAATCAAGGAATGACCCTCCAAATAATGACATGTAAAATATTCCCATTCAATTTTTGCAATTCTTTTTTTAAAAAAATCTAAATCTAAACTGTGAAAATTTGGGCAAATTTGGAAAATCTATAAATCTTTATTTCAGCTTTTGTAATAATAGCACTAGTAGAGCAGAAAGAGTTTGAAATCCAGAGTCTGCTTAAAAGATTGCGTTTTGGCAAAATCTTTTGACAGAAAAGCATGGGATCCATTTCTGACCCTGAGAGGTCCCAGGCTTACAGCAAAAGCATCAGATTTCAGGCTTCAACTTGAGAATTGCATCTTAGCACTTCTCTTCCCTGTTACATGGAAAGTGGTTGAGATGAGCCATTTCCATGCACTGGCTAAATGAAGACAGCTTGTTATTGCCACGGAGCAGCTGTGTTTCCTATTGTGTCACACAGCATCCCAGAGAGGGCACGTGAAGCTATTCTGGTATATTTACTGTGATTCATCTTGAATGGATCACCTATAACTCAACACAAAGCTCGCATTGTTCCTAATCTTAACACAGATCTATGGTCCAATTTGCAATGTGAGGATGGGTCCATGCTTTAATGACATGGTCTCTATCTTGTCTTTGCTTGCAGTGGATGAGGAGGGAGTGTTATCACACACACATTATATTGTCTCCTCTTTCTATTAGTTAATACAGAAGATAAGAAGATAATAGATGCTGGGTCTGTCTCTTGGAATCTTGAAATATAATCTCCTTATGGTTTTCTGTGAACAAATCACAACACAGCAGAAAATGTTTCAAATGAGAACAGTGATCAAGGTTTCAGTCCACCTTTCTGTATAATTTATGCATGTATAAATATATCCAGAGGTTTATCACAGAATTGATACAGATTCTAAACCGACTCACAAGAATTGATTCACAATCAAAGGACTGGTTTTCCTCATTGCAGCAACACCAGATCATCATATCAGAAAGATGTAGGGAAGAATCCACCAATTTAATCTCTGTCCGCATTTCCTTAAAATAAAAAGGAACTCTTCAAGATGAGGGCACTTGTCTTCAAGAGAGACATGCCCAGAGTTCTTCCTAGTAGTTTTTGTGCTGACCTTTTTAAGTGAAACTAGTCATATACAGACCAAAGGTAGTTAAGCATGTTTTTCTTTTTGGAACAGAGGTCAAAACATAAGAAAAATCTATTTCTAGCTACAGTCTAAATCTAAAACATATCCCTGCATTATAGCAATCACTATAAGAGTGAAAAAAGCATTGTATTTTCAATTTTGTATGATTCAGGATTTATAAGCTGTAGAATAATATTAGACAGTGGTATAAACATTTTTAATTAATTGGTTATTGTATATTTTAAAAGTGTTTCCCTCAAGTATTATATTCTAATCTTTGAAAAGAATACCTTTCTTAAGGCATTGGAAAAATAAATGTATGATGCATTCATTCAATGGATGATCACACTTGACACCTATGAGTGGATTGCCTAGATAGATGTAAAGTTTGCATGGCACGTACAAAGAAATATGGAACTCATTTATACAAAATGCAGTAAGTTAAAGATGAATGATAGTTATACAAATCTGTTGAAATAAATATGTAAGTATTTGAATAATATTTACATTAATATGTATATACAGAATTGTAACTTGTAATTTCTTTTCTACTGTATTTTTTCTTTCACTCTTTTTGAAGCACTTTTCATGTGTTGCTGGGTTTTTTTTTTTGAGAAAGTATATATCTGCATTACTTTTGTCTTTTCTTTTTTCTTCTTTTTATGTTATTATTTTAAAAACAATAAAATATTTTTTTAAAAAGAAAAAGAGTATATTTCTTAGAGGATGAAAGATTTACTAAAGATTTACTACTTAGAGGATGAAAGATTTACTTCATAAGCTGTCAATACTTGAGGGACTATTCCTTGCCCACCCACTCCCCATTCCAGGAAATAATGCCTCATTATTTTGAACTGTGATAGAAAATAATTTGGGAAGAGGGCTAAAGTCCAGTAATGAGTTATTCTAAAAAGCCACTTGACAGAATAATTTTTATTCTCTTGAATAATGATAATATAAATGGAGAACGTCTAACAGATTAAATGCAGCCTGTTTGTTTTACTTGTGTATTATCTGTTTTTAATCAGAGAGAGAGAGAGAGAAAGGACAGAGCAGAAGGTAATTCAACTTTTTCCAATCTTAATTTACCTGATTTGTAAGTAAATATGTCAGCACTATATGCACAGAAAAGTATGTTAATAATTATCTGGGTTTTACATTTCCATAATCTACTATACTTCCCATATTACCCCCATAGTGGAGGTGCTTGGATACATTTAATTGAATTAATGTATCAAGGAATCTGCCCATGAAGTAAACTTGTAATACCCTGTCCTGAATAAAATTTTAACTATTTGATAATTAGCTTAACCATAGCTGTAACAGCTAATAAACTGTAAAAGGGCAGAACATTATCTTAATTATTCTTTCTAAAATGACAGAACAATAAAATGTTTATTGGCAAGGAAAAATGAAATGAAAAAATCAGGGAACTAATTAAGTTTGGGGTGGAAATATCTCATGAATATTTCTTTGAATGACAATGTAAAAGATGGGTGGAGCAAAACTGAATAAAACTGAAAGACAAATCTTGCATCTGACCACATGTATAAAGAAATAAATCATTTCTACTTTCAACAGTATTATTACAACTAATAAATAAAGACCTCAAGAATCAAGGATCACTATCAATGCAAATACAAAGATCGTTATATCTCAAACTTATGCTCAAATGTATTCTTTATTCTTAATATTTGGGGAAAAACCAACTCTATGAATTATTTGTCTTTAAATTTTACCACCTAAGTGAAGTGCCTCTCTGTCAGTCAATATAAATAGTAGCCAAATAAATAAATCTCAATAGCAGTATCATTCTTGTCAGTATAAATTCTGCTCAACATGATTTGTGGGTCTTTTTAAAATGTTCAAGAAGCAAACCTACTGCCCATTGTTCTTATCAGCTTCAAGTTTCCAGCAAAAAAAATCCCACCTACTTAATCTTTTTCTGCTGCTTGAGAAATGTAGAAAGAATATTTACCTTCACAGACATGCATGGCAGTTTAGACTGCTGGGTAAAAACAATGTGCCTCAAATCTGAAGACTAAATATTAAATACTACCTAGAATAATAAAGTCTATATGATGGGCTTAAGAAATGCTAATGAATGTGAGATAAAAATTATACCAGTCTGCTCTGCTCCTTCAGTGCTGAGTTTGTTCTTCCTTCTTGGGTGGGTTGTGGTGGTGGGGGATGCAAAATGGAGAGAGGAAAATAGAACAGTTTCCTAATAGGATTCACATCTTATTATTGGTGCTGATATGCAGTTTGCCTTAACTCACCATGATTACTTTTTTAGAAGCTTTTCACTTTTCCCCAGCTGATCCTCGTCTTGTTAGGCAGGCTTAATGACACTTCAGTCATTGTGGCTTTCAAGCCGAGGCCTTCCAGAGTGAACAGAGAGTTGACATTTCCTGACATTTTCTCAACTAATTACAGGACAAATAATTAAGCATGTTCTCCTATGTAACAAATGAAGGCGAAAGTCGTCTGTCAGTGATGGTGATTGATGACACTCTGGGAGACTTTATCTGATGGGCCCTGCCATGCGGTAGAGGGGAGAAAGCAAATTTATTAGAATGAACAATGCAAATTCCAAGTCATCTCATCCGGTTATGCGCCAAAGCAATACCCATGTCAAGGTGAATGTGACAATGAAAGCAAAATATTTGCATTTTGTGGAACAGGTTGAAGGGAAAATCAGAGCAAGAAGATGACAGGCCTAATTATTTTGGCTTATACAGGCTAGGACAGCTGTTTCTGGTGTCCTGAACAAGCCTGTCACACAGGTAACTAAATAGGTCTGCATAGAAGCTGGTATGCAACACTGTGCCGAGATGTCTCCCACTAATGACCAATGCTAATGTTGCTGCCATCCCAGAAAAAACAGTCGATGTGTCACAGTGCACCTTCTGCATGGCAGTCAACATTGCACGACCTAATTACTTGTTAGCAAATTAATTCCTATCTGTCAGTATCTATGCCAGTGTCATTTTCAGACCATTACAAAATTATACCATCGCTATAGCAACTGCAAGCATAGTTAAAAGGTTGGGGGGGGGGGGAATCCAGAGATTCAGGAAAAAGTGCCTAGTTAGGCAGAAGACTAATAATGTAAAATTTAAATGGAGATGATGCTCCTGCCATCCTAATTTTCTTTATCTCGATTACACATTTGATCAGTGATCATTAAACAATAATTTAAATTTTCCAGCTCCTACCCTGTGATTAATATTTCATCTGATTAACCCAGAACAGCTTCTGTTTTATTTTTTAGGGTGAGGGAGAAAAGATTCAAACTCAGCCCTGAACAGTGTCAATGCCAATTAGGAGCACAAAGTGACATGTTTTTTAAAAATGAATTCTAAAAGCAGAATTTATATGTAAATACAATGAACCAATGATTTCTCCTTGCCTTTGTAGCTTATAAGCAACTATAATCTGAAAATGTAACATCCTGACACCTTTCAGGCTCCCTCTGCTTTTTTCTTTCCTTCTTGCCCAGTCCATTTATCGCAAAGAATTTCAAATCTTCTTGTTGTGTTGACTGTTTCTTAGTAATTCAAGATGCTTAATCCTAAATCTCAGACATGAATATTTTATTTGGAGGAACAGTTTTGGATACTGTGAAGAAGCAGAGAGAGAAGCAATAATGCCCCTGGGTAACAATGAGAAAATAATTCTAATATTAGAAGGAAAGGGTGAGTTCCAGACAAGTCAGTGGCAACTTTTTGGTTAAAAGACCACAATTGCAGCCTGAAATAGATAGATTCCTTCGGAAAATCTAGGTTCTGTTTGGCACACCTACAATTTTCCTACTGTCCTTTACTATTATCTAATTAAGTTCTGGTTTCATACTGTACTATTTTAATATGGATTTTAAATCTGTTATGGCATACAGTTAAAGCAATAAGAAATCACTATGATTTTGCAAATATGTCCAAAAATATTGAATTAGCACATTAATCAGCTAATGTTTTCATGGATGAACTATAAGTAATAGTTGTTCATGGGATTCAATATAAGTGGCACCAAATTTCTCTGCTAGAAATGAATATTTAATGACTTAATTCTTAACTAAAATTTATCAGTATGAATTCTTGATGTGGTGAACACCCTTCAAAATTAAGAAATTATTTTATTCAACAAGTGTGCATATGCCTTAGATATTAAAAACTTGAGGTTTTATTTGCTTCTTTGTATTTCCTACTTCCTTGCAACATTTGAAATGGCAGACCAGATAATTTGAAACTGATCACCAAGCTTTACTTAATTATTATACCTCAATTAATGAATAGATGTTTTTGATATGGTGCCAAATAATTACTTTGAAAGAATTCATTGGCACCATGACCATCCGGATTTCATTTCAATGATTCATTTTCCATATATGTAATAGGAATGATGTCAAGCACATATTGTACGTAAATTAGTGATAAGTATTGGTGAAATCTTGAAAATTGGTGTCCAGTTTTCACTGAGTCAATAAACCTATATTTTTACTTGAATCTTTAAAGTGCAAATATGGGGCAAATGATCAGGTAGTTGAGCCTCTCTGATACGCTGATATTCAGTTTTCTGCATGCAGACAGTTGTTCTGTGTAGAGAAATACATACATATATTTCTCTACTGCAATTTTATCCCTTATGCAAACATAAAATGGGGCAGAACAGAGCAAAAATTCTTCTTACAAGATTTTCTTAATGTTATAATTCTAATGAAAATATGTAGCACTCCCAGCAAATTTTACCTCCCATGAAAATAAATTTGCATCAACCAATGAACAAGCTGAAAAATTAAAAATTATTATTTTAATTATAAAAATATTTCAGAAATTTGAGATTTTTAGGAAAAGACCAAGTGAACTAAAACCAGCAATATATTTTGTACGCCAGAATCTTTTGTTGCCAAGAATCAGAAGAAAGCATTTTAATAAATTCAGTGGTATTTTATATATTTGGGGGAGGGGATAACTAATATTAATAATGGCAGAATCACAATGAAAGTTTTTGTGGAATTCAAATTAGCTCTTGGGGGTGAAGCTCTGGTTTTGGTAGGATAATCACTATAGCTCCTTTCAGCTGGATTGGATCTTTAGCTTAGAAAATCATTTGTGAGGAGAAGGAATGCTACTTGGATATCAGTATGCAAATGCATAAGTCTGCATTGATTTTCAGTTTTGATTAATTGGTTCCAGCCAGGAGATTAACTGTTTTTGGAAGATACCAGCCTAAATCCATCATCTTGAGCTGTATAACATGGCTGTTTTTGTTAAATACAAATGCACATGTGGTGAATTTCTGGAGATATAGACCTGCTGGAAACCATTTGAATGGATAATTTGGGTGCATCAGAGAAGAAACAAATGATATGAAATTAAAATGGTCATTAAAGATTAACTCATCAAGAGCTGTAAGTGATTTCTTGCTGGTAATGGAAATGACTCTCCCTTGTTTAGCATACTAAATGGCATTATGTCTTTTTAATAGTTCCTGGCTTGTTCTTGAAAATGGCTTCTGCTAAGGAATGAAGTTATGTTTTTGTGGTAAAGCTGGAATGCCCTCTGTAACTTTATTTCTTTATAACTTAATCAACTTCATAACTTAATATTTTCATTGAAATTGAATGTACTCAAACACATGTACGTAGATGCTGTTTCCATTTAAGTACCTTCATGCAGTCTTTACATCAGATAATTTTAACCTCTGCTATATGCAGTGAATACATATACATACTAAGGGGGCCAGGACTTGTGAATGATCTATGTTCATGAAATTAAATCGTGCAGACGGCTAAGACTACCTAGAAAAGATATTTTAGGCCAGGGTGTGTTGCCAGGTAGTGTGGCCCTTAGTAATAGCACTTTACATACTTTAAAGACAATAAAATGAGTCACAACTGAAATCTACATGATTAATACTCCAAATTATAATAGGTAGTATGCTATGCACCCATGCATAAATAGATGAGGGAGAAGGATCAAAATTTATATGATAATGGCACAATGTCATGATTTGTATCTGCATCAACGTAGTATAGACTGTAGATTGGATGATTGTAATGAAACATAATCAGTTCATTGATACAGTTTATTGATAGTTTATTGAAATGTTTATGTAGAATTTTTACATACATGGATTGATTGATTATGTACCATCAAGTTATTTACAATTCCTAGCAATGGTATAAATATATATTTTTTTCCACCGATGATCTTTCTCTAACCTTTTCTTCCAAGTCTCTCTTCAGGCATTCATCACCACTGTAACTGAATCCATCAGCCTTGCTGCCAGTTAGTCTCTTCTTTTATTTTCATCCACTTTTCTCAGCATTAGAGCTTTTCCAGAGAGATGGAGCTTTGCATAATGGGTCCAGGATAGGAACATTTGAGCCTGGCCATTTGTGCCTCTAGTGAAAATTCTGGGTTGATTTTTTCAATGATTTATTTGTTTGTTTTCTTGGCTGTCCGTGGTATTTTCAAAAGTCTTCTCCAACACCAAAGCATAAATATTTTATTTATTTATTTGATTTATATTGCCACCTATTCACCCATGGCGACTCAAGGTGGCTTACACAATGTAAAATCATATTTAAAACAAAAAATAATAAAACAATACAAACTAATAAAAAGAATCAAATAAATTAGTAAAGTACAATAGAACAAAATTTGGGAAAACAAAAAAATAGAACAAAAACAAAAACCAATTCCCACCCCCAACCCAACGATAGTGGGTCACACTAGCCATTTGATGAGTTCCATCCTTCTCTGGGTTCCCCAGGCCCACTGGCAAAACCAGGTCTTCAGTGCCTTTCGGAATAGTATTAATGAGGGGGCCATTCTAATCTCTGGGGGAATGATGTTCCAGAGAGATTGAGCCACCACAGAGAAGGTCCTTCTTCTGGGTCCCACCAGGTGTATCTCCCTCAGGGGTGGGACCTGTAGCATTCCCTGCCTCCTCACTCTAATGGGTTGGGTAGATGTCACTGGCAAGAGATCTTTCCTCAGATAACCCGGACCCAAGCCATGAAGGGCTTTAAAGGTGACAACCAGCACTTTGAATTGCACCCAGAAGCAAATTGGCAGCCAATGCAGCTCTTGCAGGAGAGGTGATACATGTGCACACTGAGGTGTGCATAGTACCATGCAGGCAGCTGCATTTTGCACCAACTGGAGCTTCCGGATACTCTTCAAGGGCAGCCACATGTAGAACGCATTGCAATGATCAAGACGGGAAGTGACCAAGGTATGAGTGACTGTGAGTAGGGACCGCTGATCCAGGAAAGGGCATAACTGGTACACAATCTGCAGTTGCACAAAGGCCCTCCTGGCCACAACTGCCACCTGCTCTTTGAACAGGAATTGTCAGTCCAGGAAAAACCCCAGATTACGCACAGGGTCTGTTTGGGGTAGTGCCACCCTATCCAAAACCAAAGGTGGTAATTCTCTCTGAACCGATGAACCCCAGACCCAGAGCCACTCGGTCTTCCCTGGGTTTAGTTTCAACCTGTTGCTCCCAAACCAGCCCCTGACAGCCTCCAGGCATTGTGAAAGGGAGGACACAGTAACAATTAACTCACCATAGGCCGAGACATACAGCTGAGTGTCATCAACATATTGGTAATACCTCAGTCCATGGTGATGGATGGTCTCACCCAGAAGTTTCACATAAATGTTGAACAGGAGCGGAGACAATACCGAGCCCTGCAGAACACTGTAAAGCAGTGGGCGAGGATTGGATCTCTTCCCTCCTATCAACACTGACTGAGAGCAGCCGCAGAAGAAGGAAGTAAGCCAAGACAGCAAAAGGCCTCCCAGTCCCATCCCCTGAAGCCATTCCAAGAGAATCCCACGGTCAATGGTATCAAAAGCCACCAAGAGGTCAGGTAGAGCAAGGATGGATGCACTTCTCCCATCCCACTCCCGCCAGAGATCATCCAAAAGTGCAATCAAGGCTGTTTCTGTCCCAAATCCAGGCCTGAATCCTGACTGGTAGGGGTCAAGATAATCCATTTCATCCAGAAGCCTCTGGATGTGCTGTGTGACCACCTTCTCAACAACCTTAACAAAAAGGGAAGATTGGAGACAGGTCGGAAATTATCTAACTGAGTGGAGTCTAGCAATGTCTTCTTAAGAAGAGGGCAAACCACAGCCTCCTTAAAGTGCTGGGGCACTATCCCCTCCTGTAGAGAAGCATTAATCACAGACAGAGTCCACCCGTCTGTCACCTCCTAGGAGGCTTTCACAATCCAATATGTATCCTATTTTGCTTCTTTAAAGTCCAACTTTCACTTCCTTAAGGCTAGGTCATACTGGCCGACGGATACAAAACGTATGCAAAAAGGACACAGTGGAGGAGCAAAATTTTTGGGGTGGCTCCTTCTGTTGTTATCCGCTCTCAAAAGTGCCCCAAATTTGCATAAACAGAATGGAAAACAATGGAAAGGAACGGACGGGGGTAGTACGTAGCGAGGATGGAAAGCGGATGTTCGTAGGAAGCCTAGCGGATGACAGCGGATGGAAGCGGATGACACATCCGCAGGGCTTCCGGGGGAGAATGGCGAAGTGGACAAGTAGTGGAAGGAGCGGATGCGTAGCGGATGACGCGGATGCATCACAAACGCCTATAGGATGCATAGCGGATGTGTAGCAGATGCGTAGCGGATACAAAGTGTTCACTGTGCATGCGGGGAGGATGAATTGTGTCAGCTCTGCGGATATAAAAGGATGCAGTTTGCAAGCAGTCACCATTCAGAGGAAAGACCTGCTGCCAGAGACATCTGGAAAGCACACCATGGTTCGTCAGTCAGGGAAGAAGAGGAAGCCTGTGCCTACTCCTGCCAGCCCTGGGAAGAAGGAAAGAACCACCATCCCACCCCCTGGCACTGACTCTGAAGCTGCTGGTGCTTCTGCTGGTGCTGCTGGTGCTTCTCCTTCTGCTGGTGCTGCTGATGCTTCTCCTGCTGGTGCTTCTCCTGCTGGTGCTGCTGGTGCTGCTGGTGCTTCTCCTGCTGCTGCTGCTGCTGCTGTGGTGGACCAGCCCCAAGGCCCTCAAAGTCCTGCTGCTGAAGGCCCTGAAGCCCCTGCCAGAGGGAGGAAGAGGCAAGGCAAGGAGAAGGGAGAGAGGAAACAGTACTCCATTTCCGAGGACCATGAGGAGGAGGTGCTAGAATGGCTCAGGGAGAACGAGTACTTGTGGAGAAAGGGCCACAGACTCTATCGTGACACCAAGAGAAAGCAGGCAGTGTGGAGAGACAAGGCAGGGAGCCTGGGCTACACTGCAGATGTACTCCTGGGATGGTGGGAGCACATGGTATGGCAAGCTGCACCTGAAGAAAATTGGCCAGGCCTCTGTCAAGATCACTGACCGTGAGATGTACGTCATGGCTTCCTGGAGGGTGAGGTCCGCCACCGAGGAGCAGCCCCTCTGACAACCCTCTCCCTCAGACAGCCACTCCTCTTCCAGCCAGGAGACAGCTACCATGTCCAGGCAGGTGTCTTTAGAAGGCCCCACGGCAGAGACACCCCCCCCGACAACTGCACTCCCCATGCCAGAGGACGTGGAGGATCCCCTGTCTCAGATGGAGCAAGAAGAAGCAGCCACCAGAGACCAACCCACCCCCACCCCCAGCTCCACCTCCACAGAAAGCAGGCAGAGAGGCAGACTGGAGGGCCAGAGCCACACTGTCCTCTTGGAGATCAGGGACACAATCAAAACCAGCACAGATCTTCTCTCTCAGCTGGTCCACAGGGACATACAATCATCGAACCGCAAGCCCTTCATCATGTACGTGAGCCAGACCCTCATGGACCTGCCCGAGGCCCAGTACCAGGTGATGAAGCAGAAGATCACAGCACTGCTGCACCACCCTCCAGGCCCAGCTGAACCTGCTTTGACCCACTCCAGGACTGCTCCTCCACCCTAGGTGATGTCACAGCCCTTCCACGGCTTTCAACAGCCCCTCGCCTACCAAGGCTATGAATACCAGGACTTCCCACAGTGGAGGCAGCCCTTCCAGTCCAGGCCCAGGTTCATCGCACACCACAGACGCCTCACCTGAACCAGCTGCAGACCAGACAGCCCCACTACACTCCTCCTTCCTCCACCCCACAGCCAAGCCCCTCAACAGTACTATGCCTGACATCCCAGGTCCTTGATGAAGGGCCTCTCAACCTCATGGGACTGAGTCAGCTCTCGGATAGATTCCTGAACACACCATTCCCTGTTGTACTCTCGGGGCCAAGCACCCCAATGGCACCTCAGACCAGCACTCCAGCCACAGCCACCTCCACAGTCCCTGGCTGCTCGACAGCTGAGACCATGGACATGCCTCAGAGTGACTGAGAATAGTGTCAGAGACTGAGTTGTTATCTGTTCACTTTATCTTTGCTTAAAGACACTTTACTTGGTTCATTTTGCTTTTTTAATAAAGTCATACAGTTTACTTAAGACAGTTATGAATAAAGGTTATCTTTGCTTCACACACTTGGTTCATTTTAGTTACTTAATAAAGTGTTGGTGAAAACTTTTTAAAAAGGGTTAAGCCTTTGCATGCTTATGGGACAGGTAAGGATAGCTGTGGGATGGGTAAGGATAGTTGTGGGATGGGTAAGGATAGCTGTGGGATTGATAAACCTTCAGTGCAAGCATAGTGGGACTGTATGTTCCACCCTCCCAGCTGCCACACATATGGCCCTTTATTATCAATCACAATTTAATCATTGATCCACACATTTCAAAATAAACAAAGCTGTTTATTAATGCCCTATTCATTGTAGGGCCACTCAACATAGATGGCACAATCTCTTCAGTGTTATGAGAAAAGCTCAAGGAAGCATCCATTAAGCATCTATCATCCTGTCTTGCCACTCCACTGCTCCAGCTGGGGAGTTGCACCAGTGTTTCAGGAGGTTGCGCTGCTTCTTCCCTTCATGTGAGGCTCTGTTGGAGCCTTGCACATCCACAGTGTCTATCAGGTTTCGTCCTTGCCTCCATTCACCAGGCTCTATGTCCCCATTCCCTTGTTGATGGTTCACAAGCCTGTTCTGCAACACTAGGTAGCGGGTGAGCATGAGTTTGTGCAGGATGCAGCAAGCTTCCACAATGCTCCTCACAGTCTTTGGGTGATGCTGCATGGTGGCAAGAAGTACCTGGAACCTGTTGGCCAGGATGCCAAAGGCGTTCTCCACCACCCGTCTTGCCCTGGACAGCCTGTAATTGGATCCTCTCTTCACAGGTGAGCTATCTGGAACTGTAGGGCTTCATGAGGTAGGTTCTGAGGGAGAAGGCGTCATCACCCATGATGAAGTAGGGCACATCTTGTGTGTCATTGGGTAGGGGGTCTGGATCTGGAAAACCCATGATAAGGTTGCATTCCAGCCCATCCTTGAGGTCACTGGCATTGTATACCTGGCTATCTGAAGCTGACCTGTTGCCTGAAGCATTGATGTAGATGAACTTGTAGTCAGCATCAACCATGGCAAAGAGGATGATGCTGAAGGAGCCCTTGTCGTTGTGATAAGTGGACCCTGAGTTGGCTGGAGTTTTTCAGGCCATGTGCTTCCCATCTATGGCTCCAACGGTGTGGGGAAAGTTCTACTTCTGATACCACTGTTCTGCAACTTTCCTCCAGCCTTCTTCAGTGGAGGGACACTGGAGGAGCTCCTCCTTGTATTCTTCGATGATGGCCTGCACCACTTCTCTGACCACTTTGCTGATGCTGTTGTGTGGCACCCTCCAGGCATACTGCATGTTTCTGAGTCAGTGCCACCTTTAGTCCCAGGTCCAGGCTGGGATGGAAGTTGGTGCTTGGCTTGGTCAACCTGAGTCTCAGACGCTCAACAAGTTCATCAAACATGTCTGGTGGCATCCTCATGAAGTGCTGGAATGCACGAGTGTCTTCATTCTTCAGTTCCACCATCAGCTTATCATACAGTCCAAACTTCACTCTTCTCCTGACTCATCGTTGGACCCATACAGCTCTTGGACATCTCCTTCTTCTCCTTGCGTAGAAAAGGTGAAACAGTCTGAACAGGGCTTGGTTCTGGTGTTGAATGATGGCAGCTACCATAAGGAGTGTGTGATGATCCATGGTGGAGATCAGTGGATGATGTGGAAGAGCAAGAGCAAGGGTGAAGGGGTCTGTACACCACGGCTGCTGGACTTATACTGAGATCCAGGTGATTTCCTCCCCTTTTTTATAGGAAATATCGGTTTTCCACTAGGTGTTCTTCCTCATACTCTAGGCATACTCCAGACATCCTAAATATCCGAAATATGTCCCATATACAAACATTTTGTCCATTTTAATGCTTTATATACAAGATGCATCCGCTTACATCCTTTCTATTTCCGTGCTACTAACGCTGTGTGGACGTTCCATGTACCTTTCGCTTCCTCCCTCTTTCTGCTTTCAGCTGCAGTGGATGTGAGTTGAGAGGATGGCCAGAGGATGCCGAGAGGATACAGCGGACGTGTAACGGATGACAACGGATGTAGAACGTTTGTTGCCCGTATGTGTCACGGATGTACATCATACGCGGAAGAAAGTTCATCCATTCAAAAAGTTTTGTGCAGCTCAAAACTTCTTGCATGGATGAAATCTCAGTGGACAGATGCTCGAGGGATAGAGCGTATGAAACACATATGCAGTGAGTACACAACAGATGCATCGTGTTTTCCAACGGATGGCAAGCTTTTTTTTAACGTTTTACATCCTCTTTGCATCCGTTGGTGCAGTGGGACATGGGCTTTAGAGAATTACAAGGAATGCCACCATCACTTGGATGATTCTGACCTTTGTCCTTTCAGACACATTACAACATTTCAATATCCTTTCCAAATCTTTCGAATGGTAATCTGTGGTGAAATTCTTGACTGCTTGTTTCTTTATTGTTAATTCTTAAAGGTAGAAGGTATCCATCATTTTGATATCTTTATTATCAGTTCTAAGTTTGGTTATTGGTCTTAGTTTGATCTTCTTTATATTTTAGTCCCATTTTATATACATGTATATGCATTCACAAATATCTTCCTGTAGATTTAGCTTCCTTTTCTCAATTTATTTTTCTTTTGTTTTCTTTTTATACTGTTTATAACTTTGTGGACTGCTTATTTTTTACCTTTTAAATTGTTTTCAATTGGTAAATAAATATATAAATAAAATGCTATACACAAAACTCTCTGACCTCTTTGATCCAAGGGCACCCACAGGTCTCAAAGACTAATTTATACAACTAGTTCCAATCCTCCCTTCCATGGGTGGGTCTCCAGATTCACAAGGTATGGAGGGTGGAGGTTTGCAGTTCCTATTTCTCTGGGACTTACCTGCCCAAAGAAAAACACCTCTTGGAATTCATGAGACATTTTATTTACTTTTCAGAACTAGACACTTTCAGAAGTAGACACTTTTCATAAATTGTTAAGAACAAAATTATTTAGCTCAGCTTGCGACTTCATATCACGGTTTATTTATTGGTTGTTGTTTTGATTCATTACTTTTGATTCATTACTGGGTCTTCTTTGTGTATACCATTGTATTTTTATTTTTCAGGGGTTTTTTCCTACCTTTATTGCTGTCATAAAATATGGATGTTTGATATATTTGATTAAAATGGCACAGGGATAGTGATATCATAACTCAAAATGCATCCTTTTGTGCTTGCATTCTGACATTAGCCTAACTACAAATGTCATAGGATTTGTATTATGGCATCCTGTGTATATGTGTGTACATGTAGAAATGTGTGTGTGTGTACTGTATGTGTGTATTTATGGGAATGAACAACATTCCCATAAATCCTTCAAGAGGCCAAAGTTCTTAAGGGAGCAGCAAAAGAATTGGAAAGACAAATGGTCAAAACTAATTGATGAAAAAGGATGAGGTTTCAACTGCCTTAAGAAAGGAGACTCTGTAATAAAAATGAACAGTGGAAGCAATATTTATGAAGAGGAAATTCAAAACAGAGCAAGCACAAAGCAACAACTAGAAGTGAGAAGCATAAAAACATAATGGAGTGCTGGAATTCAAGTCAGTTTTTAGCTTCTTACAGAGTACAGAAACTCTGAGAGTTCAACAGAAGAAAAAGAGAACTAGACACTGTTGCACAGTGGATCCCAAAAGGTCAATGAACAAGCATTGGCCTTTACAAGAAGATAAAGATTGCCATAATAGTCTATGATTCATTATTTTGAGGAACTAAAATAACATATGACAACTAGACATATCAGCACATGAAATATGCTGCCTGCCAGCAGTAAAAATCAAGAACATTATAGAACAACTTTTAAAACTTATCAAGTCCAATGACAACTATTCTTTTATTAATTTGATGTTAATTTTATTAAAAGGCATAAGTTTTCATGTGCTGCAGCAAAGTTCATAGATGCTTAATGGTTTCTTGTCCTGAACTTTTTGTGCAAGTGTAGTTTTTTTTTAATTGTTGATTATGGCTTCAACTTGGTGAAAGCATGAAATATGGAAGTCTAATTCAGCATCTGGAGAGATCATAAAGTGTGTTTTTTATGCATTTGGGATTTGATGTGATCTGTAGTTGTGTGTTGTTCCAAGATGTGTTGGGTTGATAGTGGCTGTATGCCTGCGTTGTCTTCTCTTGTCTTGAAAATATTTATAAAGTCTCAAGCTGTGAAGCAGTGTTTCAAAGTCTCCTGAGAGTTGTATATTTTCTGTGGGTTGAGTAGGGCAAAAGTCTCATGCAAAAATAAACTCTTTAGCTTGACTGGGTGTATGGCTGGATAGATTCACAATGTTGTGGAGAGTCTGTGGAGCTGTCCCACGATGATGAGCGCTTGCATGTGGAAGCTTGGACAGTTTGTTTTCTTTCTTGTGCTTTAGAAAAGTGACCTTTCTCATGTAGGTCCAGGGTCTGATCCTAGGAAATCTAGATACAATTAAAATTATAACTGCACTTCATGAACATGTACGTTTTTTTTAAAAATGTGTTCATTGTAAAAGATGCTACCAGATTCCTCCTGATGTTTTGCTACCATAGACTCCATGGCTCTCCTCCTATAGAGGCCAGAAGACAGGTAATCCTTGATTTTATAATATCACTTTGATACACATTGTAGCCCTAAATTAAGGTGCTTTGGTAGTGATTTTCCAGATTTTGAACACTTATGTTCCAGAACTGTATGGACAATTCTGCTATAGCTGCTACACCATCCCACTTTTACATGCCAGAAAAGCTCTTGCCAACCGCTGTGCTTTCTGAAGAGAGCTCTTTTTGAATATACATGCTTTTAGAAAAATGTAATATTTTTTGCCAGATCAAAGCATCAAAATGTGTGTGTGAACACACACAGCAACCAGCTTTAAAATATTCCTTCTGTCATTTTTCCAGATTCAGTTCCCTAATCATTGTTAATATATACCACAAGAGTGCCACAGTCATTTTGTGGTTATGATCTTTGCTTAACATTCAGAAGGTGGCAGACACATTTTTTTCCTTTCCCTGAGTTTTTACTACATTTTTTTAAAAAAGTTCACTGGTGTACCACATCATCATTTTAGCAGTCATTTGAGATACAGGGGTTTCTATGCAGTTCCCACATAGCCAAAATAAGTACTACACAACACTTATCACTGAGAAATAGAGGGAGGGAGGGAGGGAGGGAAGGAAGGAAGAAAGGAAAGAAGGAAGGCTCCACTATTTCACTGGTGTCCTGTTAGACTGAGGAAAGATGTTAAAAATCCAGGAGAAAAATGGGTAACTCAGGAAAAGGAAAAAGTTTTATCTGGAGTCAGAACTAAAACATTATCTCTTAGCTGAGAAAGAGAAAGTAGAAAGAACACTGGAAGAGAAGGACTTGTAATTCTCAAGTTGTGTACAGGACTTTTAAAAAGGAGATTTAAATAAATACTAAAAATGCTGAATCCTGTCATTCACAAAAGAACTATGTTTTTATTTCTATCTCTCTCTAATTTCTCTCTCTCTCTAACCAGCATAATATGCTGCCAACTTATTCCCAACCCAGAGAACAATAATAACATAATAACATCAAGATCCAGAAGAACTTAGATGGTAGTACCATCCTCATTCCAGTGTCAGGTTTCCAAGTGATGAAATTGACATCCAGTTTTACCAGAGATCATTAAGAAGTGTGATAAATGCTGTCTCAGTATTACAACACAGTTCTAAAAGTGTTCACAGTCCTGAAAGCTTCTAGGCCTTCTGGAATCACAGGCCACACACTTTCCTGAAACAACTTTCCTGAAACAAAGAAATTTGGAAACTGGGTGAAAGTCAGAACTTCAGGGGGTACTTCCTCAAAACAGGCACAATCATCCCACAAGTCAAGGAGGCTGAATTTACAACAAATGTCCAATTATGTCAGTTCCTCTGCCGACATCAGTGGGATAGACCATGGGATGACAGTGCCTCTAATAACCTAGATCCATACTCTGAAGGGCTTTAAAAGTAATTACCAACACCTTAAATTTCACCCAGAAACAGACTGGTAGCTAATGCAGCTTGTAGGACAGTGGTTTTACAGAGGCCATTCTTGGGGGGGGGGGGGACTTCCTGCACTGACTCACTTTGCATCAGCTGTAGCTTCCAAATGCTACCGATAATCATCATGTTTCTCACATGATAAAAATAGCTCAAGATGAATGGAACTTCCTAAGAAAGCAATGTTTTTAGCACAATTGCAAAAAAAAAAAAAAAGCCAGTGAGAAGAAAAATGGAGAATGGCAATTAAGCTACTTAAGAAGGCTACTGAAAATCTGTCACAGAAAAAGGACACATTTAGGAAATAGAGAAAGGGCCAAAAGCTCAGAACAAGCCAAGATTAGCAAAGAAAGCTAAAAATATCCCAGAAGACTTATTTAGACATGTTCAAAATACAGTTAAAAGAAAGCAGGCAGTATACCAGCTGTTGAATGACAAAAGTGTGATTATAACAGATAATAGGCAGCTAATCATCTCTTATTTTGATTCAGTCTTCTCTTACAACATACTATATATTCCATCAGGAAATGTCAAAGGGCAAAGTGAAAGTCCAGCCCTGAAGCCTGACACAGAGAATCATGGTCGGATAATATCTGTTTACATTGAATAAGGTTATATCTACAGAAACAGATTAATTGTTATTCTTAGCATATTAAAGGAACTACGTGATGATCTAACCAAACTCTTTGAGAATTCCTGAAGAATGAGTGTTCAGGTTGCCACATGACCATAGGACAGAAAATAACCTGTCTTCAGAAAGGAGAAAAAAAGGTCCAACAAAGTACAAAATAATTGGATGCAATAATTAAGTAGATATGTACCTTGTTCAAAAATCATGTTCAAAGAATGTTCATCAAGGTTGAGTTGAGAAAACTCAAATGGGAGAAAGGATGGTCTGACACAAGAATTTAAAAATATCCACATAACTTGGAGAAGTAGTTTGAAACTAAGATTGAAATTTAGGAGAGATAAGTGTAAAATCTTTACACTTTACACAAGTTTCAAATGCACAGATGAGTAGTAATGACACCTGCAAAAAAAATCTCTTGAATTAGTGGTTGTTTGCAAAGTGTGTTCAGTTCGCAGGAATGAAACTCAGAGACCAGCGTAACTTCAGCTCTTTTATTTAAGGCCCTGTCCCACTGCACTTAAAGATGCAAAGAGGATGTAAAACATTTAAAAAAGCTTGCCATCCATTGGAAAATGCTATGCATCCATTGTGTACTCATTGCATACATGTTTCATACGCTCTATCTGTCGAGGATCCTTCCACTGCAATTTCATCCGCGCAAGAAGTTTTGAGCTGCACAAAACTTTGTGAACGGATGAACTTTCCGCCGTGTATGATGTAAATCCACGACATACGAGTAACAAATGTTCTATGTCCATTTATCATCCGTTAAATGTCCGCTGTATCCTCTCTGCATCCTCTGGGCATCCTCGCAACTCACATCCGCTGCAGCTGAAAATGGAAAGAGGGAGGAAAGAAAGGGTACATGGAACATCTATACGTCGTTAGTAGCACGGAAATGGAAAGGATGCGTTTGCATCTGACATACATCCACGTGGCATCCCTTTTCTTTCCTTTAGGCGTACATGATGCATCCGCTTCATCCGCTATGCATCCGCTTCAAAATTCTCCCCCTTCGGAGGTGTCATCTGCTTCCATCCACTAGGCTTCCTATGAACATCCCTTTAACATCCCCGCTACATTCTACCCACATCCGTTCTTTTCCGTTCTGTTTATGCAAATTTTCACCACTTTTTGAAGCGGATGACAATGGATGGAGCCACTCCCGAAATTTTGCTCGTCCGCTGTGTCCTTTATGCATATGTTTTGCATCCATCGGCCAGTGGGACCTAGCCTTTAGTTCTGAAAGTCTGTTCTAACCATGAGCTGCGGCAGCTCTTTTTATAGAGAGCTGCTCGCAGCTAGTGTCTAATGACGGCTACTTGTTTTTCCCGCCACTTGAATTGGCCAATCATAGCCCTGCTATGATAGGCCAATCAGTGTCAAGAAAAGTAGCCAATCAGCATTGGGAATTTGTTGTCCAATAGGAATAGCCTATTTGAAGTACGTTAATATGGAACACCCCTCCCCTCTTGGTACAGTCCTACTGTACATAGTCACGTAAATAGGCAAGGCTTCTAGGTTGCCTAGTTGATCTGCGCAGTTTAGTTGTGTCGTCATCTTCAGCAGGTTCAGACGGGATCGCTGTTTCTCCTGTCCGTCTCTGTCAAACCTCCTGGAAGGTAGAGTCAGCCATGCTGCTCCCACTCAGCCTACTCGGACTGGTAGAGTCGGACTGGCTGCTCCTTTCCGACCAAGCATCCAGGTCTACTTGTGTTTCTTGTTCCTTGCCGAACACTTCTATGGGTAGGTCACTGTTTTTGCTTGCGTTTATTTGGGAATGTTTTTTATTGTGATTATTTTGATTTTCTGCGGTTTCTTTTTCTATCGGGGAGGTTTCTTTTTCTACCGGAGGGGTTTCTTTTTCTACCAGAGGGGTTTCTTTTTCTACCAGAGGGTTCCCCCCCCTTATTTATTACTGAGGGGTTTCCCCCTTCTCTGGTTGGTCTGTTGCTGGTTTTGTGTAATTGTTGTGATGTTGTTGGTGTGTGTGTGTGTGTTGTTCTTCATGTTTGAGTGTGTCAGTGGTGCGTCGTAGTGTGCATGACCGTAGTTGGTCAATATGTCTTCGCCAGGTTCGGCCGTCGTCTGTTTCCATTCTGTAGGACCGTGGTCCAGTTATCTGTGTAATTGTTGCCGATACCCACAACAGTTGGCCAGTGAGGTTTTTTGCGTAGACTAGTTGTCCTGGTTCGAATTTGCGATACTTGCTTGAGGAGTTGGTTGGTTTTTCAGTGGCGTATGTTGGGTGTAATCTATCTAAATGTCATCTTAGTTTTCTGCCCATCAGTAATTCTGCTGGGCTTTTATTTGTGGTGGAGTTTGGTGTTATGTGTTGTATTGTGAGCATTTTTTCAATTCTTTCTTGCATGTCCCCTGTGTCTAATTTATCTAGTGTTTCCTTGGTATACCGGACCATGCGTTCCGCCCTACCGTTCATCGCCAGTCAGGCCAGTGCTGTCAGTGCATGTCGTATGCCATTTTCTGCTTGGAATTTTTTGAAGGGTAGTGCTGTAAATTGTGGGCCATTGTCGGAGACAAGTACATCCAGTAACCCATGTGTAGTGAATAGCTTTCGTAGCTGTTTGATGACTGCTTCGGTTGTTGTAGAGTGCATGATGCTTACTTCTAACCAATTGGAGTAAGCATCTACTACGATTAGGTATGTATGCCCTTCTGTTGGCCCCGCGAAGTCTATATGCATTCGTGACCAGGGGCCCCTTGGTGTTTCCCAGTCCAGAACAGGGGCTGAAGGGGGTGCAGGGTGGGAGTTTTGATATTTCCCACAAGTTTCGACCCATTTCCCAATATCTTTGTCCATCCCTGGCCACCATACATAGCTCCTGGCCAGGGTTTTCATTCACACGATGCCCAGGTGGCCTTCGTGCAACATACACAATACCTGGTCTTGTAATTTTTCTGGTAATTTTTCCGATCACCCCAAAGTATACACCCTTTCAGTCATGACAGTTCAGTTTGTCTATTCTTATACGGTTTGAAAATAATGTCTGTCTTGTTTTCCGGCCACCCTTTTCCTTACAAGGCCACCCTTACAAGTTTAAAACTTGTAACAATGTCTTGTCTTTTGTGGTCATTCTGGTGATGTCGGCTGAGGTTATCGGTAGGTTTGTCAAAGTCTCGATTTGTAGGGTGGAAGTGGTTAGTGCTGGGTCAGTCTCTATGTCTGGTAAGGGGGCGTGGCTCAAAGCATCGGCGTGCGAAATGTTTTTTCCGGGCCAATGGATTAGGCTATAGTTGTATGCTACCAGAAATTCAGACCGCATTGTCATTCTCGGCGACAGTATGTTAGGGGTGGCTCTGTTTCCAGCGAGTATACCTAAAAGGGGTTTGTGATCGGTCACAAGGGTAAAAGTCCTACTGTAAAGGTATTTGTGGAAAGGTTTTACACCGGATATAGCTGCCAATGCCTCTCTGTCCAACTGGCTATAGTTCCTTTCAGTTTTTGAGAGGGTCTTTGAGTAGAAGACAATGGGGGCTTCTCTTCCATCTGGCAGGACATGGTTAAACATGGCCCTGACGCCAAACGCTGATGCGTCGCAGGTAACAGTGAGCAGTAATGTCTCGCTGTATTGCAACAATACCGCGTCAGAGGTGATGAGGTCCTTTATCTGCTGAAACGCTGTCTCTTCACGTCATCCCCAGGTCCAGATGGCCGATTTGTCTAAGAGTCTATGTAGAGGTTCTGCCGTAGTTGCCTTCTCTGGCAGAAAGACGTGGTAAAAGTTTATGAATCCCAGAAAAGCTTGTAATTCAACCTTATTTTTTGGTCTAGGTGCCTCTTTGATTGCCTTGATCTTTTTTTCTGTGGGGTGGATGCCCTCTTTATCAATTTGGTACCCCAGGAATTCAACTTTTGATGTGGCCAATTTACACTTTTCTTTTTTTACCTTGAGTCCCGCTTTTGGGAACCTTTGCAGGACCTCTCTGAGGTGGGCTTCTTATTGTCTCTCGTCGTTAGCTGAGATCAGCACGTCATCAAAATATAGGACTACTCCTTTTATCCCTTGTAATAATTGCTCCATTAGGCTTTGGAAGAGCCCAGGGGCTATGCTGACTCCGAATTGTAATCTTGTACTTTTGAATGCTCCCTTATGGGTCATGATCATTTGGGCCTCTGCTGTTACTGGGTCTACTGGCAATTGCTGGTAAGCTTGGGCAAGGTTGAGCTTTGCGAAGACCTTGCCCCTTCCCAGGGAGTGTAATAGGTGTTGTACTACTGGAACAGGATATGCACTTTGCTGTAGTGCATGGTTCAGGGTAGCCTTGTAGTCCCCACAAATTCTCACAGACCCATCCGGCTTAACTGGGGTCATGATTGGGGTCTCCCATTTAGCATGGTCAATTGGTTCCAGGATGCATTGTTCTATAATTCTTCATCAATTTTGGGTTTTAGTGCGAAGGGGACTCGCCTCACCTTCAGCCTAATTGGAGCTATGGTTGGGTCTAAATTGAATGAGATAGGGGACCCTCGATACTTGCCTAACTTTCTGTCGAAGACATCCTGGAACTCCTCCCAGTCGATGATGCGGTTAATGCCGGTCACTCCGATTCCTAGAGGTTTGAACCACTCAAGTCCCAGTAGGCTTGGTCAGTTCTGGTCTATGATGGTTAGTGGCAATATTTTTTGGTGTTCTTTGAAGGTTACCTGGAAGTGTCCAAGCCTTACTACCAGTACTCTGTTGCCTTGGTAGTCTTTTAAAATCAGTGTTTGTTGTTCTAATTCGATTTTGCCGATGTGTGGTACTAGTCTTATGATGGTGTCCTAGGATACCATCGATAGGTATGATCCGGAATCAACCTCCATTTTGCATTCTTGCCCCTTGATTCTGACCGCCACATGTACCTTTCGGCCATTAGTCACATTGGAATGGCCGATGGTGATGGCCTGATGCGTTTCTTCTTTCCTGTAGCTCTTGATTGACCACTTCTCTTTGCCTTCGCGATTTTATCGCTTCCACGTCGTCCTCTCTTTCTGTCTTGGGGATGTGCTGTTCCTTCTTCTGGGGCTGTAGCTTCTGTGGTTTCTGCATACATGTGCGATGTGGCCCCTCCGTTCGTAGTCCCGTCAAACGGCGTCTAAGAATTGGCACTCCGAACAGGGGTGGTCTCCTCTGCAGCCGGCAAACTGGAACCCCGACTTACAACCATTTGTAAGCTCAGCTTGGAGCCTGTGGATTTTCTCTTCCTTGTCCTCATCAATTCTGGATGATCCGCTGTCTGTGAAACATGCAGCGGTCTTGTGTGTGCTTTCTACTTTCTTCTCAGTGCCCTGATTCATTTCAGTTGATGTTTTTGGTGGGTTGGCGTTCATTTGCTGCATTTTTGCTGCTGATTTTTTGGTTGCTTCTGCTGCTGTGGCTTCAGCAATAGCCTCGGTAATGGTGATCTTTGGTTGGGTCAGCAGTCGGCTTTGTAAGGTAAGGTCTCTCAGTCCAAGTACCACACGATCCCTCATGGCTTCGTCCATGTTCAGGAATTCGCATGCTCCTCTGATGTCCTCGAGAGCAGCTACAAAATCTGTGATGCTCTCACCTTCCTTCTGGTCCCGTTGATAAAATTTGTGTCTCCTGATGAGGCTGGAGATGGTTGGTGCATAGTGAGCCCTCAGCAGCTTCTCCAGGTCCAGCCAGGCCATTTGCTTAACGTCGTCTGGTTTTGCTAGTGCCTTGGCCATCTTAAACACTGTGGGCCCACAATGTGTTAGGAATACAGCTCTTTTGTGATTGTCCGAGATTCCTTGCGGGTCGCTACTCTCCAAGAACATGAGGAATCTATCGATGTAGGATTCCCAGTCCTCTGCTGCTGGGTTGAAGGGTGCGGGTGGCAAGTTGGTTCCAGCCATTTTGTCTGCTCGGTTTTTGATGCCACGTGCCCGACTGATCTCTTTCTCAGAATCCCATCCTCGTCACCAGTGTTCAGTTCACGGGAATGAGACTCAGAGATCAGCGTAACTTCAGCTCTTTTATTTAGTTCTGAAAGTCCATTCTAACCAGGAGCCGCAGCAGCTCTTTTTATAGAGAGCTGCTCACAGTTAGTGTCCAATGACGGCTATTTGTTTTTCCCACCGCTTGAATTGGCCAATCATAGCCCTGCTATTATTGGCCCATCAGCATCGATAGACATAGCCAATCAGCGTCGGATATTTGTTGTCCAACAGAAATAGCCTATTTGAAGTATATTAATATGGAACAAAGTGTATCTAAGGCTGTGATGGGATTTGGCTGTAAAGAAAGCAAATGAAATTTTCAGTTTACTTCAGCAGAAGTCTAATTTCCAAATCAAGGAATTCCATACAGGCTCCTTCTTTGAATTTTGGGTTCACATTTGGACATCACACCTTCAAGGACTTAATAAATACAGAACAGGTTCAGAGATAACAGGTTCAGAGATAACAAAATAACAATAATCAAAATTATTAAAGGACTCTTCAAATACCTGAATAAATGTCACTTGAAAGAAAGATCTGTTCTCTCTCATTTTAGAGGACAAGTCACAGAATATTTATTTATTTTGCTTATATAGCTTACAATTTATATACCAGGTTTATGTGCATAATATATATGCTTGTCAATTCCACAGATTCTGGCCAGCTGGAATAATGGGACTGTGAAATGTTTCTTTCCAAATGCTCTCTCTCTCTCTCTCTCTCTCTCTCTCTCTCTCTCTCTCTCTCTCGGCACTTGAGGCACTTGAGGCACAGTGGTATCAATTTTCCAACTTCTGCAATACCATTCTTGCCCTGAAAACATGCTGAAATTGGGCAATAGGTTAGGAAAATGTAGCATTCTCCTAACTAAGCAATAGGTAGGAGATTGTTTCCACTGAGGTATTTCAATATTCACTTCATATAAAATGTTATTATTGCACAGTATATCTTAACAATTGAAAAAAGTTCACAGATGAGGAAACATGATAGTATCATTTTACTGATAAAGAGATTTAATTTCCTTATATTTTATCTATGTTAAAAACATTGGGTCTTGATTAACAAGATTATACCATGTTTGGAAATAAATTAATTAAAGCAGGTTTTATTCTGTCTGTTTGTTCATTAGTGCTTCATCTAGATTCTTTATTGACTGTACATTTCTCTAAGTGTATCTAAAAAAAGCAAAATTCGCTAATTTTATATGTATATATTGTCCATTTATATTTCTCTGATGGTTTTTCCTTGTTTTATTTGGAAATAACATTAAAAAAACATTTTAGATGATTTCTATATTTTATCTTCACAATCTCTCATTGTAATACATTAAAATCTAGGAGAAACCCAGAATCTTTGAAATATATTAACTACATCTCCCAAAGCACTAATAAATTTTGAAAATATTTTCTACTCTATTCTATGTACTATTATATACTGAAAAAATGCTGCAAAATGCCACTTATCAGGAAATAAATTATGTGAGATTTACTGTAGTTCAGTACCTATAAAAGTAGATTCAAAAGTAGATTTACAAACATATACACAATCTATTAATTATAAATAATTAATCAGTCAATAGCTGCAGATAAATGTACTGGAATATAAGGAACCTATCCTTTTCTTTTCATTTGACAGATGCACAAGTCTCTTAGCAGAGGACTTCTTTTTTGTGTGGTCAAAAAGAAGCATCTCTTTTGTGATAGGATCCACTAAACTTTTGTAAATTTTGATATTAGAAGCATGTTTGTTTCTCCAGTTAAACAGAGGTACATTTAAACAGATTAGAATCTTTCTACTTGCAATTTTATCCCATTAATTAGGGAAATAACACACTTCTAAAAATGATAAAACAGAAGGAATTTTCTTGATAGAGATGATTTACAAATTTGAGACAAGAGCCCAATGAGATGGTGTCTTTCTAATGATCTCAGTCAATCTAATTAATGTATTCTGCTGCATTACATTTTAAGAAGTGACCATTGTGTAATACACTTTGAAATATGCACAAGCTAATGGGATAAGATACAAAAAATTATTATGCTGACAGTAAATCATATTACATTCCTAATAAGCATTAACTAGATAACTAGGTCAAAGCAGTATTATCTTAATTGATTTTTCAAAAGAAACCTGACAGAAAAATGTCAATGCCGAAGTATTTCTTCATGCATCATTAAAACAAGATTGGCTTTTAACAAAAGAAGAATCCTTCACAGAATTGATTCTTGCTTCAGGCTGCCTGCAAGTAAGTGTATTACATAAAAATCTATACAGGATATTAAAACAACACCATTCTGCAAGACAGTTACAATTAAAAGCTGACACCCCACTCCACCCCTATCCCTGTTCCCCCATGCATCGAGCACACTGCCCTGCCAGCAAATGTACTTAAAGCTAAATTCACCAATGTATGAAAAATCATTTCAGCCTCTTCTTGATGAAAAGTCAGTGATGATTGGAATTTTGCTGAAATTGTGACATTAATAACAAACCCATTTCAGAACAGCCCAGCAGTTAAGTAAATATGCAGGAAGACAATCAAAAGGTTAACTTTGTCTTGAAGCTGCATTCAATATTATTGTGTAATAATACCACAGGAGGTAAATTCAAAATGCAAATAATATATGCCAGCTAATGGGGAATGTAGTGATAAGACTTTCCTGTGAGTCAACCCTAGGTGGGTTTGGTAGAACTTACTCCAATCTGAAATATTTTATAATCTATTTTCTTAAAACTAATTTCAAGTGACCACAGCAGCATGAACTTGTCCATAAAACTGTAAGATTAAGCTGCAGTTCTCTGAGAATCATGCCTTTGGCAATCAATGGAATTTACTATTGGGTAGATATTTATAGGATTATATATAGGGTAATTTAGTATATTCTCATAACATTGTTTATCCCAAAATATGTGTGAATGTGGAAGTCTCCTTCCAATCTTATTAGTCTACCTCATTGAGGTGGTGCAGTGTTTCTTGGGAATGATGAGTGAAGAACACTAGGGGTGTATGACAAGAGTATATACACCCAATAGAGTCACCCAAGGCAAAAAGGTTGTAGCAGCTAAAGCAAGAAAACAGCTATATCCGGCAGCAGCAATTTAGATCATCTGGAGGCAGATGATCATTTTAGTGACAACAGCAAAGGCATTGTCTCATACTGTGCAGGAGAAGTCAATAGCAAACCACTTGTACATTTTACCAAGAAAACCACGTGGATAGACAATATAAAATGATTGACAATAGAGTGCTGGATGATGCACCCCTCAGGGCAAATGGTTCTCAACATGCTACCGAAGAAGAGCTGAGGATCTTTCAGAGTGCTAATGATATTTATAGCATGGCTAGATTAAAGCCTTCAGGACATCTAGCTGCTGATGTAGCCATGCAGGAAAAGCAAAGCCAAAGCTACAAAGACAGAATTACATTAGGAGTGTGGAACATAGGGAGCATGAAAGCTCAACACAGTGAAAGATGAAATGAACAGGCTACACAATGACATCTTGGGCAACAGCAAATTGAAATGGACTTGAACTGAATACTTTCAGACAGAAGAGCATACTATTGACCACTCAAAAAAGAAGGAATGGTATGAAGGATACTCAGGAAGGATATAAGAAAGACAGTATCTACCTACAATGAAGCAAATGAATGAATAATATCAATTAGATTTTGCAGAAAATCCTTTAATATGGCAGTTATTCAAATTTGTGCTCCAATAAATGCAGAAAGAGAGGTGGTGAATGAACGTTATGGTCACATTCAATATGATCAACAATTATATGAATTGAAGCAGGAAAACACCTTTTAGTTTCTGCAATCCACTAATTTCTTCATTGCTAACACAGACAACTTTAGATAACTGAACAATGGGTTAGATTGTGGCACACATCATGTACTCCACATGTGCAAGTTTCAAATTAAGTTAACGAATAATAAAACTAACCATTTTCCAGGATATGATCTTGTACAGAATAACGAAGATGACCTTGATGAAGATATATAGAAACAGTTGCCTAGGCAAACAGCTTAAATATTTTTCAGTCCAAAATGGCCAAATAGCATCGGGAAGCAGCTCAAACAGAACTGAACCATAAGAAGAAGGAGGTATAAGTAGAAAGAGGTTCAGTACAAGCTGACATGGAAGATATTTGTCTGATTGTGCCAATTTCAATAAAATTAGATTTGTCTTTAACTATGGAGGTGATGTGGTCTACCTAGAAGGGCTGACAGATCATAGCCATATAACTACCATTTTCAAGGAGAAAATCAGGAATCAGATTTGAATTCTCAGAACCTATTAGATGAACTGTAGAATGAAATTTATACTTTATTCATATCCAAGTCAGAAGGTTAAGTAAGCAATGGAAATATCTATAGAAATATGGAAAGCAACAGAACAATCAGTAGCTTCCAAGGAAGTAGATAAAGTTCTCCAGTATTAGCTTGATCACAACTTATTGGACTGATTCTTGATAGGGTTGCTCTTTGCATTGTGCATCATCTATTGGACCCTATGCACCTGCTTAAGCCCATGTCACACTGGGCAACGGATGCAAAAAGGACACAGCGGACGAGCAAAATGTTCCATCCGTTGTTATCCGCTCTCAAAAGGGGTGAAAATTTGCATAACCAGAGCGGATAACACGGATGCGGGGAGGACGCAGGGCAGATGTAAAGCGGATGCGGAACGGAAGCCCAGCGGATGGAAGCAGATGGGAGCGGATGGGAGTGGGTGGCACATCCGCAGGGCTTCCGGGGGGCCTCAGCGAAGTGGACGTGGAACGGAAAGAGCGGATGCAGACCGGATGCTGAACGGATGAAGTGGATGCACAGCGGAAGCCTAGCGGATGCACAGCGGAAGCCAAATGGATGCCTGGCATTCACTGCGCATGCGGGGAGGATGCATTGCGTCAGCCCCGTGGATATAACGGAAGCAGCTCGGAAGCAGGTCGCCATTCAGAGGAAAGACCTGCTGCCAGACACATCGACTGCCTTGCCTGCCCTGCCTGCATGTCTGCCTGCCAGCCTTGCTGCCAGCTGGTCTGCCTGCCAGCCTTGCTGCCTGCCTTCCTGCCAGCCTTGGTTCATGTCTGCCTGCCAGCCTTGGTGCCAGCCTTGATTCATGTCTGCCTGCCAGCCTTGGTGCCAGCCTGCCTGCCAGCCTGCCTGCCAGCCTTCCTGCCAGCCTTGGTGCCTGCCTCCCTGCCAGCCTTCCTGCCAGCCTTGGCGCCTGCCTCCCTGCCAGCCTTCCTGCCTGCCTTGGTGCCAGCCTCCCTGCCAGCCTTTCTGCCAGCCTTGGTTCCTGCCAGACTCCCTGCCAGCCAGCAACCCCACAACGATGCAGAAGCACAGCAAGCCTCAGCCATCTACTGCCAGCCCTGGCAAGAGGGACAGGGCTACCATCCCGTCCCCTGGCCCTCACTCTGGTTCTGTTGGGGCTTCTGCAGCACGGGCTCACTCTTCTGGGGCTGGCGCTTCTGCTGCTTCTGCTTCTGGAGGAGCTGATGACAAGCACTCCAGCACCAGCCACCTCCACAGCACCTGCACCCTTCACCCCTGAGACTGAGCGACCAATAGGAGTGCCAGAGACTCATTTTTGTCTTATAGCTTGTTGTTAATAAAGTCTATTTATGATTCACACACTTGTTTCATTTCTTTTTTTTAATAAAGTCTTGGTGGAAACTTTTAGAAATGGTTTAAGCCTTTGTATGCTTGTGGGATGGGTTAAGATAGCTGTGGGATGGGCAGGGATACCTTTGGGATAGGTAAAAGCTGTGGGATAGATAAACCTCCAATGCAAGCATAGTGGGACTGTATGGTCCACCCTCCCAAGTGCCACACCTATGGCCCTTTATTATCAATAATAATGTAATAATTATCCACACATGTCAACATAAACACAACTCTTTATTAAATGCCCTGTTCATTGTAGGCCAACCAAACATACATGGCCCAATCTCATCAGTGTGATGAGACAGGCTGAAGGAAGCATCCATTAAGCATCTACCATCCTGTCTTGCCACTCCACTGCTCCAGCTGGGGAGTTGAACCAGTGTCTCAGGAGGTTGCGCTGCTTCTTTGCTTCATGTGAGGCTCTGTTGGGGCCTTGCACATCCTCAGTGTCGATCAGGTTTCACCCTTGCCTCCATTCCCCAGGCTCCATGTCCCCATTGCCTTGTTGGAGGTCCACGAGCCTGTTCTGCAAGACTGGGTAGCGGGTGGGCATGAGATTGTGCAGGATGCAGCAAGCTTCCATGATCCTCCTCACGGTCTCTGGGCAATGCTGCATGGTGGTGAGAAGTACCTGGAACCTGTTGGCCAGGATGCCAAAGGCGTTCTCCACCACCTGTCTTGCCCTGGACAGCCTGTAGTTGAAGATCCTCTCTTCACGGGTGAGGAGTCTGGAGGTGTAGGGCTTAATGAGGTAGGTTGTGAGGGAGAAGGAGTCATCCCCCATGATGAAGTAGGGCCCATCTTGTGTGTCGTTGGGAAGGGGTTCTGGATCTGGGAAGCCCACCATGAGGTTGCCTTCCAGCTCCTCCTTGAGGTGACTGGCGTTGTATACCTGGGCATCTGAAGAGGAGCCGTTGCCTGAAGCATCGATGTACATGAACTTGTAGTCAGCATCGACCATGGCGAAGAGGATGATGCTGAAGAAGCCCTTGGAGTTGAAATAAGTGGACCCCGAGTTGGCTGGAGATTTGCAGGCCACGTGCTTGGCATCTATGGCTCCAACGGTGTGTGGTAAGTTCCACTTCTGATACCACTGCTCTGCAACTTTCTTCCATCCTTCTTCAGTGGAGGGGTACTGAAGGAGCTCCTCCTTGTATTCTTCGATGATGGCCTGCACCACTTCTCTGACCACAATGCTGATGGTGTTGGATGGCACCCTCCAGCCGTTCTGCCTGCTCCTGTAGGAGATCCCTGAGGCCAGGTGGCGCAGAATGAGTGCCACCTTGAGCCCAGGTTCCAGGCTGGGCCAGAAGCTGGTGTTTGCCTTGGTCAACCTGGGTGTCAGGCGCTGCACAACTTTGTCAAACATGGCTGGAGGCATCCTCATGAAGTTCTGGAACGCCCGAGTGTCTTTGCTCCTGAGCTCCACCATCAGCTTGTTGTACAGTCCGTCCTCTGCTCTTCTGGCGAACCATCTTCGGACCCAGACTCTTTTTGGGTGGCTGCTTTTCTTCTCGCAGTAGTGTTCACAGAGCCTGCAGATGGCTTCGCACTGTTGCAGAACTATGGTGGCTGCCGAAAGGACTTTGTTACAATCCACGGTGGACATGACTGGATGCTGTGGAAGAGGAAGAGGCAGATGAAGGCTGCAGAGGTCTGCACCGCTGGGCTGCTGTTCTGAAAGTGCGATGCAGGCGAGTTGCTCCCCCTTTTTATAGGCAGTATAGGTTTTCCGCTAGGCATCCTCTAGGCATCCTCTAGGTATCCTCTAGGCATCCTTAATATCCGAGATAGTTCCCCTCTGGAAACATTTTTTCCGCTTTAAATGCTTTGTTTCCATTCTGCATCCGCTAGGCATCCATTCTGCATCCGTTCTGCATCCGTTCCGCTTCCTCCCTGAGTCCGGGCAGATAGAGTTCCGCGGATGTATAGTGGACGCCTAGCGGATATAGCGGATGCGTAACGGATGCGTAGCGGATGCGTAGCGGATATAGCGGATGCGTAATGGATGCGTAGCGGATGCGTAATGGATGCGTAGCGGATGCGTAGCGGAAGCAGAACTGACAAACTGGACAAACTGATTTTCCACGCAAAAGTTTTAGGCAGCCCAAAACTTTTGGAGCAGATGAAACGTCCATAAACGGATGCTGGACGGATAGAGAGGAAGCAAAACGGAGGCAGTGAGTACAGAACAGATACATCGCGTTAACCAACGGATGGCAAGGTTTTTTGTCCGTTTTACATCCTCTTTGCATCCGTTGGTTCAGTTTGACATGGGCTTTAAAGATTAAGTAGAAGCTGTGTCCAAAAGGGCCTTTGTACTGGTATATCTACTGTACCAGTTAAAGCATTTCTTGGTTTGGGAATCCCTTCAGTCACCCATGCCCTAGTCATTACTAAGATTATTAAAATGTCCTCTATTTCATCTCTGTGAGTATAATATGGAAGCCACAGCTGATCTATAGAACAGCAGCACAGTGATGGAAGTGCTACATTATGTATATGCCATTCTGTTGCTTTGCACATTGCACTATTTACCAATTAAGCTTTCTGGGTGCAATTCAAGCTGATGATTGTCAACTTTAAAGTCTTTCAAGTCATAGAGCATGGCTATCTGAGGAACTATCTAAATCTCCATCTGTCCTATTTAGTGAAACCTAGTGGGTACACTCCAAGTAATGTTCATGTAAACAATGTCATCTTGCAACACATGGAAACCATGCCAATTCCTAAAGAATGATTTCTCCCCAGAGATTTGTTAGGTTATTTAATAAACTTTTGAAGACCTTGGTTGTTCTTTTAGGCCTTGGGAACAGGATTGTGATTATGGAGCCCCATTTTTGTTCTTTTGCTTGTTTTATTTTGCTTTGATCTTGTTTTGGGAATTATATGGGAGTCACGCAGCCTATACATTGCATAAATGAATAAAAAAACAAATCAGTAAAATTCTACTCAAGCTACATCAACAAATCTAGAAAAGATCAGTCTACATATTAATAATGAGTTGTAACGCAGTGTATAAACAATTGTACAATATCCTTAATTTTACTTCTAGCAAAATGATGCTTGGGATTGAACAACATAGTTTAGGGCTTTTTATGAAAAGGGAGATTCCAAATGTTGAAGCTGGTTTTAGAACAGGCTGGAGAACAAGAACCCTTATTGATAATACATGCTGAATAATTGAGAAAGCCAAGAATACCAAAAACAAGTCAATTAGTGATTCTATACCACCAATTTTATTTTCAAATAATGTCCTTGGAAATGTTTTAAGGCCAAAAAAGACATTAACAATAGTACTGAAGGTTGATATTTTATTTTGCAATAAGCCAACTTCCTTTCTAATTTTCTTTTAAATTATTAGCATATAATTAAAAACAAAACAAAAAGGACCAAAAAAAATATCTTACACACTTCCATTTCCATTGCCCTAATGGGAGGACCCAAAGGCATTTATATCAGGGAGTCCAAGTCTCATGCCAACAAGATGGCCGTGGTGAGAAAGATCCAGATTCTGGATTGCCACTTTCTCTCAAATTATCCAGTGCAGATCTGAATTTTTACTGATAAAGCAAATTCCTTATCAAAAACAAGAGATTGGGATATAATAATTTAACTGCAAATGTTTTACATACTGAAGTTTTCACAGAACTTTGTAAATTCATAATTATTTCATATTGTTGGAATCAGATATGACTTCATCAAAGTGCCTTAGTATAAGAACAACTAATGAGCTGCTTTTATTTTCTGGCCTTTAAATGTTTTTATTTCTCAAGAGAAATTGAACTATGATTGGCTAGCAAACATGAAAATGGCAAGAATTGTCCATTCCTAAATGTAAAGTAGAAGTTAATGGTAAATCAGAATGTGATCAAAACTATTTCTGAAACTATTTCTATATCTCACAGCTATCTCACTGTTAAATCTTTGGTTTTGTTTCTGTTTACATTTTCTTAAAATAAGATCATTCATCTTAATAAATTCTGACTCTCAAAAGGTGTTGATAAAGAGGAACTTGCATCCTCCATTACTCCGAATCTTCAGCTTGATGGTATTTTCCTTCTTTGCTTGGAAGATCTTTCTTTTTTAAGGGCCTGTCACATTGGCCGACAGATGCAAAACGTTTGTAAAAAGGACACAGCGGACGAGAAAATGTTCCATCCGTTGTTATCCACTCTCAAAAGTGCTCCGAATTTGCATGACCAGAGCAGACAACAACGGAAAGGAACGGATGGGGGGAGGATGTAGAGGGGATGGAAAGCAGATGCTCCATGGAAGCCTAGCAGATGGAAGCGGATGGGAGCTGATGGCACATCCGCAGGGCTTCCAGGGGAGCACAGCGAAGTGGACGCGCAGCGGAAAGAGAAGATGCAGAGCTGATGCCGAGCGGATGAAGCGGATGCAGAGCGGAAGCCTAGCGGAAGCCTAGCGGATGCACAGTATTCACTGCGCATGCGGGGAGGATGCATTGCATCAGCCCCGCAGATATAAAGGGAAGCAGCTCACAAGCAGGTCACCATTCAGAGGAAAGACCTGCTGCAAGACATAGCTCCAGCCAACCAGCCAGCCAGCCAGCAAGCCAACAACCAACAACCATGGGGAAGAAGAGAAAGCCTCTGCCATCTGCTGCCAGCCCTGGCAAGAGGGACAGGGCCACCATCCCACCCCCTTGCCCTGACTCTGTTTCTGCTGGGGCTTCTGCTGCTGGGGCTGACTCTTCTGGTGCTGGATCTTCTGCTGGTGCAGCTCCTGGTGCTGGGGCTTCTGCTGGGGCTTACTCTGCTGGTGCTGCTCCTGGTGCTGGGGCTTCTGCTGGGGCTTACTCTGCTGGCACTGCTCCTGGTGCTGGAGCTTCTGCTAGTGCTTACTCTGCTGGTGCTGCTCCTGGTCCTGCTGGTGCTACTCCTGGTCCTGCTGGTCCTGCTGGTGCTGCTGGTGCTGCTGGTGCTTGCTCTGCTGCTGCTGATACTGGTCCTGCTGATCCAGCTGATGCTGCTGGTGCTTACTCTGCTCCTGGTGCTGCTGGTGCTGCTGGTGCTGCTGGTGCTGGTGCTGGTGCTGGTGCTGCTGGTCCTGCTTTTGCTGCTACTGTTGTTGTTGCTGCTGGTGGTGGTGACAGTGTGGAGGAGCAGCCCCTACAACCTCGAAGCCCCTCTGATGAGGGCCCATATGGCCCTGCCGGAGGGAGCAAGAGGCAGACGCGTGAATGGGAGAGGAGGCAATACTCCACTGAAGAGGAACATGAGGATGAGGTGCTGGAATGGCTGAGGGAGAACGAGTATCTATGGCGGAAGGGACACAGGCTCTATTGAGACACCAAAAGGAAGCCGGCTGCTTGGAGAGAGAAGGCGGAGAGCCTGGGCTACACTTTGGAGGTGCTCCTTGGCTGGTGAAGCACATGCACACCTGGTACGGGAAGCTGCACCTCAAGAAATCTGGCCAGGCCGCGGTCAAGCTGACAGACCGAGAGACCTACATGATGGCCAAGTGCAGCTTCTTGGAGGGTGAGATCCACCACCGAGGAGCAGCCCCTCTCACAACCCTCTCTCTCAGGCAGCCTGCTGAGAACCAGTCCTCTTCTGGCAAAGAGTCAGCTCCTGTGTCCAGGTAGGTATCTGTGGAGTGTCCCATGACGGAGAACCCCCCGACAGCTGCACTACCTGTGGTGGAGTGCGTGGAGGACTTCCTGACGCAGTGGGAACAAGGAGAGGGCACTTCCACCACAGGCCAACCCACATCCACCCCCAGCTCCACCTCCACAGAAAGGCAGAGAGGCAGACCAGAGGGGCACAGCCACACTGTCCTGCTGGAGATCAGGGACACCATCAGAAGAAGCGTAGATCTCCTCTCTCAGCTGGTACACACTGACGTCCCATCCTCCAACCGCAAGCCCTTCCTCACCTAGGTCAACCAGACCCTCATTAACATGTCGGAATCACAGTACCAGGTGGTAAAGGACAGGATCACCGGTCTTCTTTACAACCCTCCAGACCCAGCTGAACCTGCTCCCACCCAGTCCAGGCCTGCTCCTCCAGCCCAGGTGATGTCACTGCCCTTCCAAGGCTTTCCACAGCCCCTCACCTCCCAAGGCTACGGCTACCAGGAGCTCCAGCAGCACAAGCAGCCCTTTCAAATCCAGGCACAGGTACATTGTATGCCACCGGTGCCACCGATGCCACTGATGCCACAGATGTCCCCCACGCCACTGATGCCACCCACACCACAGATGCCACCGATGCCACCGATGCCACAGATGCCACAGACGCCACAGATGCCACCCACACTCACCTCGCTCAGCTGCAGACCAGACATCCCCACTACACTGCTCCTTCCTCCACCCCACAGCCAAGCCCGGCCTCAGAACATCTGTCATCGGTATTGGGGCTAACACCCCATGTCCTGGAGGAAGGGGCTCTCAACATCACAGGACTGAGCCAGCTCTCTGAGAGCTTCCTCCACACACTGTCCCCTGTTGTCCTCTCGGGGCCAGTCACCCCAATGACGCCTCAGACCAGCACTCCAGCAGCAGCCACCTCCACAGCACCTGGACCCCACACCCCTGAGACTGGGCATGCCTCAGAGTGACCAAGAAAAGTGCCAGAGACTGGGTGGCTACCTGTTGACTTTATCTTTGCTTTGGACACTTGACTTGGGTCATTTTTCTTTTACAGCTTGTTATTAATAAAGATTATCTTTGCTTCACACACTTGCTTCATTTATTTTATTAAATAAAGTTTTGGTGGAAACTTTTAGAAATGGTTTAAGCCTTTGCATGCTTGTGGGATGGGTAAGGATAGCAGTGGGATGGGCAGGGATACCTTTGGGATGGGTAATAGCTGTGGGATGGGCAGGGATACCTTTGGGATGGGAAATAGCTGTGGGATGGGCAGGGATACCTTTGGGATAGGTAATAGCTGTAGTATAGATAAGCCTCCAGTGCAAGCATAGTGGGACAGTATGGTCCACCTTCCCAGGTGCCACACCTTTGGCCCTTTATTATCAATAACAATGTAATCATTGATCCACACATTTCAACCTAAACACAACTCTTTAATAAATGCCCTGTTCATTGAAGGGCCACTCAACATACATGGCCCAATCTCATCAGTGTGATGAGACAGGCTGAAGGAAGCATCCATTAAGCATCTATCATCCTGTCTTGCCACTCCACTGCTCCAGCTGGGGAGTTGCACCAGTGTCTCAGGAGGTTACGCTGCTTCTTTGCTTCATGTGAGGCTCTGTTGGGGCCTTGCACATCCTCAGTGTCGATCAGGTTTCACCCTTGCCTCCATTCTCCAGACTCCATGTCCCCATTGCCTTGTTGGAGGTCCATGAGCTTGTTCTGCAACACTGGGTAGCAGGTGCGCATGAGATTGTACAGGATGCAACAAGCTTCCACGATGTTCCTCATGGTCTCTGGGCGATGCTGCATGGTGGTGAGAAGTACCTGGAACCTGTTGGCCAGGATGCCAAAGGCATTCTCCACCACCTGCCTTGCCCTGGACAGCCTGTAGTTGAAGATCCTCTCTTCATGGGTGAGGCATCTGGGGGTGTAGGGCTTCATGAGATAGGTTGTGAGGGAGAAGGCGTTATCCCCCACGATGAAGTAGCGCACATCTTGTGTGTCATTGGGCAGGGGGTCTGGATCTGGGAAGCCCATGATGAGGTTGCGTTCCAGCCCCTCTTGAGGTGACTGGCATTTTATACCTGGGCATCTGAAGATGAGCCATTGCCTGAAGCATCGATGTACATGAACTTGTAGTCAGCATCAACCATGGCGAAGGGAATGATGCTGAAGAAGCCCTTGTAGTTGAAATAAGTGGACCCTGACTTGGCTGGAGCTTTGCAGGCCACATGCTTCCCATCTATGGTTCCAACGGTGTGGGGGAAGCTCCACTTCTGATACCACTGCTCTGCAACTTTCTTCCAGCCTTCTTCAGTGGAGGGGCACTGGAGGAGCTCCTCCAGGTATTCTTCAATGATGGCCTGCACCACTTCTCTGACCACAATGCTGATGGTATTGTGTGGCACCCTCCAGGCATACTGCATGCTCCTGTATGTGGTCCCTGAGGCCAGGTGGCACAAAGTCAGTGCCACCTTGAGCCCAGGGTCCAGGCTGGGCCAGAACTTGGTACTCTGCTTGGTCATCCTGGGTCTCAGCCGCTCCACAACTTCGTCAAACATGGCTGGAGGCATCCTCATGAAGTTCTGGAATGCACGAGGGTCTTCGTTCCTCAACTCCACCATCAGCTTGTTGTACAGTCTGTACTCTGCTCTTCTCCTGATCCATCTTCGGACCCAGACACTTCTTGGCTGCCTCCTTTTCTTCGCATAGAACAGGTGAAAGAGCCTGTAGATGGCTTCGTACTGTTGCAGAATGATGGTGGCTACCAAAAGGAGTGTGTGATGATCCATGGTGGAGATGACTGCATGCTGTGTAAGAGCAAGAGCCAGATGAAGGGTGAAGAGGTCTGCACCGCAGGGCTGCTGGACTGAAAGTGAGATCCAGGTTAGTTCCTCCCCCTTTTTATAGGAAATATAGGTTTTCCACTAGATGTCCTTTTGCATCCTCTAGACATCCTGCAGACATCCTAAATATCCGAGATCGGTCCCCTCTGCAAACATTTTTTCCACTTTTAATGCTTTGTATGCGAGCTGCATACTAAAAATGGCAGGTTGTGAGCTCTATTCCTGTCTTAAGCACAAAGCCTCAGGTATCTTGGGCCAGTCACACTTTCTCAGCCCTAAGAACAAGACAGTGGAAGACCACTTTTGAAAAACATTGCCAAGAAAACTGCAGGGACTTATCCAGGCAGTCTCTGAGAATCAGACATAATTGAAGATTATGTAGATTATGATTATAAATCTGGGACTGGGCATTCTGGATAGGTAATAGATAGCAGCAAGAAAGGAAATCCAGAGCTGTCACCCAGAGTTTTGCACATATGGTAGCCCTAAGCTAAATGTATAATTTAGTAGCACGATAAAAGTCTGGTGATAAATAAGGGACTTTTTAAATTTATTATCAGTTTAGTTTTGAATCATCATGTTTATTAAGCTTGTAATGACTAATTTTTAAGAAGAGTTCAATAGTTTAATAGCATAAAAGTAATAAGTGCAATCAGAACATTCATTTTCAAAATCCATGGTATTTTGAAAAATGCTTATGATTCACGAGACAATCAAAAAATGTTCAGTTATTTATATACCCAGAGGCAAAGGAAAAGTTCAGTCCTGAAAAAAATATGTATACCATTTGTACACAAAGATCAGAACCATGAAACAAGGGAGAGCCCAAATTGTCAAGACTGCATTTTGACATACTGGGAACCAAACACCCAGATAAACAGACATTAACACCAGGATTAACAACAGACCAACAATGAAGGAATAAACAATATATCAATCAAGGACCTACCAACTCAGGCAAATAATCAAACAGTAAACAGTTTAATCAAGGAACTACCAAGAATATTCCAATGCTTATAGAGTGAGCTACTTGTATATAAACAGAGAATCAATTCCCTTCCAGCACTGATCATGTTATCTACAGTAGTTAGGTAATGAAACATCTGCAAGAAAATCACCAAGCTCAAAGAGCATCAAAGACCACAAATACTGTAAGTATGTATTATGATATTCTACAAGATCAGTGCTAAAAACACTCAGATACTTACCCTTACCTGGATAATCTAAATATTGCTGAGAGTTTTACAGTAGAAAGTAGAAATTTATGCAGTGGCAATGTTCTGACTATTCATTTATTTTTGCTTTTTTCTGCTTTCTGACATCTCCAGAACACACAACTTTCTTTGTTTTGGTTGAATGTTGACAGCTTCCTTTGCTTTCAGCATTAACATTTTACCTACTACTTGCTGCTCCTAAATAGCTAAAAATGAGAAAAACAGGCAAAAAGGCTACTTTCCTTATAAACAAAAAAATCCTTTCAATGTACCTTAAACAATAATAATCCTATTTTTCAACTTTATGTTTCAACATACTTCTTTTGCAAACCAAGGTATACATTTTATAAATAGCCAACTGATATTTGTGAAGAGTTTTAACAACTAGGTATTTACATATACTCCAATGTTCTATAATTTGTGTACATACATGTTTTCCCCCTTGCCCCAGGTTTTTGCCAAGTTTTACAACCCTGCTGAATATATTGTAGTTTACCGATCAGAAGGCTTTGATCATTGCTCAGTAATACAATATCATATTGTATCATTTCAACTCTATTTCTTACTCATTATTGAAAGTCTATGGCTTAAGAAACTCATAATAGCTTTACTATGAAGACAATCTGGTTTACATGCAAAGGCAGTAACATGATTCTATGCTTAATATTTATATATCTCAAGTATTTCTACATACTTCATTTCTCAGAACCTGCCACCTTTTTTTTACATCCATTTGTCAATACTAGGTATTTTCAAGGAAAACAAATTAGGAATGGTGTAGAGTCCACCTACTCTACAATGCAGCAAATGACACGATCTGATCTGGATCACTTTAAAAATGAATTCTAATTTGAGACTAGAATCCATGGTATTCACCCCAAAAGTGGAAGGTGCTCCGTTTCTTATTAAACTAGAATGAGAAAAATGGAACCACCTCCATTTTCTTTTCAACAGATAGTGATGAAATTTGTAGGAAAATTAAAATTTGTAAGGCTGTGATGAATTCTTCTTCTATATCCTGGAATGAATGATACTAATACTCATAACGTTTGATGCAACGAAGAACCACACTCTATATCTTTAAATCTTACGATAAAAATTGCTGACCAATGTGTTAATTGAGAAAAAAACATGATTAAATTTGCAACAACAGTAATGTCTATGCTAGGGAACAATTCTGCCAAATATCAGATCTATAGTTGATGTTATTCTGGATAAAGTGAAGGGGTTCATAAGGCTCTATTGTGTCATTTCTTGAACATCATGAGGGGAGATCCTGGGAGATTAAAGGAAAGGCATAAAGGGTTAATTCTTTTATAATTTTCAAAAAACCAAAATAAAACCATTGCTTGCCTACGTGAGATCAACCAAACCAGTTTTAGAACATTTTGGATAATGGTAAAATTAAGAATCATTTTCAATTCTTCTCCCTCTTGATATATTTTCACTTGGGTAATCTGTTGGTCACTGAATCTAAGTTTTTTTCTTCCTATTTTTGCATGCATATGAATGCTCAAATCAAGGTATATGATTGAGTTGTGTATATAAGTTGAAAAACCATAAATAATGAAATAGCACATTAAAAGGAACATAGAACTGAAAACTTCTATGGCTCACCCTTGAGGACCTCATCTGACAAAGTCCTAGGAAATATCTGGGTCTCCGTTGCTAAAGGTCTGTAGGGCATGGCTATGTCCAGGAGAAGAACAATCCAAAGGCATATAGGCTCAGTTTTTATGGCTCTGTTTCCATTTCATTCCATATTTCAAGGGCTGTTTTAAAGATTTTGGCAGATTGTCTTTTGACTTTGACTTGTCTCCAATATACATTTAGCAATAATGATAGTCTGTCCTTCCTTCCTTCCTTCCTTCCTTCCTTCCTTCCTTCCTTCCTTCCTTCCTTCCTTCCTTCCTTCCTTCCTTCCT
>BLBF01000031.1:10826315-10842056 GCA_015471245.1 Laticauda colubrina
CCTTCCTTCCTTCCTTCCTTCCTTCCTTCCTTCCTTCCTTCCTTCCTAAAAGTCAGTTTTAGCTTTGAAGAGAGCACAATTTTCACACCCCAAAATTTGTTTGTAAACATTTGTCACAAGATTAAAATTTTCCCCAAATTCTCCAGTCTGGCGCCCTTCTTCCCAAATATTTTCACTATGACTCACATAATTCTATTAAGATGATCACATATGCACACTCATCACTATACTCATTCCATAACACCTGAAAATAAGGGAAATGATTCACCAATTTCCTCTCTCATATTTCACAATAAGAGTACATCAGCTCCAAATAGAGTTCTGCTGCTTGGGTGAAATTATTTTCAAGGAATTTGAATAATCAATAAAACTGGGAAAAATAGGTTATTTATGCCTTTCAAATATTATAATCTCAAGAGCAAAGAGGCAGAATAGTGTGCAGAGACCAGTCCCCTGACATCAACTGTGTTTGGCAGATGGTGCTGTCAGTTCAGGTCTGTGTTTATTCTATTGTGCATGCAGTAGCATATTTTAAAATGTACAAGCTCATGTATTATCTATGGGTTAAAAGCATGCAACACAAGCGGGACTATATCACAGGAGTTAAACTTCTGTAAACAACTTGCAGCGGTTGTGTAAATGCTATTTTCTTGACATAAATAAAAGAAACATATGGCCAGAGACAGGAAGTGGGTGATACCTAGATAGATTGATATCTTGCTAGACAAGTCACTCTATTTATGACATGATGCTGCCTGACAGTGAAAGAGGAAGGGAGGCAAGCTAATGACTTTTTCATGAACTCTCTGACAGTGTACAGTTGACCACTGAATAGCTTTGTGCAACAAACTGATTCACTGCCCCTCTATTTAATGGATTCTTCAATAATGAGTAAATATTGCACACTAGATACAAGCGATTCATCTGATCTTTTCCAGGTCCCTTGAAGTAAATCTTTGAACATTTCAATGAAAATAATCCAGTTGCAGCCTTTCTTGAAGCAAAGGCATGAAAGCTGACCTAACCTCCCCTCACCTTTGTGTAAATCTAATTCTATGTTTCATTCTCTTTTCTGTATATGTCCATTATCCCACTGTACATGACAAGCAGAAACAGTGCTGACAGAAATTAATATATGGGCATCAATGAATGTCCATGCAGGTGTGGCTGGGCTGTTAAATTCAGTTGGAGCTCCAAGTATGAACCATATGACTGCACTTTTGTCTGGGAGGAAAAACAACCATTGCATTAAAAAAATTCCATTAAATCCATATTTATGGTATATTTAATGATTTGTGTAATTTGTATAATTATATAACTAATCTTTTTACATCATTTGTGCCAATTTATTTTTGCATGATATAGAAATGTCAGTTATGACTCAGTGTGAGTTTGGGAGCTTCTAGTTGTTGAGGCTGGAAGAACAGCAGTGCTGCAGTGAAAAAATCCAAGAGAATTTTACAAAAAATTGTGAAATGCTGTTGACATTTCACTAAAACTAAACAAAGGGCACAGTAGGAGTCTCAGCCCAGGCCAAAATTTGAGGATTTTGTAAGGAAGTGTGTAAGAGTTTCAGTTCAGTTCACAAGATTTCTGAGGGCCATTTCTATTTTCTCTAATCTAGTTCAGATTGTTTTTATACCAAATTTATTCACATGTGTTACCAGAGGGTATAGTTTATTATTACCCTGCTTTGTCACAGTTATTTATAACAGTTGCATGTGGAGGTTGGATATCTTGCACAAAGAAAGAGGAAAAGCTGCCTGAACAGTAATGCTCCATCAAAACCATGCCAGTTTTGTCAGCCTTTTTAGAAGGATTAACAAGTGACTTTTGTTTGCTTTAACAGACTTTTTTCATATCATCTCTGACCAAAAATATTTCCTTTTCTGTTATGCAGTCTCTATTTGCCTACAGTGATGTCATCAAATTGCTCAATCTGTATATTCACAGTGTTTTGGCGCCATCCCTACCAAGATTCTTGATTAAGTAGTATTTTTCAAATGAATAATTTTTTCACTTAAATAGACTTAAATTTTTTTTCACTTAAATAGACTAATTTGAAGAAATTGCTGTCCTACCTTGCTCTTTAAAAAAGGTCATATTATTAAAACAAAACATATCAAGCATTTTTTTAAAAAAACTACGTTTCAAGCTGAGCCAACTAATTTCAAAACGGTAGCTTTTAACCTGAAATACTATAAATGGAGAATGTACAATGTACAGTAGCTATGTTTAAAATACATCATTTGATTCCTTTCACACACTCACTCTTTCTCTTTGTTATCTATTCACTCTTTCCCATCACGCCATCTTTTCCCATGCTTGCATGTATATCAGTGACTACTGTTTTAATAAAACAGCTCATCCTGAACAGATTCAATTTATTTTTCAACCTAAGACAAAGGCAAGATAAATATGTGCTGTAGCTTTCCATTATTTTTTTCTTCAATCTTGAATCTTTATTCTTCAGCAGATGGCATCTAAGGACAGTGAGCTACCTTGGAAACCCTGTTTTTGAAGTGGAATTTTGGCCAATGCACCTTGCCACTATTTTATTTTTTCCAGCATCTGCTACCTGAGACTGCTTTCTTATTTTGTCTGATGACAGGGTCAGCTCTGTCAAACTGGTTTAGTCAATTTCATTCCTAAAATCAAATAATGGAAGCATTTAGTGGTCTCATAATTACTCATTTTGTACTGAAGTAAAAACGAGCCAAGACTTGGAAATCATCCTTCACAAAAGTAATCAGCCTGTCTGTATTCCTAAGTTTATTAGTCAATTCTTCCTATGTCAGTCCCAGACTTCTGGTGCCAGAGATGAATATAAAATGTTAAAAATGAGTTATTTTATCTATTTTACATGAACGATTCACCAACTTGAGAAAACAATATTATTGTGTTGCAACCGTATTTCAAAAACGATGAGCAATTTCTTTTCATTTCTAATATTTTGTATCAATAATCATATTAATTTTATATTATTCTTGCATTTCCTGGCACTTCCAGTTTTCCACATATTGTACTCCATTTACATAATGGAGAAATAGCACAAACCCACCTTCACCATCCATAAAATATTTTGGCTTGTTTCTTTGAAGGAGCCAAAAATGAAGATGATTTTTTCGGTTTTGGCTTACATGCCTCAGAACCCACCAGATACGGCTTGTAAAACATAGTTTAGAGTTTAATCTGTTATTAAGACAGATGACTTATTCACCAAACAATGATTAAAGAAAACTGGGTTTAACATATGTAAACCTAGTCTTAATTTTTATGAGGTATCCAAATAAGGCCAAATTTGCTATCTTTTCCCATCAAGACAACTTTTAATCAGGAAGACTAATAAAAAGAATGAATATATAATATAATAGGCTACATTTTAGTGCAATCATCATCAAAAGAAATGAAAATATCTGATGATTTTATGTGAATCTTCTGTACTAGAAAAGATGTATCTTGATCAATCAGTATCAAAGTATAGTATGAAGAACTTTGAATCATTTGGACAGATTGAGAAAGTTATCAAATCAATTAATATGCAAATAAAATCTAACAAAGAACACAATAATATTAAAGGTATTTTGGGGGGTATTCACTTGTATCATATAATATACTGGCTTACATTAATCAAAATACAACAAAATTAATTATACTATTAGTCAAGGGTAACTAGACTTAATAAATGTTTCACAATTTTTTTTATCTAAAAAAAAATATGCAGTATATTGCAAACCTACTAACTCAACATATAATGCACTGAAAACAACAGCTATACATATTGTAGGATAAAGTTTTAAATAGTGTTTTCTGGGGGTGGGAGGTGGGGAATGGAGGCAATTGGGATTTTTTAATTGTTATTTTTAAGGAATAAGCAAAACTTACTTTATTCCCTAAATTGATGCTTGCAAATACAATAGACCACAATTTCCATCACTTTCAATTAGCTAGAAAATTGATGAAATAATTTCAATTAGCTAGAAAATTCTTAAATAATGATCTGGTACACAAGAATATGTTGAGAGAAACTGTTTGGAGAAAAACAGATTGGATAATCAATAGCAGTGAAAAACATCTGTGGAGGATTTATTCAGAGTATAGCAATACCTGCTCTATAGAAGATGGCTCAATGATGCACTCCTAAAGTCCCAGTCCCACTGCGCCAACGGATGCAAAGAGGATGTAAAACATTTAAAAAAGCTTGCCATCCGTTGGAAAACGCTATGCATCTGTTGTGTACTCACTGCATACGTGTTTCATACGCTCTATCTGTCAAGCATCTGTCCACTGCAATTTTATCCGCACAAGAAGTTTTGAGCTGCACAAAACTTTGTGAATGAATGAACTTTCCACCATGTACGATGTACATCTGCGACATATACAGGCAACATATGTTCTATGTCCGTTATCATCCATTAAACATCCGCTGCATCCTCTCTGCATCCTCTGGCCATCCCCTCAACTCACATCCGCTGCAGCTGAAAATGGAAAGAGGGAGAAAACAAAAGGTATATGGAACGTCTACACAGCGTTAGTAGCACGGAAATAGAAAGGATGTAAACGTATGCATCTCGTATATAAAGTATTCAAAACGGACAAAATGTTTGTATCTGGGATATATCTCATATATTTAGGATGTCTGCAGTATTTCTAGAGTATATAGAAGGCCCCATAGCGGACAACCAATATTTTCTATAAAAAGGGGGAGAAAATCATCTGGATCACTGGGATGGTGGACCATACAGTCCCACTATGCTTGCACTGGAGGTTTATCTATCCCGTAACTGTCCTTATCTATTCCACAAGCATGCAAAGACTTAACCATTTGTTCAAGGTTTTCACCAACACTTTATTAAGTAAACAAAATGAACCAAGTAAACTTAGTGTGTTAAGCAAAGATAACCTTTATTAACTTTCTTAGGTAAACTTTATGAATTTATTAAAAAAGCAAAATGAACCAAGTAAACTGTATGAAGTATCTTAAGCAAAGATAAACTTCCTTAGGTAAACTTTATGACTTTATTAAATAAGCAAAATGAACCAAGTAAAGTGTCTTAAGCAAAGATAAATTAACAAGTAAACAACTCAGTCTCTGACACTATTCTCAGTCACTCTGAGTCATGTCCATGGTCTCAGCTGTTAAGCAGGCAGGGACTGTGGAGGTGGCTATGGCTTGAGTGCTGGTCTGAGGCACCATTGGGGTGCTTGCCCCAAGGGTACAACAGGGGATGGTGTGTTCAGGAAGCTATTCGAGAGCTGACTCAGTCCCATGAGGTTGAGAGGCCCTTCATCAAGGACTTGAGATATCAGGCCCAATACTGATGACAGATTGTCCATTGACGGGCTTGGCTGTGAGGTGGAGGAAGGGTTGGGAGGATTGTGATGGGGCTGTCTGGTCTGCAGCTGGGTGAGGACTGGTGTCTGTGGTGTCCGATGAACCTGGGCCTGGACTGGGAAGTTCTGCTTATGCTGTAGGAAGTCCTGATAGTCATAGCCTTGGTAGGTGAGGGGCTGTTGAAAGCCATGGAAGGGCTGTGACATCGCCTGGAGTGGAGGAGCAGACCTGGACTGGGTAGGAGAAGCTTCAGCTGGGCCTTGAGGGTTGTGCAGAAGTGCTGTGATCTTCTGCTTCATCACCTGGTACTGGGGCAGGTCCCTCAGGGTCTGGCTCACGTAGGTGATGAAGGGCGTCCGGTCCGAAGATGGTATGTTGCAGTGGACCAGCTGAGAGAGAAGTTCTGTGCTGGTCTTCATTGTGTCCCTGATCTCCAACAGCACACTGTGGTCCTGGCCCTCCAGTCTGCCTCTCTGCCTGCGTCCTCTGGAGCTGGGGGTGAGGGTGGGTTGGCCTCTGGTGGTTGCTGCTTCTTCCTCCATTTGTGACAGAAGGGCGTCATCCTCCACAGGATCCTCCAAGTCCACCGGCATGGGGAGTGCAGCTGTTGGGGGGTCTCTGCTGTGGGGCCCTCTGAAGTCACCTGCCTGGACAGGGTAGCTAGCTCCTGGCTGGAAGAGGACTGGCTGTCTATGGGCTGTCTGAGGGAGAGGGGTCTCAGAGGAGCTGCTCCTTGGTGGCGGATCTCACCCTCCTGAAAACTGCACTTGGCCATGATGTACATCTCCCAGTCAGTGAGCTTGACAGCGGCCTGCCCAGATTTCTTAAGGTGTAGCTTGTATGCATGTGCAGGTGTGCAGGTGCTTCCACCATCCAAGGAGTACTTCTGCAGTGTACCCCAGGCTCTCTGCCATGTCTCTCCAAGCTGCCTGCTTCTTCTTGGTGTCCTGATACAGTCTGTGGCCCTTTCTCCAGAGATACTCGTTCTCCCTCAGCCATTCCAGCACCTCATCCTCATGCTCCTCAGAAATGGTGTACTGTTTCCTCTCTCCCTTCTCCTTCCCTTGCCTCTTCCTCCCTCTGGCAGGGGCTTCAGCAGGGCCTTCAGAGGCTTGAGCAGCAGGGCCTTCAGGGGCTTGAGCAGCAGGGCCTTCAGCAGCAGGGCTTTGAAGGGCTTGAGGGCCTTGGGGCTGGTCCACCACAGCAGCAGCAGCAGCTTCAGAGTCAGTGCCAGGGGATGGGATGCTGGTTCTGCCCTTCTTCACCTTGCCAGGGCTGGAATGAGTAGGCACGGACTTCCTCTTCTTGCCTGACTGATGAACCATGGTGTTCCTGCAAGATGTATCTGGCAGCACGTCTTTCCCCTGTATGCTGACTGCGTGCGTGCTGCATCCTTTTATATCCGCAGAGGTGACGCAATTCATACTCCCTGCATGCGCAGTGAACACTTTGCATCTGATATACCTCCGCATGGCATCCCCTTTGTTTCCTATAGGTGTCCGTGATGCATCCGCTTTATCCGCTATGCATCCGCCCCTTCCGCTATGCATCCGCTTTGAAATTCTCCCCCAGAACCCCTTCGGAGGTGTCATCTGCTTCCATCCACTTTCATCCGCTAGGCTTCCTATGAACATCCATTTAACATCCCCGCTACATACTACCCACGTCCGTTCTTTCCGTTCTTTTCTGTTCTGTTTATGCAAATTTTTGCCACTTTTTGGAGCTGATGACAACAGATGGAGCCACCCCCAAAATTTTGCTCATCTGCTGTGTCCTTTATGCATATGTTTTGCATCCATCAGCCAGTGGGACCAGGCCTTAATATAATTAATGAATAATTAAATAAATTTGGTTGCTCAAATCAAAGAGTAAAATAATTCTAAAATGACCATTCCATTGATATTAGAATTCTTTATTGGCCAAGTGTGACTGAACACACAAGGAATTTGTCTTGGTGCAAATGCTCTCAGTATACATAAAAGAAAAGATACATTTGTCAAGAGTCAAGAATCATAAGGTACAACACTTAATGATAGTCTTAGGGTACAATTAGCAATCAAATCATACTAGGAAACAGTCAATATAAATGGAAAGGATACAAGCGACAAAGTTACAGTCATATCATCACAAGTGGGAGGGGATGGGTGATAAGGAATTTTGAGAAGATTAATAGTAATAGTGCAGACTTTGTAAATAGTTGAACAGTGTTCAGGGAATTATTTGTTTTGCAGAGTGATGGCTTTCGGGGAAAAACTGTTCTTGTGTCCAGTTGTTCTGGTGTGCAGTGCTCTATAGCAGTGGTTGCCAACCAGTGGGCTGGGGACCACTGTTCGTCCGCAAGAAAATTTTGGTGGTCCATAGAGAAATGTCACTCCCAAAGCACCCCCAAAAGCAATTAATCCAGGCTTCACGGGAATACAAGACTGTGCCATCTACAAGGTCCATGGGAACAAAAGGCTTGCATCCCTTGCATTTGAACAACATGAGACAGTGGGGGTGGAAGGGCAGAGGGAGGAACTTGCCCCACTCTCCCCACACACCTGGCCTGGCCACTGGGCTGCTTCTTTCCACTTCTTTCTTCTGCTTTTGGCTTCATGCAAGGAAAGCAGCAGAAGCAACAGAAGTCTTTCTGTTTCTTTTCTCCCCCAAACTCCACCAGAAATGATTTTTTGGGACCCTGAAAGGCATCCTGTTCCAAGAGGCTGCACCAGCAAAAACTCATTTTTGGTGGAGTTTGGGGGAGAGAAAGAAAGACTTCTGCTGCTTTCCTTGCATCGGAAAGTCTCTCTCTCTCCCCCCCCCACCCCCTGTAAATGGAGCTGGAGACAGTATCCTGCGATTCCAAATAAAGACTGATCGATCAATAAAAAAAACAGGGTGGGGAATTTTCCTGCAGACTTTTTTGGAGACTTTCCCAGGGTCTCTGCTCCATGGAATTTAAAATTATGAGTTTGGTGGTTCCTGATGTCCAAAAGTTTGGCCACTACTGCTCTATAGCATCGTTTTGAGGGAAGTAGTTGAAACAGTTTATGTCCAAAATGTGAGGGGTCTGTAAATGTTTTCATAGCCCTCTTTTTGACTCGTACAGTGTTCAGGTCCTTGATTGAAGGCAGGTTGGTAGTAATTGTTTTTTTCTGCAGCCCTAATTACTCTCTGAAGTCTGTGTCTGTCCTGTTGGGTTTCAGAACCAAACCAGATAGTTATGGAGGTGCAGATGATAGACTTAATAATTCCACTGTAGAACTGTATTAGCAGCTCCTTTGGCAGTTTGAGCTTTCTGAGTTGGCACAGAAAGAACATTCTTTGTTGTGCTTTTTTGATGACATTTTTGATGTTAGGTGTTCATTTTAGGTCTTGTGATATGATAGAACCTAGAAATTTGAAGGTCTCTACTGTTGATATAGTGTTGTCTAGAATTGTAAGAGGTGGTAGTATGGGTGGGTTTCTTCTGAAGTCTACCACCATTTCTATGGTTTTGAGTGTGTTCAGTTCCAGATTGTTCCGGTTACACCATGAGGCAAGTTGTACAACCTCCTGTCTGTATGCGGATTTGTCATTGTCTCTAATGAGACCAATCACTGTTATGTCATCTGCAAACTTCAGTATTTTAACAGAGGGATTATTTGCAATGCAATCATTGGTATATAGGGAGAAGAGAAGTGGAGAAAGCACACAGCCTTGGGGGTGGGGGTATCCTGTGTTAATTGTAGAAGTATCAGTTTGATTCTGTCTAGCTTCACCTGCTTCCTGTCTGTTAGGAAATATCATTGCAGTTGCTTGCTTTAGAGATCATAGTGCTTTATTAAGGGTTATTAGCAGCTATTGTTATATAGCAATTGTCATTCTTTCATTCTATCTTGAAACTCGGAACACACCTAATAAGAAAAGAAAAAGCACAGTTCAAGCAAAGGTATACTTATATACAGTACATCCCGTTCGTCTGAAAAATGAACATGTGTATATTTTTTCCACCTTGTTGATATCTATAACATTTGAATCTAACCTCAGATTGCTCATGTCCTTATAAGATGATATATCTCAGATGGCAATGAATGATTACATTCAACTAGAAAGATCTCCTGGGCAAACCTTGCTAAAAAAAAATATCAATTGAAATGTCAATTGCACCACTGAACTTTCCAGCAGCTCTTGCTCAGTATGAAATCTCAGCTCCCTTTCCCCCTTCACTTTAATATTAAGTCTTTCTCAGCCAAACAAATCTTATGCATAGGATGAACTCTAATCACCCACAAGGAAATTTGTCTGCATAAACTCCATTAAAATGAAAGAGAGTTGGAAAAACAATTGATATACACAAACGGTAATATTTATTAAACACATGCACATTTCTTCACAATTGTCTTTTTGTTTTTAATGTTATGATGCAAGCCATCCCTGCCCTGACAATATTCTATTGTTTTCTGTGGTAGAAAAGCAGATGTTAAATCCTTTCCCACTGAAATCAATGGGAAGCTGGCTAATGAAGTATGCCCTGGCTTATATTATTTTTTTGTTTACTCTTCTAAAAGTTGCATTGCTCATCAAGTCAAATGTTTGTAGAACATACATTTTAATGCCTTTTTCAACACTTTGAAAAAATTGTCTACAGTATGCACAAAAATAAGAGCACTCGGAAGCCATTAGCAGAAACCTGTTTTGTATTAATGGATTTGGCTGCTGTACAAAATGCTTCATGTCACAACCATTTCTAAAGTAAATATGCAGTAGGTGCTGTAAATTTAGGAGGGGGAGGTAGTGAATAGGAAGAGGAAGAAAAAAATGAAGTCATTTGGAGTGAAAACAATTTGCTACGCTCTATGCCAATTATAAAATATCTTTAGTCATGAGTACTACTAGTGAGTCCTTGCACCATCGTAACCATCATGTCCCAGTGCTTTGGTTATCAAAGCAAAACAAAACAAAAAAATATAGAGGAAATAAGCTGTCTCTTTTTCAGTGCTTTCCCATATGTCATTCCCTAGAACAAGGCAATATTAATGTACAAGTGGTCAGTTCCTTTCATATACTACTAATGTACTGGAAAGTCTTCCGCACACTGCTTTTCCTGCATGTCTCAGGACATGTACAGCTAGAGCATTTTTCCTGAGTCGAACAATATGGCCTTCTCTTAAGAAAAGCCCAGTGGGCTGATCATTGTCAGGTTATGTTATGTTTGAACGAGAGATACTTCAATGCTAGTTTTGTGAAGCAGAGTTGTAGTCGAAACAAGAGGTCTAAACAAATCGTTGAGCCGTGAGAGCCCTTTCATTTATCACAGTGCTCTGACAGAAATTTCTCTCTGCTGCCTGCCCTGGATGAATTTTATACAGTTCTTTTCAAAATTACTGCCCTTTTTCCTTTATTTTTTTAAAGAATGAAAAGCAATCTAGCCCTGCCCCAGCTTCTTCTAGACAAACGTATTATTCCCAGCTGTTTGTATAAGTCAGAGAAATTGGGGCAAGGATGTCAAGTTATATGGAAAAGTTCAAAGATGTTGGCTCTCAGCCAAAGATTCTTGCATAGAATAGGCTGAATTTCCACTGCTACATAAGAGGAACATCCATTCTCCGCACCCACACCCACCTCATCCCCACTCCTATTCTGGAAACAGATGGCTGATATGTCAGATCTGATAGCACTTGGCGCCTGTTTGGAGAGGGACTCATTTCAAGTGACTTCTGTTCCAGTTTCAGTCTCAGACAGGTGACCAGACTTATAAAACATGGTATACAGACCTGTATCGTCCTTGCTTCATTAGGAATAAAATGCTTTTCCTTTATAAGTTTAATGACAGATTCTCAGTCTAGAAGCTGAAACAATATAGGCTGGAGTGGTGCTTAATCAGGTCAGTACCAAGAATGGGATGTCATTAAAACATCAAAGACCACTCAGCTGTAGGATAGTACACAAGTTCTCCCCAATGCACCTTCCAACTAAATGATCTGGATGGAGTGAATGAAGCTGTTCCATTATAGAGTACACTGCTGTGGCTTGAAAGAACCTGTCTCCCAAATGTTGACCAGATTTCATCACATTTTTTTTCACCTTGACTGTGGGGAAAGGATTATTGATCTAAGACAGTGGTTTTTAAATGGTTTCACCCAGTTACACTTTCCTGATGTCAAATAATGTCAGCAGTCCTATCCCCGCCTCCAAAACCAAGACTCTGTCTTGGCAACAATGGTCCCAAACTAGATCCTTGACTGACAATGTCCCATTATCCCCAGGAAATGCCCAATTGCCAAATTGAGAGTAATTGTCCCCCAGTTTAAGAACTACTGCTACTAATACAACAACACTTTTCCTGTACAATCATAGTCATGGATTGCCAGACTGTTAGAAAAAGTGGGCAGGGGTTATATTTTGTCTGTGTCCTTGAGTCAGTGTTGGATTAGTCCCTGCAGACAAAGTTTTTAGAAGTGGTTTGCCATTGCCACCTTTAGGTTGAGAGTGAGTGACAAGTCCAGAAGCATCCAACTGGTTTTGTGTCTAAGGTGAGACTAAAACTTATTATCTTCTGGCTTTTAGCCTAGTGCCTTAAGTACTCCAGCAGACTGGCTCTCTAGATACTGAACATGATTGTGTTATTAGAGGTTGACTGGGTTAAGCACATATGTAAACCCAACTTTTGTGTATTGTTCAGACTGGACATTGGACAAACTATGAAGGGAAAATACATATGTACCAAATCATTTTGTTTCTTTGTTTGTTTTTCTTTTCCTGACTGGACTTATTCCATTACCTGAAGAGCTGGAAAGACCTTTAAACAGAGTTGGGGGGGGGGGTTTGGAAAAACTCCAATCTTTGTAGTTTGCTATTAGAATTTATCATCTATTTAAGTTTAAAAAGCTTAAGAATCTGATTAAAGAATTAATATAAGGTATTGATTAATAGACACAGTTAAATGTCATCCTGAAACGTTGAAATATTATGTGTTCAGAAGTTTCAGTCTGGCTGCCTACTTTGTCACATCTCATTATAATAAAATAGTATAATGTATAAATCATAAGTGATCAGTTCAGAAAGTCAACATTTAGTTTATTCCTTGGGAGTGTAAATTATGTAATTGGCATAAATTTTGACATGTCCCATTGAAAAAAAGCAGGGCTAAGAATAAGGTAAAGTTTAATAGGATAGAAAGTCTTTAGATTTTAAACTATTTTATGTTTTATTGTTGAATTTTATCAGAATGAAGGATTCATGTGTTATATGTCTAGGCCAGTGGAGGGATTTGAAATTTTTAACTACCGGTTCTGTGGGTGTGGCTTGATGGGCATGGCAGGGAAAGGATACTGTAAAATCTCCAGTCATAGGTGGTATTTGCTGGTTCTCTGACGTACTCAAAATTTCTGCTATCGGTTCTCCAGAACTGGTCAGAACCTCCTGAATACCACCTCTGGTCTAGGCTATGTTATTCATTTATTTTATTTGGTATTAATTCTCTGTCTTTATTATTTTTACAATTAACTCAAGGCAGTGAACACATCCAACATATCTTCTTCCTTCTATTTTCTTCACAACAACAATCCTGTGAGATTAAACTAAAATACTTCTTTTTTTTTTAAAGTACGTAAATAAACAAAGCATGATCTTAAATCTCTTTTGTAAAAGAATACCATCAACTGGCTTCCATGGCAACCAGTACTGGTGCTATAATAATTTTAAAAAAGCATTTAAATAATATTTTAGATTGCATACATAAAACTAATAAGTTAACATTGAAATATCTTTACCTACTGAATACTGATGTTGAGAGAAGTCAGAATTGATGTTCAAGTTCATAAACCTCTATATGGAGCTTTTCTGCAAAAAAGGGCTATAAAATCTAAGTTGCAAATAGTAAGATAAAAATTATCTTTGTTCTCTGGGTTTTATAGATCAGATGTGGCAGACTTATTATAATTATTTGGCTGAAGTCATTTAAGTAAAACAAACAATAAATGCTAACAAATTTAATTTCACTGAAAAAATAGGCCAATCAGTTCCATTATATATCTCTACATTCTATCATAGCTGTAATTGTGTAGAATAAGACATTTTTCCATGTATGTCGTATAATTTTGCTTTAAAAAACTGGAATATAAATCTTCAAATTATATTATTCAGGTCTCATAACCTGAAGTTCAGAGTGCTTTAGCTTGTTGTACATCAATAAAAAAACTTCCAGTGATACATTACACGAGCGCTCATATCTTAATTGGATGAAACTCTTATTGTCGTAATGTACAGAACTGCAGGAAATGCATTTGTTTTGGGGCACATTTGAGTGGCTACTTAATCCCGCAACCCTTAGAGTGTGATGAATGGGAACTTTAAAAGTAACATTCTGCTAGAGAGGTTCTCTCTTATGGAATAGCTTGTTCGCTAACATTAAGACAGCTCCCCATTCTTTCAAGTTTAGAAACTGGTAAAAACTTAGCTGTTTTGAAGAAGTGGAGGAGAAGTGTTAGTACATTAGCTTCAGACAAGTGATGGGGCCAAATAGAAGGTTTTATTGCAGTTATTGTAAAAGTTTGCACTTAAATTAATTTTAAACATTATTGGATTTAAAAAAAAATTAATGTGATACTATTGTTATGTTGTACAACTTGTAAACTGCTTAGATTCATTCAATGGAAGTAGAAAAGCAAGTAGTATTTTAATAAAATTTAAAAAGTGATTTTAAAATTCTAGATGTTTAATTAATAGCCAATTAATTAATTAATTAATGGGACTAATCTACAGTGAATATATTCAGACTGATCACCTAGAATAATAATTATAGTATTATGTTATTAATACTATAAATTAAAGTAATGGATTTACTAACTCAGTGACACAATTGCATTGAAATAAAAATGGCTGAAATGAATGCAAAACATTACCACAGCTTTAAAATCAATTAAATGGTGATTTAGAAATTTTAAAAATTGCATGCAAATCACATTTGCATGAAAAAAAGTGAATGTGAGAGATTGTGGAAATCAGGCAAAGAAGGAAGAAGAATTCAGTGGGTTTGAAAAGAGAGACAGAACTCAAGGAAAAGGTTATAAAAAGGAAATGTTTCAAACAGACGATGCTTTAAGGGCCTGTCACATTGGCCAACGGATGCAAAACGTATGTAAAAAGGACACAGCGGATGAGAAAATGTTCCATCCGTTGTTATCCGCTCTCAAAAGTGCCCCGAATTTGCATAAGCAGAGCGGACAACAACGGAAAGAAACGGACGGGGGGAGGACGTAGCCAGGATATAAAGCGGATGCTCCACGGAAGCCTAGCGGATGGAAGCGGATGGAAGCGGATGGCAAATCCGCAGGGCTTCCGGGGGAGCACAGCGAAGTGGATGTGCAGCGGAAGGAACGGATGCAGAGCGGATGCCGAGCGGATGAAGCGGATGCAGAGCGGAAGCCTAGCGGATGCTTAGCGGATGCCTAGCGGATGCAAAGTGTTCACTACACAAGTGGGGAGGATGCATTGCATCAGCCCTGCAGATATAAAGGGAAGCAGCTCGCAAGCAGGTCACCATTCAGAGGAAAGACCTGCTGCAAGACACAGCTCCAGCCAACCAGCCAGCCAGCCAGCAAGCCAACAACCAACAACCATGGGGAAGAAGAGAAAGCCTCTGCCATCTGCTGCCAGCCCTGGCAAGAGGGACAGGGCCACCATCCCACCCCCTGGCCCTGACTTTGCTTCTGCTGGGGCTTCTGCTTCTGGGGCTGACTCTTCTGGTGCTGGAGCTTCTGCTGGTGCAGCTCCTGGTGCTGGGGCTTCTGCTGGTGCTTACTCTGCTGGTGCTGCTCCTGGTGCTGGGGCTTCTGCTGGTGCTTACTCTGCTGGCGCTGCTCCTGGTGCTGGAACTTCTGCTAGTGCTTACTCTGCTGGTGCTGCTCCTGGTCCTGCTGGTGCTGCTGGTGCTGCTGGTGCTGCTGGTGCTGCTGGTGCTTGCTCTGCTGCTGCTGATACTGGTCCTGCTGGTCCTGCTGACGCTGCTGGTGCTTACTCTGCTCCTGGTGCTGCTGGTGCTGCTGGTCCTGCTGGTCCTGCTTTTGCTGCTACTCTTGTTGTTGCTGCTGCTGGTGGTGGTGGTGTGGAGGAGCAGCCCCTACAACCTTGAAGCCCCTCTGATGAGGGCCCATATGGCCCTGCCGGAGGGAGCAAGAGGCAGACGCGTGAACGGGAGAGGAGGCAATACTCCATTGAAGAGGAACATGAGGATGAGGTGCTGGAATGGCTGAGGGAGAACGAGTATCTATGGCGGAAGGGACACAGGCTCTATCGAGACACCAAAAGGAAGCCGGCTGCTTGGAGAGAGAAGGCGGAGAGCCTGGGCTACACTTTGGAGGTGCTCCTTGGCTGGTGAAGCACATGCACACCTGGTACGGGAAGCTGCACCTCAAGAAATCTGGCCAGGCCGCGGTCAAGCTGAC
>BLBF01000031.1:10858881-10886407 GCA_015471245.1 Laticauda colubrina
AATAATAATAATAATAATAATAATAATAATAATAATAATAATAATAATAATGACAAACTATATATGGTTATGGGGGCTACGTGGAGAATAAGTATGTCTTGTGAGTTATGGTAACGGAAGGGTATGCTAAATGGCGGAATCTGCTGTCTGGTTAAAGATTCCCCTTTGAAAGAAATATAAAAATCATAATAAAAATCTTAACAACTGTAATCATAATAATTCCTTACAAAAGTACTTTTCATAATTGTTCCCTCTCATATGAAATTAGGTTTACATAAATTAGGTTTACGTAAAATAGGTTTGGACTACAAAAATTCTGATGAACACTAGATGGCAGAAAAGATAGAAGTAAAACAGAAAAATATGACTCTATGCTGCCATTTAATGATGATTCTGAGTTTTGCAGCCCAGTTAAGAGGTATGGAGTGAGAAAGATGGTCAGCATGAAAACAATGACATTTTTGTCTGGAAGTTCCATCATGGCAACTAGACTTCTTTTCCTTTTTGGTTTGAAACTTATTGAGAATGAATAAATAAACCACGACACACCACTCAGTTGTTTGGCTTTGTTACTTCTACCAGTGGAAGTGTCTAAAGATAACAGAAGGTTCCATTAATGAATCCATTCAATATTTTGTGTGAAGAAAGATTCCACTTAATCAGCAATACTGTTGGGAGCAAGGGACCTAAGTCTACATATAGAATGATTATAGAAATGTATGTATTGGTCCACAAGCAAATACATAACCACATATATACAAAGGTATGGATGCTATATACTTAGAGAGCATCATTCCTCTGTGTTCCATCAAAGAGTTTTTCAGGCAACTTAGACTTCAGACAGCAACTTGTCAATCCTGAATATCAAGAGCACATGTTGTAAGATCAGTTCTTTCCAAGTTAATACCCTCCTGATCTTTAGAAGTATAATGGCCGCTAATTCTGGGTATTCTGACAATTGCTGCTCTAACATTTTTGAAGGACACCAGTTCGGTGACTATTTGGCGAAACTGCAGTGTATTCATAAGAATACATAATAAGAAGATTTCAACAAGATTTGGGTTGTCACCATTTTTTAAAATTATCCCGATTAATCTATACAAAAACCTGCTGAAAAGTTTGTGTATTTTATTTACATTGTGTAAATTACTGATTGTAGTCCCTACTCTTTTAAAGCTGGAACAATATAGGAAGTCCTTGAGTTACAACCATAACTAAGGCCAAAATTTATGTTGCTAAGCAAAACATTTGTTTAGTGAGTTTGCTCCATTTTATGACATTTCTTTCCCCAGTCGTTAAGTGAATCATTGTATTTGTTAAGTTAGTAATCCAGTTGTTAGGTGAATCTGGCTTCCCCATTGACTTTCTTGTCAGTAGGTTGAACAAGGTGATGACATGACCCTGGGACACTGTAACATGTCATAAATATGAACCAATGGCCAAGCACCTGAATTTTGATCATGTGATCATGGGGGAGGTTGTGCTGCAACAGTTGGGTGAAAAAGGATCTTAAGTTATTTTTTTTCAGTGCCACTGTAACTTTAAACTGTCACTAAATGAACAGCTGTAAGTCGAGGACTTCTTATACTCTCTGATTCTATAGCTCCATAATTAAGGTAGTTGTAGGATGTTGCTTGAAAGACATGCTTTTCAGAAGGATGCTCATACATGTCATTTTTCAGAATGACATTTTGAAAAGAAGCAACCTGGATAATTTTGATGTAGACTAATGTGCAGATCAGACTCCTGCAGACACTGCAAATCCTTGCGTTTCAGGATGCAACCAAATGATATTTTCAAAAGTTTAGGATGAAACTCAAAACAGTACCAAACAACATCTCCAAAAGTTTATGTTAGGATAAAAATAGTTTAAAATGCATGTGGGGAAAAAAACAATTAAATTGCATTCTTAGATGTTACTTAATTTCATATTTAGGTGTTTTTTTTAATTAGAGTAATTTTGAAACAAAACAAAAAGGATTTCTAAATAAGACAAACAGCAAGCAGTCTAATGTCCCTTCTCTCACTCATTGAATTATGTGTCTTCATATATTTTGGTCAAATAACATCACCAGGAAGTGAGTTCAAAATCTCAGTTAGATACCATTCTCACAGAGAATGACAAAAATCTCCAGAATTGAAAAGCGACTCTTTCCAGAGCAAGGTGGGGGGAAAAGCAGTAATTAAAATCTTAATGGGGCTATTGTCTTTGGAAATCTCAGCTTTCATTTGAATTCATCAACATACCAATAGTTACCAGGGGCCTACATAAAGGACTTCCTGTAAGTGCCATGTTTCACATAACTGAAATGTGTACGTAATTGTGCTGGTTTGAGGAAAATAATTCTATCAGTTCTCTTACAAGAGTGTTGTGTGTGTGTTTGTGTTTCCTGAAATATTGTGTGCCGGGTGTGTGTGAAATAGCTTGATCTATGAGACATTATAACCACACACACACACACACACACACACACACACACATACACAAAAAGACCAGCTAGTGGCTGGCATAGCTACATTGTTTTTTGAACAACAAGTCAATGTAGACAGAAGTAAATGACAGTTAATTACAAATTACATTCTGGATGGGGTTGTGAAGGCCTCGTGGCTTGAATAATAAATAGGCCCTCAGGCACTCACCTGCCTGCAAAGGAGCATACAGAGGCACAGGCCGGGGTGCAAGACAAGTTTCAAACAAGCTGCTAAACACAAAAGCTTATTGGATTACAGAGCTTTAGGAGAAAGCATTCAGATCTCCAGCAGCAACTGGGTTGAAGGGATTTCTAAAGGATGAATTGCTATTCACTGTAATTTTTTGAATACTGTTCTTTGGGTGCAGGAAAGAAAACAAATTCACTTTCGCACCCCACCCCTCCCCAATATTAGAAAGGGAAGCCTAATTCTATTACAAATGCCCTTTAGAATAGATGACTTGAAGAAGGGCGAGGCGGCAGAGTCCTGGAAATCTAATCTCTTTGCAAATTAGAAAGATTATGTGGAGTGGTTTTGGCTCCTCTTTTCAACATTCAGTTGACAAATCAGGATGTCACATGTCCTAAAGATACTATTTGAAAATAAATAAATAAAGCAATGTTGTTGTTTTTAAAGTTACTGACTGGTTATATGAAATTGTAGTCTTGATCAGAAAAGTCTGCTTCTTTGAATTTGGAATATTTGCTTCTTAATATTGTATTAAGGTTTTTGGAATTTTAATTCTAAACTTACTATAATTGCAAAAAAAAATATTAGACAGTGTCTGAAATAATTAATGTTAGAATTAGAGCATTGAAAAGACCTTGGCTTTTCTAATTCACTAAAGCAATTTCTATTCATTTAGTTGAGCTAAGTGCTTATTGTTGAAGACAAAAGGCCCAACAGTTTGACATTGAGCTCATTATGTATGTTTGAAACATTCTTCAATTCAAGGCCACACCACATGCTATAAAGCACAGGGCTGGTGGATTAAAATTCAGACCACACAATTTCCCTGAATAGCTTTCCTTTTAAACCTGATTAAAACTTCAAAACAAAAGCACATCAGTAGGGCCTGGATGTGTCTGTGTTCTATGCACACATCATTTGAGAATATTTTCTTGCACTCTTTACGGCAAAAGTGAATCAAATATTCTTATACTCTCTGCCTGGAGTGACTGCATAGAGGTAAGTCCTATTGATTTGTGCAAGACTTGAAAGGCATTTTAAAACTAGAATCTTTCAGTAACAATCTATCATCCAGTGACATACATTTAAGTGGCATTGATTTCAATAGGAGCTTAATTCATATAGCTGGACATACGATGTTGCCATTGAGCTAAAATAAATAAGACTGTAAGCTTTAAATGAAACTTCTCAACTTCTCAGTAGAACACATGATAAAGCTCTTGGCATGTTCTTTATGTTACAGGTGGAAGATTGGCTAAATAATTTTTCATGACATACATGTAACAAAATCCCTATAAAGAAAGGAAACATGTCAGAGATATGCAGGAAGTTGCTTATATATAACAATCTTAAAAGGTTCAGACCAAAAGAAGTTTTTTTAATTGGATGCTTACTTTGTGAAGACAGAGTCTTTACTGACAAATCAGTTGCAAAAGATTTTAATTAGGGTCTAAAAGTGAAGAAAATCTTATATTTTCTGCTGTTTACAGAATATTGCAATTTTGCTCGGAAAAAAAATGAAAAAATGGCATTTTTCAGAATAGATGACACTTATTTTAAAAGGCATGCTCAGTATTTCCTATAACCTATAACCTTTGAATTGACCTTAATGTGAGGTACGGCCAGTGTGGTATAATTATTAAGGTACTGGATTAAGAATGAAAACATATCCACCTTCAGCCTTAGAAATTGACTTTGAACTCGCTCTTTCTTTTAACTGCAGCTACTTCACAGGATTGCTGTGAGGAAAAAAATAGAAGGAAGTATGTTTGCATGTATGCTCCTGAATGTAAACATCTGATAAATAATACAATAATTTATACTTAATTAATTTAATTATTCCAAATAATTGTGCCATTTGAAATGGGTTACTTGTAATAAAAAGTACAAGAAAAAAATTGTAGTTTTTTTTCCTCCAGCAAATTTGAATCAAAACTGAATCAAAAGACCTTTTAAGACATGTGATAGCACATTAAGACATTGTCACTGCAATTGTGAGAATGAGGATTACCCTTAGATCCACGCAGTGGCACAATGCTTCTTTCTGAGTAAAAATGACTGAAAACTAACTAAAGCTAAACTTCAAAATGGTATAGAGCACAAGAGACTGAAATCATCTCCCCGAAATAATTGTTTTAGTGTGAGAGATGCTCTTGAGAAACATAAACCAAAGATTTAGAAAACATAAAACTCAGTGAAATATATACACATAATATAGAAATACTCCTTGTATTTGATCATAAGCATCTTCAGATATTTCAGTTCAATTTTCTAGCAGCATTTTTTTTTTGTTTCTTGCCAATCTTATCAAGCTCCAGCCAGGATCAAGGTAGCCTTTTTTTAAAAAAAAAGTGCCCTAAACTCAAAGCTTTAAAGATTGCAATATATCAACCAATCAGTTCCAAGAGTAGGTTGATTCATCTCTGAGTTAAATACTAGCTTATGAGTTTTACTTGCTACCAGAATCCTAAGTATTATCTCTTAAAGACGCTTCTTTGATATCTGTAAGAATTACTGCCAGATTAATATAATTATGACTTGTAACCTAAGCGTATCTAAATTATTGGCCCGTATATTAAAATCACACATATTTCTTCCTTGTGTTAGAGACTTCTGGAGAGCTATCATATGCGTGTTTTGTACAATATTATTCTTATATCAATCATTTTTAGAGATTGAACTTTTTTCAGGTTTAATAATTAATCTTAATAATGATGGTATTCCTTTTAAATCCGTTTTAAAATATTCATTATTTTTATTCTATGAATAACTTTTTACTCTACTTTTTTATCTTGCAGGTAACAAACAAACTTGAAAATGTGCATTGTGTTATTTTTCGTCACTATATAGAGGTTACCTAATCACGATTTTCCAATAACTAAAACATACTGAACAAGTGGTGAACACGCCACCATTTCATAACCAAGCAAGGAGAGGAAGCCAAGATTTCTTGAACCAAGTCCAATATTTGATCCATTACACCTGCTGACTAGCCAAGAGTAATCCCAGAGGTCATAATTACTTATAATAAACTCATTTTGAGCAGACAAGAGCTTTAGCATATTTCATTCAAAATCTGAAAAGGAGCATTTCTCATGTGTAGATAGGACTGGCAGTCTTGAGGGATTGGGGGTTCCTGTCCACATGGAGAAACTGCACAGGGATAGTAAGATATATGTGCACGTCTTTTTTCAGATTTTTGGGCATGGACCCACTTCCACTTTCTCTTATACTTCCACTGTATAAGAAGAAGATCTGAAAGTGGCAGATAGAATATGAATGTATACAAAGATCATTAAAATAATGGGTAGAAAGTTTTTTTTGAATGCATGAAGCCAAGTTCCTTGCCTTCAGTGAATATAGCCTTATGATCTCAGAGATATTATTAGCACTACCAACTATCTGGGAATTCCCAGAAGTCAAAGGACTGTTTCCTGTTTGGATTTTGGGAGCCATGAGATGGGTAGAAATAGTTTCTACCTAAGAGGAGGGGAAAAGACTATCTTTGCCACAGCAGAGTAACTCTGAACATACTGACAATGAGACTGATAATCTATCATGTCATCAGTCCTGTGACAGATGTACCTGTACCTTGTCTCTGTATGTGTGCATAGAGGATACTCAGAGGCCAGGAGGCAAGGGACACTTAACCCCTACAAGCTTCATGTTCCTGCTGTGCTTCAGACAACCTCTGTCATGTATGAAAAGCCTAAAGAATGACAGTAAATCTATACAAACCTGTGCAATCTACTATCATGACAACCACACACCATGTAGTCTTATAACACTATTAAACTGCATCATGGCAGCCATGTAAGACAAGACCTTTATTATGTGTCTTGTTGAGCTACTTAAGGGAGAGTTGGAAATAACAGCATGGGTAGCTTTTCAAAGTCAGGAAAATTAACAGAAGGATGCAGCTTAAAATCTCTTGCTAGAGCTGATTAGTTCACTTCCACGTCCACACAGGCAATCTATAAAAGAATTACATAATTCAAATTCCATTCAGATCTACATCCTATTTTTTTCCCAAATCCTTTGGAAAAAAAGAGTCAAAAAGCCCTTCCTTCTTTGCCATTTATACATAGATCACTAAAATATCACCCTTGTTTCAAAGCAGCTCTTTTATGACCATTTGGAGGGGGCTTTTTTGGCATTACTTCCTTTAGCCTCATTTACTTTCAGCAACAAAGGCAAGTGATGGTGATGAAATTCTGCAGAGAAGACTCTCCTAAGCCTTGGTAGTTGTGGGCAAAGCTGGAGATGGGGAATGGAAGAGAGCAGCTGTTGGAGAATTGTATTTCTTGAGCTCCCCAATTTTAAACATTCTGGACATGGGTATACCAATTCAGGACAGCTGGACTTCAGAATGTTTCTGGAGATGTGATGTACTCAGGGGCTTTAGATCCATCACTGACTCTACCTGGAACATAATGTTATGCACATCCTCCAGCTGAAAACTCTCATAGGTTGTACACAGGGGTGGGATTCAAATTTTTTAACAACTGGTTCTGTGGGCGTGGCTTAGTTGGTGGGCATGGCTTGGTGGTCATGTGACTGGCTGGGTGTGGTCAACTCAACATCACTCACATCGAGGCACACATCTCCACACCTGGCCTCTCATGACTGTGGAGATGCTGCAACAGTTGTAAGTGTGAAAAATTATCATAAGTCACTTTTTTCAGTGCCACTGTAACTTTGAATGGTCACTCCACACAAGCAAAGTACCAGCAAAGGAGGGAAAAAAGAACTCCAGACAAGTTCCTGAGACAGGAAGTCTAGTCCTGCCAAGAATGTAATAAGGGTTAAGGCCCTGTCCCACTGGCTGATGGACGCAAAACGTATGCATAAAGGACACAGCGGATGAGCAAAATTTCGGGGGTGGCTCCATCTGTTGTCATCCACTCCAAAAAATGGTGAAAATTTGCATAAACAGAACGGAAAAGAATGGAAAAGAACGGACATGGGTAGTATGTAGCGGGGATGTTAAATGGATGTTCATAGGAAGCCTAGCGGGTGTATATCGGATGCAAACCATTCACGCGCATCCTTTCTATTTCCGTGCTACTAACGCTGTGTAGACGTTCCGTGTACCTTTTGTTTCCTCCCTCTTTCCGTTTTCAGCTGCAACGGATGTGAGTTGCGAGGATGCCCAGAGGATGCAGAGAGGATACAGTGGACGTTTAACGGATGATAAACGGACATAGAACATTTGTTGCTCGGATGTCACGGATTTACATCGTACACAGCAGAAAGTTAATCCGTTCACAAAGTTTTGTGCAGCTCAAAACTTCTTGGGCAGATGAAATCTCAGTGGACGGATGCTGGAGGGATAGAGCGTATGAAACACGTATGCAGTGAGTACACAATGGATTCATTGTGTTTTCCAACGAATGGCAAGCTTTTTTTAACATTTTACATCCTCTTTGCATCCGTTGGTGCAGTGGGACATGGGCTTTAATGGAGAGGCAGTTTCCGGAAGCAACACCAGAATGTTTCCTTCCTGCCTTCTTTACGGGATTAGGCCAGTAATTTCTTCTTACAACCGGTTCTCCAAACTGCTTAGGATGTTAACAACCGGTTCTAGCAAATAGGTGCAAACCTATAGAATCCCACCCCTGGTTGTCCAGCAGTGAGAACACAGCTTTTTGAAAGAAGACCTCTAACCCTCTTCCTATAGAGGTAGATGCTTGTGGCATCCAATGGTCTTGGTGCAGCATTTCTGAATAATTTAGACTTGCTCCATGGCTCTGCTATATCTAGATTTTGCTACTGATGTCAAGCTACTCTTTTCAAGACAATCACATTTCTTTCATTTTAACCCTTGCAAGCTACTTTTAATAATTTCTCAAGACAGTTCATGTTTTCCTGAAGCAGGGATCATCCTACAAAATAATCACTGTACTGTTTAAATATTTTTTAAAAAAAAACCTCAGGGTTTTATAGTAAACATTAAAGCAATTAAATAGCACCAGCTTAAAGCAATAGAGAGCAATACACCTGTTAATTAAAAGTAAAACAATTGAATTGGTTAAGAATCTCCAAATATTAATATCTATCTGAAAACCAACTAAGAAGACAGGTTCACCACCATCAAAAAGATCTCTTTCTTCTCTCTCTCTCTTTCCCTCCCTCCCTCCCTTATGCCTATTGGCTGGTCTAGAGAGGGGTGATATTAATAGGTATCAAAGGAATATTTTGTCCAACAAACTAGACAGAAAACAGGTTGGAATGTATCCAAATCATCTTCATCATGTAAGATTCCCTGGTTGCAAAGTCATCACTTTTCCCCATGTCTTATTTGAGATTGAATAGCAGATAACTCAAGATAGCTTGCTATAAATTGTTCATTCTTTTACTTAGTCTTATCTACTATCTTTTATACTCCATTGGGAGAAGCATTAATCACTACTGGGTCCATTCAGCAGACTCACATGTAAACTGCTAACATTTTCAAGCTACACATGTTGAATAGTATCCATTACAACATACCTGCTGCCCTCTCCTCCCCCTTCCCCTTCATGTGTGTGTGTGTATGTGTATGTGAGAGAGAGAGAAAGAGAGAGAGAGAGGAACAATGCAAAAACTCAATTCAACAAATCACAATAAAAGGAAATATTATTTATTTTATTTATTTATTTTATTTATTTTTGTCAATTGCTTGCAATAGGTATAAGTAAAAACATAGTTATGAATACATGGATACATATAAGAAAAATTAAAAAAAAATAAACAATAGGACAGGGACAGTAGGCACATTGTTGCGCTTATGCACGCCCCCTACAGACCTCTTAGGAAAGGGGTGAGGTCAATAGTAGGCAGTCTAAGGTTAAAGTTTTTGGGGTTTGGGGAAGAAACCACAGAGTCAGGTAGAGTATTCCAGACATTGACCACTCTGTTGCTGATTATTTGAAATGCCAGGTGTCAATAGCTTTTTTGAAACCTAGCAGGGACTGGGGCTATATTGATCGGGATGGGGGTGGGGCTGCTCTCCTATTATGAGAATCACAACTGAAAAGACCCCAAGAGATGATATTCCTTGAGAGAAGACACACCAAAGGAGGTCCTTTACCTGATTTTATTGATCCAGCAGAACCAACTGGGAAAAGGTAGCCTTGAAGACATCTGGGTGCTGAACCATGGAGAATTTTAAAGGTGATAATCAACAATTTGTATTTCATCTGGAAGAAGTTGTTCTGATTCTATTGTCTCTGGTCTGCCTCACTATTGACATTCAGACCATCAGAGATGAGAATAGGTGCTATTTTTTTTCCAAAATATATTGCAAATGTCTATAATAAATTCACATTGATGATTGTAATCAATCAAAGCAAATTATTCCATTCACAAATGAGACCAGATAATGAGTGCAAAAAAAAAAACACCCTATCCCATCAAGTAGAATAGCAGTCAAAACAATAAATATGAGATGTATATTGACTTGATTGGGTATTTTATAGTCATTTGTTCCAGTGCTTCTAAATAACCCAATTCTGAGGTTGCTATAGGGCAGCGGTGTCAAACTCAAAGCCTTAGATGTGTTTAGTGCTTAGATCCTGCCCATGGGGCTGTCCTGGAAATAGCAAAGGACCAGCCTGCAGTGCTCGTGAAAACAGGGCATGGGAGTGGCCCTCCGTTGCCCTGTTTTCCACCTGGACAGCCTCCTGTCCACAAAAATGGGGCATGGGGGAACCCTCCTGCAGGCCCTTTGCACCCCCTTTTGGCCAGCAGGATGCTGCAGGAGGGTGTTTATCCCATCTCCTCCACCCCACCCCCCAGGTGGCCCACGGAGGTCAACTACATTACTGATCTGGCCCTCCAAGAAATCAAGTTTGACACCCATGCTATCGGGCTACCTTATCTGGCTGATAAAAGATGCTGTTGCATAATGGTACAGAAAAGTTTTTGCTGCTGCCATCTAGTGGGTATCTGGATCTTTTCAGCCCAGATAGAATTGTTCCCATTCAGGATTCAGTCAGTGATAGTTTCAGTCAAACTAGCAACTTGGTTGGGTACAACTCCAAGACAAAATTCCTTAAGATCACTTGCTTTTACTTTTGCCCAGAAAGGTTCTCTGGGAAAAATAAAGACAGAAACACTAATTAAATAGTAATAAAGTTAGTTCATGTATATATAAGGAGAAAATCTTTCCTCACCTTGATGAAATTAACATACGTTTAAAAAGTAATGAAATGACAGAGACCAAAGAAGAATATCAAGGACCACATTCAAACTGAGCTGTGTCCCTCTGAAAGAGATTCATTTCCAGGGACAAATGACATAATTATGATACACCTTTCCTTTGCCAGACACATCTCAAAAAAGTAAAAATTGGAGAGAATTTATCAGTGTAATAATATCTTGTAAAGAATAATGTATTCCCTTTGGGCTAAAACTAACTCATTCTAGATTGCTCTTCTGTGCCCAAAGCTACAAATGGCAAGTATTTAGTTTAATACAATTTTAGACATTTCATTTCCATATAACTATTTTCTGTGAGCCGATGGTATCTCAATTATTAGTAAAAACTCTGTCCATCACATCCTGTTCTATTTGATTTTTGATTAGAATGTCTCTATAAAGATTTTTAGATAGATAGGTAGATAGATAACAATAAACCTTTTAACTATGTCTAACATGTCTATTATGTCATTTGTCAATGCTAAAAAGAGAGCCTTATTTTGCTTATTTCTTCCTACTAGGACCTCTCTTTCAAGTCCTCTTTTAGAATGATGCCTAGGAAAAAGCAACAATGCTACAGGTAGTTCTTGCTTAATGACCATTTGTTCAGCAATCATTTAAAGTTACAACAGTACTGAAAAATGGGACTGACAATTGGTCCTCATAGTTGCAGCTGCTACAGCATCTCTGCAGTGATTTGATCACAATTTGAGTGCTTGATTAACACTCACAATTACAAAATCATAGCATCATGATTTTCAACTTTCCCTGCACAAGCAAAATTGGGAAAACCAGCAAGAAGGCAAAAACTGGGCCATGCAAACAAGTGAAGCAGGATGCAGGTAGTATATAAACCAACCCCCTTCCAGAGAAAAACTCCTCTCCACGGAACTGGTCCCTGGTACCCAAAAGGTTGGGGCCGCTGCATTAGAGCACCTTACAGAAAGGGCGTTATCCCAGAGATGTTGCAGAGCATGTTTGATGAATTGGGCAAGAACTCTGAATCAAATAATGATAACTTGGCAGATTTGTTTTTCTTTTTTGAAGAAAGGAAGAAAGACTTGTAAAGATGAAAGATGAAATGAAAGAAGAAGTTAAGAAGATTGAGGATACAGTGGGTCTAGTGACAGGAGATGTACAGCAAATTAAAGTGGAAATTTGGGAAAGCAAGATAGAAGTTGTAAACAGAGAGATGGAAAAATGTAGATAATTTGGCAGTATTAGAACTGAGAGAAAAATAATTCTGTTTGAGATTTGGAGAGATTCACAATATTTTGGTGAAGACCTTTGATGAGTAAAGGTCTTTCATTTCATTTTTTAAATGAAATGAAGAGGATAAATATGAAGGAACTGAAAAGGTTAGAAGATAAATCTGAGATTTGTGAAAGTAAGAAATGTTCCAAGGGATATCCTTTTTCAGGAAGAAGACTAGAGACCAGCTTACCTTTTCCTGCCTATATAAATGTGAGTACTGAACTCTGTAAGGTTCAAACAACCAAATTTCACATGTGGGCTCTTAACTCAATTTCTTGGTATTCATTGGCAAAACCTTGTCTCCATTTTGGGGGTCTTGGATCTAGCATAGTTTATCAGCATTGAGTTTGTAATTATCAGAGCCCAGATGAGATGGGTGGGCCATGTCATCAGAATGATTGACTTCTAGACGCCTTGCCAATTATTCTATGGTGTGTTGGAGTTTTAGGAAGAGTTCTTAAGGTCAACTACATAAGCACTATACAGACACTATGAAATAAAACTTATGACACTGTGACATCCAGCCAAGGAATTAGAAGCTGAAGCTGCCAGCAGAATTTACTGGCAAGCCCTGTGCTTCCACTGGCTTAGAAGACAGGCACTGCCAATAACTTGTGGAAAACTATGACCAACATCAAAGAATGATGATCTCAGATACTATAACAATTGACTTCCAATGCCCCCACTGTCCTAGGCCTGCTTCCAGATTGGAACTGCAGAGCCATTTCTGTGTCAGATGCACAACAGAGTGTCTTCTTCAAACCCAAAGATTTGTAAACCTATATTATTATATAATTGTGAATGCCACTAAGTCTCATGCAAAAGAGATGGGTGGCTATATAAATGTAATTTAAAAAAAATATCTCAATACACTTAAAAAAAAATAGTCTACCCTGCATCCCTACAAATGTCAATGGACACAGCTATCTTGTGGCAAACATCACCTAAGCAGGTTTAGAGTAATCTTTCCCTCATAAGTCCCTCCAGAAATATTTGAACTGTAACTCTAATTAGCTCCATTTAGGATTCCAAATATCATGAATGCTGAGGCTTGTATTCAAAACTATCTGAAGAAGTCTAACATAGAGTGTGACACTGATGGGGAAATAAATTGTTTTATTGGCTTAGACCACTGTCTTGCTGCATATAAAGAAGTCACCGAAATGGACTTTTGGTTTGAGCTTCTTTGGTGACAGACCGAAACCTCGTCTTTGCAAGGCTTCGATCCGTGCTCACTGCTGGAGTGCCTCAAGCCAGCTGGTTTCAGGGCTAAGCCACCCCCTAGAGGTGGTGAAGAAGGGGGAGACTGCCTGTAGGATCGAGGAGAGCCACATCTCTCCTCCCCAGCTGGCCACTAAGGCAGTTGTAGTGGTGGTCAGAAATGGCCACCACAAAGAAGAACTTGACTGGAAAAGAATATGCAAGAGTAAGATAAGAGGAGAAAGTTTTGGCTGACTGGGTCAAACAGCAAAAGCAATAAATAAGGTACCCTGGAATTGAAACTATTTAAAAAAAAAACAATGACATTGTTCCCTAAGAAGATTTTTAAGCTGCGAAGGAGAGAGAAAAGGGAAAAGATTTGGTTTTTTTCTCTCCTTTTCCTATACTGACAGCTAAGAGACTTAAGCAAGAAATTGGAAACAAATCCACTTTGACATTAATAGGCATTTAATGCTGAAAATAAAAAGTCAAAGGGATAATAAAGATTTCTGGACAACCAAAAGCTTTTGAAAACAGGTAAGAAGAGAAAAAGAATAAAAGGGCAGGATTTGGAAGGGAGGACACTGTCTGGAATTAAAAAGAACTTACAGTAAAATCTTAACAAGACTTCCAAAAGATACATTCTAACTGAAATATCACAACAAAAACCCCAGGAAGAGAAAGTCGAAAAAAGAAATAATGGGACTATTTGGATTACTTGATGATTTCTGGATTTTTGGTTGTTGCATTTGAATGACTAAAATCAACTGGGTGGTTGTTTAAAACTGTTTAAAATGGCTCCACTTTTAAAAGAACTGAAAATGGAACTTAAAAAGTACAAAGAAGATGCACAAGAAGGGAGAGGTTCTTTTGGCTTTGTATTTCAGTTTTTGGAAATGATGATTTGGAACTATGAGAAACAACAAGAAATGCCTGCAGAACAAGACGATTGCGACAAAGAAGAAGCCATCTTTAATGAACAAGTAATCTTAGCTGGGGGGGGGAAGGAAAGGGGGGAAAGAGAATGGAAAGTTTAAGATTGGGAAAAACAATAAAAAAAATAGAGTGAAAAATAAGTATAAAATCAGAAAGCAACAGAAGAGGGAAATGCAGAAGAGAGAATTAGAAGTAGAGAGACAAGGGGGTAAAAAGGGAGGGAGAAGATGAGAGGGAAGAAAGAAAGGAAAAGAAGTTATAAAGGACAGAAACAAAATATAGAGAAACAGGGCCTGTTTAGAGATAATGGGTGAAAATTTAATGGAAAAGGGGATTCTGCATAAGATAGTTATATTAAAAACAGAAATAATTTTAGAAAATATGAAACAATGTATGATGAAAATGTTTGATAAAATAGCTATCGTAATTCAGTGGAATGCTTTCAATAAATAAATGTAACAAAATGAATATTTAATGATTCACAAAACATATGTGAAGGGAAAAATTAATTTTTTAAGGAAGTGTGATATCTAATTGAAAAGAAGTGTTAAAATATATTAAGATTTTAATGATTATTAATGATAGAACTGAATTGAAATGTTATGAGGGTTTATAATTACATATATTTATAATCCTTTCTTTTTTTAAAAAGAATATAGCTGTGTATTATAAGAATGTACCAAGCAGAATTCGACTGGAAGTTATGTATTATGCTGAAGGTCAGGTATATACTGAAGAGAGTTGAATGGATGTAATGAAAAGATATAAGGGTGTCATACTCCAATTAGTAACTACAGGAGAAAAATTGTTTAATGAGAAAAGATAATATGAAATTGAAACAGAACAGACAAAAGTATAAATATAATGATTTGAATTGAGATGAGATAATCAAAATAAATTGAGAAAATTAAAAGAGGGGAAAAAACTATTTCAAAAATGTAGAATAGTATAAGATATGGAAAAGAACACAAAAAGGAGCATGGAGTTTTGTGTCTGTATAAAGAAGTTCAACCCGGAACCATGCTATTTGCAAAAGGATGTTTTATTTGTATTTTGTATGTGTAAAAACCCAAATAAAACTTTATTTTTTTAAAAAAAAGAAGTCACAGAAATGGTTACCTCTGGTGCATACACTCACTCTGTGTTACAGGGATCATTCTTACGGTTCTGATAGAGATAGATAAGTCTCTTAATGACTTTGGATCCTGTTTCAAAGCAGTAGTACCGGGATCCCCCCCAACCTGTGGGCCTCAGCCCACTACTGGGTCATAGCCTATTCTCAACCAGATTGTGTGAATGGCTGGCTGGTGCATGCACAGCCTCACTTATGCAATGATAAGTTTTTTTTGTGGCCCCACTCATGCAACCAAAGGGGGCTCATGCATACACGCAGACACACCTGCCTTTACTGACAAGACCATCCCCTCACTGCATGCTCCAGGACAACAAACCAGAAAGGTTGGTGAATTCTGCAGTAATAGGTTACCCTGAAATTGTAATTGGGTTCTCAGATTCAGCTACTAGAACCCAATGAACCTATAGATGTGTAACCTGTAAACCAGGAGCTAACCCAGATCTAGTCTCAATGCCAAATCCTGACCCTGTAAACCTGATCCCACACCACTGCTGGTCACCAGAGACTGAACCTTGTTATTTTGTTTGAAATCAAGGCTTTTATTACAGATTTCCTGTATTTCCTCACACTGCTTGGAGATTCCTGAGGATAATATATGCTCACAGATACATTTTAGAAAAAGAACAAACTGTATATATACCTAGGTCAAGTTTAATCCTGTTTTCTGAATGCAGCATTTAACAGAATGGTTTGGGGGTTTTTATATCCTAGTCAACTAAATATTTACATAATATTATATATACTAGAAACATACTATATTTCATCCCATTTTCCCCCCCCCCCCAACATATGCCATGTATGTCAAGCTGCACAACAGCAGCTAGAACAAAGCAGCAGATGGTAATATATCATGCATGTCGAAGCAATTATAATGCTTTGCATGGAGAAATTTCCTTTCCACACAATTAGCACCTTTTGTCTGAGTCAGGACAGTGTTGCCACTATTAATTTGCCTGCTTACAGTAAGTAACCTTGAGTACCACCCTGTTGCTTTCACTTCTCCTCACAAATAGATCGTTATTTGTTGCAGATCTATTTTGGGACAATCCTCAATTACTGCTACCTGGCCCTGTTCAAACATTGACCTTATTAGCATTTGGAGCAGTGGTGGGATTCAAATTTTTTTACTACTGGTTCTGTGGGCGTGGCTTGGTGGCCATGGCAGGGGAAGGATACTGCAAAATCCCCATTCCCTCCCCACCCCACTAACCTGCTTTCCAGCTCCATTCTTCTGTGCAGGACAACAAAAGAGACCCAGTCGATCAGCTGGAACTCGGGAGGCAGAGAATAGATGGGGGTGGGGCCAGTCAGAGGTGGTATTTGCCAGTTCTCCGAACTACTCAAAATTTCCACTACCGGTTCTTCAGAACTGGTCAGGACCTGCTGAATACCACTTCTGGTGTGCACAATCTAATATGGGGTATAATGGAAGCTCTTAAGGGCTCCTTGCCCTTTCACACAATGTTTGTAGGAGAAGAACAAAAGTACAGTCTTGAAGTCTACTTGTACTTGGAGACAATGAGAAATTGATTCATCATCAAGTAATAGACTATCAGGAAACCACCAGGCAACTAAAAAAGTAAGAACACATCTTTTCAATTTCAAAATACAGTTCCGAAAGTTTTGACAGGAGTTCATTCAAGGCATGCAATTTTATCCACACCTCCCCTTTTTTTTTCTTTTTAAAGGTGTTTGAAAAAGGAGTCCTTGTTCATTTGCAAATAGGCATGAGGCCAGCTTGCTGTCTCTCTCTGTTAATAAGATGAAGCTGTTCATTCAGGTTTCCAAATATTTTTAAGTACCGTATATACTCGCATATAAGCCGACTTTAGAACACTTTTTTTTTCCCCAAATTTGGGGGTCGGCTTATACGCGCATAAATCTGATTTATAGGTAGCCGTGCCTCGATTTGCGCTGGAGCAGCGACTTAGCGTGGCGGCTTCGCGCGATGAGAGTCTTGGCTCTCGCACTCCCTGTCAGCTGGCCCTTTGCAGCCCTCACCTGGACCTTTGCAGCCCTCGCCTGGACCTTTGCAGCCCTCGCCTGGACCTTTGCAGCCCTCCTTTGTAGCCCTCGCCTGGACCTTTGCAGCCTTTCTCCCTGGATGGACGATGAGCTGCAACTTTTGCCCTGCCGACTTTTCCCTCTGTATTTTTCCCTCTATATGCGAGTTTTTGCAAAATGCCTCATTTTGGGGCAGTTTTTTAAGGGTCGGCTTATATGTGAGATCGGCTTATTTGCGAGTATATACAGTAGATTGGTTTTGCCCAGGAATTGCTTTCACTCGGTAACTTGTTCTTCCTCTATCCAGACCTTTGAAATATTATTTTAGTCTAGAAATAGCTGCCATGTGGGCTATCATTCTCAAATGATTGTCCTGGTCATTTGAGGAACGTTTAGAATAGGACATACAGTATTTCACTTATGTATTTCGTTTGTGTGTATCTGTTGGCAACAAGGAGGGAAGTTTTCCAATTGTGGTCGTAAGTCAAAATGCAATTGGTGATATGTTCAGTCAGTAGGAAATGCACTGGTACTGTTTCTTTTCAACATTTTTATGAATGATCAATCAATACATCCACAGAAGAAGCTTCTTGTATGTTGACTAAGCCATAGTCATGCATGCAAGGGCATTTATCCAAATTTAAAAAGGTGCTAACAGCAGTGTTGGAAAAATTATTCTACTGCCAGCCAATTTACATCAAATGCAAATAATATATAGGTCATCCTCTTCCATTTGCAAGCTAAAAATCAATTTGGGAATTGAATATCTACCATGAAGGTAGAATCACAACAAAACCCCAGTCAACTGTAATTCAAAGTGATTTAGGATTGAATACTTTTATTTCATTCCTTCAGTATTATTATTTTTATTCAAAAGTCAAAACATATATTGACAAATAACATCAATAACAATAAACTAAAAGCAAGAAAGTGAGATGAAATACTTTGCAATTCCTTATAGCTTTTTTTTTCAATTGCACTTAAAAATATCCATACATCCTTTAAATATTTTAAGATTACTAAGCGTAAGAATGTTAAAAAGAACCTCAGTATATTTTCCAGATTTTGTTTTTATATTTCTTAGAGAGATAGCAATTATTACTTCTTTTAATAATAAATTTATTTAAAAAGTATGTATTGACATGTGTAGACCAAAATACAGTTAAAATATAAAACATCCCACATAGACAAACCATTTGCAGCAGAAATTAAACATAAGTAGATTTTGTTCATTCTAAATTCTAAAGCCCATGTCACACTGAACCAACGGATGCAAAGAGGATGTAAAACGGACAAAAAACCTTGCCATCTGTTTGAAAACGCGATGTACTCACTGCCTCCGTTTGGCTTCCTCTCTATCCGTCCAGCATCCGTTTATGGACGTTTCATCTGCTCCAAAAGTTTTGGGCTGCCCAAAACTTTTGCGCGGAAAATGTATCCAGTTCGTCTGTTCTGCATCTGCTACGCATCCGCTACGCATCCGCTACACATCCGTTATGCATCCGTTACGCATCCGCTATATCCGCTAGGCATCCACTGAGCATCCGCGGAACTCCATCCTCCCGGACGCAGGGAGGAAGCGGAACGGACGCAGAACGGATGCAGAACAGATGCAGAACGGATGCAGCATGGAAACAAAGCGTTTAAAACAGAAAAAACGTTCGCAGAGGGGACCTATCTCGGATATTAAGGATGTCTAGAGGATGCCTAGAGGATGCCTAGCGGAAAACCTATACTGCCAATAAAAAGGGGGAGCAACTCGCCTGCATCTCACTTTCAGAACAGCAGCCCAGCGGTACAGACCTCTGCAGCCTTCATCTGGCTCTTCCTCTTCCACAGCATCCAGTCATGTCCGCCGTGGATTGTAACAAAGTCCTTTCGGCAGCCACCATCATTCTGCAACAGTGCGAAGCCATCTGCAGGCTCTGTGAACACTACTGCGAGAAGAAAAGGAGCCACCCAAAAAGAGTCTGGATCCGAAGATGGTTTGCCAGAAGAGCAGAGGACGGACTGTACAACAAGCTGATGGTGGAGCTCAGGAACGAAGACACTCGGGCATTCCAGAACTTCATGAGGATGCCTCCAGCCATGTTTGACGAAGTTGTGCAGCACCTGACACCCAGGTTGACCAAGGCAAACACCAACTTCCAGCCCAGCCTGGAACCTGGGCTCAAGGTGGCACTCACTCTGCGCCACCTGGCCTCAGGGACCACCTACAGGAGCATGCAGTACGGCTGGAGGGTGCCATCCAACACCATCAGCATTGTGGTCAGAGAAGTGGTGCAGGCCATCATCGAAGAATACAAGGAGGAGCTCCTCCAGTGCCCCTTCACTGAAGAAGGATGGAAGAAAGTTGCAGAGCAGTGGTATCAGAAGTGGAACTTACCACACACCGTTGGAGCCATAGATGGCAAGCACGTGGCCTGCAAAGCTCCAGTCAAATCAGGGTCCACTTATTTCAACTACAAGGGCTTCTTCAGCATCATCCTCTTCGCCATGGTCGATGCTGACTACAAGTTCATGTACATTGATGCTTCAGGCAACGGCTCATCTTCAGATGCCCAGGTATACAACGCCAGTCACCTCAAGGAGGAGCTGGAAGGCAACCTCATCGTGGGCTTCCCAGATCCAGAACCCCTGCCCAACGACACACAAGATGTGCCCTACTTCATCGTGGGGGATGACGCCTTCTCCCTCACAACCTACCTCATGAAGCCCTACACTTCCAGACTCCTCACCCGTGAAGAAAGGATCTTCAACTACAGGCTGTCCAGGGCAAGGCGGGTGGTGGAGAATGCCTTTGGCATCCTGGCCAACAGGTTCCAGGTACTTCTCACCACCATGCAGCATTGACCAGAGACCGTGAGGAGGATCATGGAAGCTTGCTGCATCCTGCACAATCTCATGCACACCCGCTACCCAGTCTTGCAGAACAAGCTTGTGGACCTCCAGCAAGGCAATGGGGACATGGAGCCTGGGGAATGGAGGCAAGGGCGAAACCTGATAGACACTCAGGATGTGCAAGGCCCCAACAGAGCCTCATATGAAGCGAAGAAGCAGCGCAACCTCCTGAGACAATGGTGCAACTCCCCAGCTGGAGCAGTGGAGTGGCAAGACAGGATGGTAGATGCTTAATGGATGCTTCCTTCAGCCTGTCTCATCACACGGATGAGATTGGGCCATGTATGTTTGGTTGGCCTACAATGAACAGGGCATTTAATAAAGAGTTGTGTTTATGTTGACATGTGTGGATAATTATTACATTATTATTGATAATAAAGGGCCGTAGGTGTGGCACCTGGGAGGGTGGACCATACAGTCCCACTATTCTTGCACTGGAGGTTTATCTATCCCACAGCTATTACCCATGCCACAGGTATCCTGCCCATCCCACAGCTATCTTAACCCATCCCACAAGCATGCAAAGGCTTAAACCATTTCTAAAAGTTTCCACCAAGACTTTATTAAAAAAAAAGAAATGAAATAAGTGTGTGAATCATAAATAGACTTTATTAACAACAAGCTATAAGACAAAAATGTGTCTCTGGCACTCCTCTTGGTCGCTCAGTCTCAGGGGTGAAGGGTGCAGGTGCTGTGGAGGTGGCTGGTGCTGGAGTGCTTGTCATCAGCTCCTCCTCCAGAAGCAGAAGCAGCAGAAGCCCCAGCCCCAGAAGAGTGAGCCCATGCTGCAGAAGCCCCAGCAGAACCAGAGTGAGGGCCAGGGGGCGGGATGGTAGCCCTGTCCCTCTTGCCAGGGCTGGCAGCAGATGGCTGAGGCTTGCTGTGCTTCCGCATGGTTGTGGGTTTGCTGGCTGGCAGGAAGGCTGGCAGGAACCAAGGCTGGCAGGAAGGCTGGCAGGGAGGCTGGCAGGGAGGCTGGCAGGAAGGCTGGCAGGGAGGCAGGCACCAAGGCTGGCAGGAAGGCTGGCAGGAAGGCTGGCAGGGAGGCAGGCATCAAGGCTGGCAGGGAGGCAGGCACCAAGGCTGGCAGGAGAGCTGGCAGGCAGGCAGGCACCAAGGCTGGCAGGCAGACATGAACCAAGTCTTGCAGGAAGGCAGGCAGCAAGGCTGGCTGGCAGACTGGCTGGCAGCAAGGCTTGCAGGCAGGCTGGCAGCAAGGCTGGCCGGGAGGCTGGCTGGGAGGTTGGCAGGGAGGCTGGCAGCAAGGCTGGCAGCAAGGCTGGCAGGTAGACATGCAGGCAGGGCAGGCAAGGCAGCCAATCCGTCCGGCAGCAGGTCTTTCCTCTGAATGGCGACCTGCTTCTGAGCTGCTTCCGTTATATCCGCAGGGCTGACGCAATGCATCCTCCCCAAATGCGCAATTAACGCCAGGCATCCATTAGGCTTCCGCTGTGCATCCTCTGTGAATCCGCTTCATCCGCTGTGCATCCGCTCTGCATCCGCTGTATCCATTCCATGTCCACTTTGCTGAGGCCCCCTGGAAGCCTAGCGGATGCACCATCCGCTCTCATCCGCTTCCATCCGCTGGGCTTCCGTTCCGCATCCCCTTTGCATCTGCCCTGCGTCTTTCCCGCGTCCGTGTTATCCGCTCCGGTTATGCAAATTTTTGCCCCTTTTGAGAGCGGATAACAATGGATGGAACATTTTGCTCATCAGCTGTGTCCTTTTTGCATCCGTTGGGCAGTGTGACATGGGCTTAATGACAATTCCTATGGCAAATAGTCTGATTACCTTTCTAGAAACATTAAGTTACTGGACAATTAGTATGCACTCTTGTATGTTAAGGCTAAGTGATTAAGGAGGGATTAGTTTCAAACTCCAAGGCCAATATGAAGAAATTGAAGAGTATACGTGTAGCTGCTTTAAATTCAGTGCTTGAATACAGATGTACCCAAGCATATACCAGTACATCTACGTCTACACCTACACACATATTACACATATATGTATATGTATATAAGTGTTATACACACGTCAGAGTTTGCAGCAATCTAACCGGTACACAAGTAAATAATTCAGCAGGATTCTTTTATAGAAGAAACTTGTTTATATACAATAATATAAAGTGTGATGCACGTATACAATACCCAAAACCAGAATTCAGAATCAAGAAGTTATAATCACAGAAACAATATATACCCAGAAGCAGAGATCCAAAGATAAACTCACTCTTATATACAGACCAATAACCCTAAGCCAAGCCCAGTCTCCAAGCCATCTAGGTCACGAAAGGTACTGTTTCTTAGTTACCAAACAGTTCCCATTAACCTGTTGGGAGCTGACCTGTTCTTATGTCTATCCCAGCTCCCCATTTCTCATATACGGACACTCTTCCCTTTATGATTGGAATAGACATAAAACCAAATAACTTAATATTCTTCCCATGGTGCACTCCACCCAATGGTTTGATCATTATATCTGCCAGATTCACTTTTGTCCTCACCCAAACTGTTTTAATTTAATTTTTTTCTCCAATTGATTAGCAAATTCCTTTTTCTGTGACAAATCCTTTGCAATGAAACAAAGATCATTCACAAATGCTAACAATTGACAATCCCAGCCTTGTAACTTTCCAGTATATTTGCATTCATCAGCTTGAGACTCTTGAACCCAAGACCCTTCAATGCCACATCTATATTCCAATTCCTGGCTGACTGCTGCAGCCCATAAATGGCCTTGTTCAATTTATACACAGTGTTACATTTTTTACTTTCACACCTTGGTGCTTGAACCATGTAAATTTCTTCCTCTAATTCTGCATTGAGGAATGCTGTGGTTATACTGAAGTGCCAAATTTTATGGCCATGTGCCACTGCCAATGCTAGTCCCCACCTTATGCTTTCACTCTTTATAATTGGTGCAAATATCTCATCATAGTGCACATTTTTTTTCTGTGAAAAATCTTGTGCCAGTAATCTTGCTTCATATTGTACCTGATTGTTGGGTAGTACTTTCTTTTTGTATACACATTTACATCCCATGGCTTTGCAACCCTGTGGCAAAGTCATAGATATGAATGTTTATGTTCACCCATGGATTTCATTTCTTTGTCCATGGCTTTTTATCACTTTACTTGTTCAATTTTAGGTAATGCCAAAAGTTCCTTAACCCATACCACACATTACACACCTTTTCTTCAGTAGCAGAATACTTGTCAGAATTCCCTTGTTCCATCACTCTGACCTGTATGGCATTAACTGGTCCTGTTTCAACCCTCTCTGGCTTCATATCTGAGTCATCATCTTCTCCTGATTCTGTTTCTAGTTCTATTTTAGCTTCTCTTCCCTGAACGCTGACATTGTCACTAAGTGAGTTACCATCACTAAGTGGGTCACCATCACTAAATGGATCATTATAAAAATTGGCATCAATTCTAGCAGACCTTGAAATCACAATTCTTTTACTTCCATCGCTAAAGCAATAACTCTTTGAGTCAGGCTCATCGCCTGTAAACTTGAGCTTTCTAGCCTTTGGTTGACCTTTTTTCCTGATTGCTTTTGAAATATGCACCCATGCATTGCTTCCAAACACCCTTTAATGTGTCAGAGATGGCTTCTCCCATATAACACTGCATATGGAGTATCATTTATAGATGAACTCCACAGCCTATTGATTAAATAATTAGCAGTCAACATGGCTTCACCCCAATATGACCTGCTCAGACCAGAATTCTCCAACAGTGAGTCCTTCATTGTTTGTAAGACACCATTCCTCCTCTCAGAACCATTTTCAGCTGCTGTGTATGGATTTGTGTATCTTGTTTTACTCCTACCACTGTTGAAAACTTGCTGACATGAATTTTGAATCTGTCAATTTGTATCTCCTTTATACAAAGCTTACCCATTGCTTAAATTTATGTAGCACCTTTATTTTACTCTTCACTAAATAGCCCAAACCTGCTGTTATCATTTACAATGACCAGCACATACTTAGCTCCTCCCAAACTGGCTTGCATTGGCCCAAATCTGCAGGTACCAGCTCTAGAGCTCTTGTCTTCCTTGTGCTACTTTTGTTCAGTGGGAATGCCTTGGACTTTGATGATTTACATACCACACAGAAGGATATAGTTTGTCATTATTATTATTGCTCTTGATCTGTAGACTGTCAAGATAAATGGGATACTTCTGTAGTCACTGCCTAATTACCAATAGATGGACTGTACAATCCTTTTGAAAGATATTTGTAAAAGAAACTTTGTCCATAGGAAAACTACTGCATTGCCATCTCTTTTTCTTCCATAATTTACATAACTCTGAATTAAACAGTGCGTCAACCTCAAGCTATATTAATTATTTCTCCCCTTTATTTGAAACAATTAACCAGAGAGAATGAAAAACCTGCTGAAGCTCCTTTTCTAAATTGGAATGAAAGCAACAGAATTTCAAAGATGTTCTGGATTTGTATTTATGTGCATATGTGTCTGAGTGTTTGTAGTTAAATCTAAATCTAAACCTCTCTCTCTTTTTCTCCCCCCCCCTTTTTTTTTTCTCTCTCTCTCTCCCTTTCACACGCACAAACACACACACATCCCTCTAATGTGTTTGGTGGCAAAGCCTCAGAGTTTAACAAACTTCCAAAATGGAGGAGTGGGTTTGGAATAATCAGAGAACTCAGAGCCTGGATCTCAGAAATTTAAACTGGATTGCTTCTAGGGAAAAAATGTCCCTGTAAACACAACACTGCATGCCAGTAGCCCTATGCAGCAAAATGCTTCATGTGTTGGCTTTGAATAATTTGATTACTGATTAATAATTATTTCCTGTTATGGTGTGCATATTTGTTTTATTATGTTAGAACCTTTTTATATTTATAGCTGAAGTTTTGAAATTTTCAAGGAGAGAAGAGGATGAAATAAATCCTTAGATATTTGATGGCTTTCATCTGCTAAATTGGGGTGTCATTAATTTTCCTAGTATAAGGAAGATTGGTAAAGCATCTACTCAATACAACCACCTTAATTTCTGTGTGGTTGATTTCCAATGTTTCATTCTGACAAAACGGTGCAATAAATAAATACTTCATCTCAATCTCCTAGGAATAGCAATGGAGAATGGATAATGAGTCAGAGACAGAGGGGAAAATTCAGGTTTAGTAAAAGGAAATTAAATAATATCGAGGCTGGAACCTGATTAGTTCACTATCATTCATATACCACCCAGGTTGCACAGTAGTATTTTCATGCAGCAACATTATTCATTGAAGGAAAAGGAAATCAACATTAGAGGCTTCCAATTTCCACTATAATCACTTACAGGGATTCAAATGGAATGCTGCCTTCAAATCTATAGGACTGCATATGACTGTGCATTTCACAGACAGGTGACACAAGGCAATCCATTGGTTCTGCTCATCCACAAATAAAATATTTTCTTAGGTCAGCCAATTGGTGAGTTTTGTGTTCAAACATGTCATTCCAGATCTGGTCCTTTTTGCCCTAAGGGAGCCTAAAAACCAGAACATGGTTTGTTTTCACTCAAACTGGCCAAATCAGTCTTTCATTCATCCAGTCAGCTAATCAGTTGTTTGCTTCTCAGGAACACCTTGTACTCCTTTGTCAAGAAATGAAATATTTTCCAAGAGTGAAGATCATTATTACTCTAGACAAGAGAGCAAGTATGAATTTTCCAATTCATAATCTAAAACACTGATGCGTGATGCAAGGGCTTAAACTATTGAAATACTTTCTAGGACATTGTTAGATTGATTCAATTTGATCTGATCTGAAGGCTGGCCAATTCCATAATGTTTTTGGGCAGTTTATATTTTAATAACAGAAATATTGTGGAACAATCTGGAATGCAAAAACTCTTAAATGGAGCCGTAGTGGCACAGTGGTTAGACTGCAGGTCTAACTCACTGCTCACTCCAGGAGTTCAGTTCTGAGCAGCTCAAGGTGACTCAGCCGTCCATCCTTCTGAGGTCAATAAAATGAGGAGCCAGATTGTTAGGGGCAATAGGATGACTCTATAAACCGCTTTGAGAGGGCTGTAAAGCACTGTGAAACAGTATATAAGTTTAAGTGCTATTACTATTACTTTCGCAAGTCCTACTTCCAGCTTTCCAAATACAGGTTTCCCAAGGGTTATGTTCATGTCAAGGCCTCAATAAATTCAATAAGCATGGAACAATCAGTTATGGAACTACCTATGCTATTTATAACTTATGACTGTATGACTGTAACCTTGTTGCTTGTATCCTAATAATTTTTATTGACTGTTTCCTAGTATGATTTCATTGCTTATTGTACCCTATGACTATTGTTAAATGGTGTACCTTATGATTCTTGACTCTTAATGAATGTACCTTTTCTTTTATGTACACTGAGAGAATATGCACCAAGACAAATTCCTTGTGTGTCCAATCACACTTGGCCAATAAAGAATTCAATTCTATTCTATTCTAGTTTGACTAGTTTCACTTATTCCAATTTTATAGGGCAGTTCTACAATTTACATGATCTTCCATACCTTTAATTCTATCCATATCACCTCCATTCAGGTATTGGCAAGAACTTGTTTGACAAGCTGCAGACATAAGATGCCCCAATAAAGTTGGATTTCCCATTTTCTTTTAATGTTAAATATGGATTTGATAACACCATAATGACTTAATAATGTTTTTATTGTGTAATTTGCTCAGCTTGTTTTCTCCAAAATTTAACTCATGGTTTATTTGATATTGTAGTGTGTTTTTCTAACTTTGAATACTCTCCAACACAGTTGGTGAATTGTTTTGTTAATATATGTGACTATGACAGGAACATTATACCACCTAAGGAATATCTTTAATACACAATGATTTAGATTTATAAGGGTAATTTTGCCATATTTTATTCCAGTTCTCATATTTATTTCAGTCCCCAAGTCCCCAAAAGCATTTCTTATGTTTTTCTTTCCCATATTTCTTTCCCATATTTATTTCCAGTAGGAGTTATATATTTGAAAGACAAATCCTTTTGCTCCTCTATATTTCCAAATCGAACTAAATGTTCAAATTATGTTAAAGGTTTAGTACTTAACTTTAGTATTTTCTTATTTTCAAAAAAGTGTTTGAATATGGTCACCCATCATTTAAAAACAAACAAACAAAACAGCAGTATAGCCTTCAGCTTTTCGTCTTCAGTTGATTGAACTATCTATCAATTTTCTCTTTCTTTCTTTCTTTCTTTCTTTCTTTCTTTCTTTCTTTCTTTCT
>BLBF01000031.1:10886417-10911892 GCA_015471245.1 Laticauda colubrina
TCTTTCTTTCTTTCTTTCTTTCTTTCTTTCTTTCTTTCTTTCTTTCTTTCTTCCTTCCTTCCTTCCTTCCTTCCTTCTTTCCTTCCTTCTTGTATTAACAGAGGGATACAATCAAGATCAAGGGAAGTACTAATATCACTCTATAAAGCCTTAGTAAGACCACACCTAGAGTACTGCATCCAGTTCTGTTCACCACATTACACAAAAAAATGTTGAGACTCTAGAAAAAGTACAGAGAAGAGCAATCAGGATGATTGGGGAGTAGAGACTAAAACATATGAAGAACGGTTACAGGAACTGGGCTTGTCTAATCTAGTAAAGGGAAGGACCAGGGGAGACATGATAGCAGTCTTCCAATATTTGAGGAGCTGCCACAGAGAGGAAGGGGTCAAGCTATTTTCTAAAGCCCTTGTAGGTCGACAAAGAATAATGGATGGAAACTGAACAAGGAGAGAATTAACCTGAAAATAGGGAGAAACTTTCTGACAGTGAGAACAATCAACCAATGGAACAGCTTGCCTTCAGAAGTTGTGGGAGTGCCATCACTTGAGACCTTCAAGAAGAAATTGGACTGCCATCTGTCAAAAATGGTGTAGGGTCTCCCGCTTGGGTGGACGGTTGGACTAGATGACCTACAAGGTCCCTTCCAACTCTGTTTATCTGTTATCTGTTATCTTTCCTTCCTTCCTTCCATCCATTTGTCTGTCTATCTATCTGTCTAACCCTATTGTCTTGCATTTCTGAATTTCTTTGGACTCCAAATTGGAGAACATTTTCATTTAAAACAGGTACAGACAAAAAGAGAAACAAAGACAATCCATTATCCCAAAGTCTGCAAACTCAATTTTCAGTGGACCGTCCCAGTTATTCTAAGAAATTTTCTCCTGGTCCTTGGCTTCTTCAGAGACAAATATGCAAGTCTAGTGTTGGGATGCTCCACTCAGATGAGAAAATGGGAACCATTATTGAATAACAGCTGCTGAATTATCAAATGTAATTTGAAGTCCACTGGAGCAAATAAACAGTATATTCTCTCTGGAATAGCTTCTCCAGACATCCAAGGAACAATTGCCAGTCAGAATGAGAAAAACAGCAACGGATGGATACTATCCTCTATACAATCATACTGCAGGCAGAGGTGGTATTCAGAAGGTTCTGACTAGTTCTGGAGAACTGGTAGCGCAATTTTGAGTAGTTCAGAAAATCGGCAAATATCATCTCTGATTGGAGATTTTACAGTACCCTTCCCCTGCTATGCTCACCAAGCCATGACCACAGTACTGGTAGAAAATTTTTTTTGAATCCCACTACTAATTGCAGGGAGGAGACATTTGAATGAGTGTGAAACTTTGTGCACAGCAACAAAAGCATGAAATACCAGAGAAACTTCAGCTAGAGAAGGAATAAGCAGAAATGACTATGAAACATTGCAGATAATGACATAAACATTAATGAGACAGCATAACTTCCTATAATTTGGTCATTTGGAAGATGTCAGATAACATTGCAAGGTCAAGAGTCATAGGGAGAAGCCACTGGATCAGAGACTTGCAATTGCAGTGAAAAGTAGACAATGCAATCTCTTCTACCTTGCCCGTTATTGGGAGAGACTGTCATCCAATTACAGGACTTCACTGACACCATTCATGAGGACTGAAATGTAGAAAGATAAATGCGGTGATGAACAATCATGAGAAGAAGATCTATTCTCAACAAATCTCTATGGGATAGGCAAGAATACCTCAGGAAATCATATTCTAAGATGATGCTATTCCTTATATAGCTTGTGCAAAGTTTTCAACAGCAGGTAGCAAAGTCAGATTCTGAATAGAATACTTGACAAGTCTCAAATCAGATCTTGGGTTTGAAGGAAAAGCGCACTACCAGTAGCAACCAGGAACTTCAGTGTCAATGCAAATTTCATTTGGTAAAAGCATGTTAATATGTTCTCCATATAGACATTTCTAAATGCTGACACTGCAAGATTAGAATTCAGTATAGAAAATGTAGAGTAAAATACAAACACACTGTACTTGACATAGTGTGATGAGAATAGACATGACCACACATAGAGTTGTAGGTTTTCACTTGCTAGAGTTTTATATGTTTTGCTTTCTGCTGCCACATTTCATTGTGACTTTATCTATGTTCATTCAATCCAGCTCTGCCCATCACAGTCACCTCCTGACAAACCACCCCTGCTAAACCATTGAGAGAACAGACTTCCATAAACAAAGCAGGTTTCTGTTAAGATAAAATCTACTGATCTCATTATTGATTGCCTGCTTTCCGGGAGGGTTTTTTGTTTCCTGGAAGTTTGATATGGGGCAGCAGAGGTGACAACAGATTGGCACTGAGACCTGGAAATTAAATGGCCAACTATTAGATCAATGTCATCTATGGAGAGGCCAAAGTGTTTGGAAAAAGCATTAGGTGCTGTCTCGACTTAATCTTTCTCTCCTTTCTTTATCTTGAATCTGTAAGGATCCCTCCCAGGCAATTTACTTTACCAATTGATGATTTCTACCACACAAATGTATCTTTTTGTAGAATTATTGAATGATTCTGCAATTTGAACATTTTGAATCCTTGTATCCTTAGGATAAAGGAAACAAAAGAATCTGGAAAAAGAAAAATACTGCCACAAAATTGTTGATTGAAATCTCCAAGTTTGAGCTTTCTAATTAATCCAACTATAAATGGCAATCTCTGACAACTAAGGTTGAATCATAACTGTGATCAGCTTGTAGCAAAGTTTCAGCTGATATTTGAAGTTTATAGTGTCTTTAATTAGGAAGTCTTTGATCCAGATCCTCATTCTGCCATGAAATTAATTCATTGACCATAAACAATACAGTCTACCCTATCTAACTGGTTGTAAATCAGAAGCTCATCCTTCTCATTTTATTTAATCCAATAAAACATACACTAGCAATATACTGTATTATATGATTCAGATGGGGGGGAAATCTAGGGGACTATGAATTTTCCACAAATCTGGTAGCTTTCCATTCTCATAACTTTTAAAGGTATATCCAAATCCAACAAGTCTCCACATCTGACATTGTAAAATTTTCTTCGCTGATTTTGCTATTTTTCATCCTGTTCTTAAGAGAACTGAATACCCTAACCTTAAATGTCCACCTTGGCTATTGCAGTACAAGTACAATATCAAAATTCTGTTCTAGTGGAATGAAATACAATTTAAGTCTCAGTGAAATATGCTAATTAAGTAAGGGGTGTACTGAGGTACTAGATGCTGCAATTCAAGCTTACTGGGTTTTGTTTTGTTAGGTAGCCAGCTAGTTGTGCAAATATGTCTTAAGCATTTAATGCACAGAAAATCCAATAAGTGAATCTGTCACTTCTGGTTTTCCTCAGGTTCTCGTTTTTCCCCCCATTACTTTGAGCTTTTCTTTGCACGATTCTTTTAACATATGATCACTTAAACCACAATGTTTTTGCATGTCCTTTCCCCATTTATACATATTTCTGTATGCCTTTTTCCAAGAGAGGGTATTACAAGAATCAGAGAGGCATGAAATTAGGTAAGTTTGCATTAAAATGCAAACTGAATAAATTTCTTGCCTACCTCTAGTGTGTAGTGATTTAGAAAACGTGTCTTCCTTTTTCTTTGCAAAATGAAGGACTATAGGAAATTGAAAATGGAATCCAAAAGCACAAACTGTAGTAGAAAATTTGCAGCATACTTTATTTAATAGGGGAAAGCCGCCCAGAGTCATTTTGTAGGGGACAAATGGCGGAATAAAATTTTAATAAATTAAAATAAAGAAATCGAATTCTACAGGATTTGGGGCAAAATAATTGATCCAAGGAGACTGATCAGGATATCTTGTTAGATGTTCCTGGGAAATATCCACTTTATCCCCCAACATTTCACTAAAGGAGACTAGGGTGTGTGGGTCATTGATATTACAATCCCTAATAAAATAAATAACTTGCAAATTTTTCAGAGATTTCTTAAACCTATCCAAAATGATGAGATTTTTCAACACAGTATCTAACACATTTGGCACCTCATTACCTCTGGTTCCTGGTGCTTGCTTCCAACTGTTGACTTTTCCTTCTGTTTAAATGTCCTCCTAAAACCATCATCATTATTTATGTTCAAAGAGCAAACACATTTAACTGCATACATTAAAAAACTATCCTGATTCACATTTAAAAGCAAGGTAGTATATATCAAAATAAAACCATCAGAATAGCCACAGTATTAAACAATAACAATGGTAATAGCACAGAAATAGGCTACCCTTGTGGAGATCTGAGAAACTCTGTCAAATAAAATATATTCTCCTTCAAACTTTCAAGGCTGTTGGTTAGAAGTGACACTATTACAACTGCCTGCCAGGCTGAATAGAAAGGCAACATGGGAGAATCTGAGAAAGGGTCTCTCTTTTCCCACTGGGAAAACTTTTCTCATGCAGAGAAATGTTATTAAATTTTCTTTCCAGAGATGTGGCTCATTGAACCTTGTAAGTGTGAAGGTATTTCAGCAAGATGGACGTAAAATATCAGTTAAATAAGTGGCATAGAAGGATAGTGTTCCAATCAAATCCATCCCACACAAGAAGAAATTTGAGATTTGGTCTGTTTGGAGACCTTTAGCAGAAGCTTATTGTTCCAGCTCCAGGACAGATCTCAAAGCCAAGGAAGATGAAATATTGAGCCAACTGGTCACAAAAGATTATTCTCCAGTCTATGCTCATCTTCAATTCTGGTAGGAAACTATCCTATAAAATTTATTTATTTTGAATTGGCTTTTTATGCTGTTACAATTGGGCCAAATGGGCTTTGGTAAAAAATTTACTCAAGCCATCAAAATAATATATCATAAACAAACTACAAAGGTTATGATAAATGGAGAGTTAACAGATTTTATAGATATAAGAAAAGGGACCAGACAAGGCTGTCCACTGTCGCCTCTGTTGTTTGTGTTAACACTGGAAGTGCTGAATAGGAACATCAGAGAAAAAAAAGAAATGAAATGAATGAAAATTTAAAAAGAAGAATAAATTACAAGCTTTTGCAGATGACCTGGTATTTATATTAGAGGATCCATTGGAGTCAGCATCTAAACTGATAGAAAAGATAGAAGAGTATGGGAAAGTAGCAGGTTTGAAAATAAATAAAGACAAAACAAAGATTTTAGCAAAGAACATGTTAGTAAGACGAAAGAAAGAATTGGAGGAAGTTTTGGGAGGAAGATTCAGGTCACAAACAAGGTTAAGTATTAAGTATTAAGGATACTTATAACACCAAGATGTAGCACACTTAAGGAGGACAATTATTTCAAACTTAAACAACAGAATGCAACAGACTTGACAAAATGGGAAAATTTACAATTATTACTGATTGGGAGAATATCTACAATTAAGATGAATGTATTGCCTACAGTCTTATACTTGTTCCAGACAATTCCAATCAGATTAGGGATTTTTTTTTTTTTAAGATTTAAATAAAATAGTGCTAAAATACATTTGGCAAGGGAAGAAAGTGAGAATAAAACTTAAATTATGACAATATGCAAGAATAAGAGGAGGATTTGCTTTGCCAAATTGGGAATTATACTACCAAGCAACGAGTCTGGTGTGAGTAAAGGAGTGGATAATACTAAGGAATGCTAGACTTTTGAATTTAGAAGGATATGATTTGATGTTAGGATGGCATGCCTTTCTCTGGTATAAGGGAACTTAAATGCAAGGGTATTTTAGAAGACATATTTGAGAAGCATTGTTTCTAAACTGGCAGAAGATAAAAAAGCAATATTATTTTAAAATTCCACTAGGTTATCCACTATTGAAGCTTTTTCCTATCCAATAATATATAAAAAGGAACAAACAGTTAAATATGGTGAGATATTGAATGAAAAGGATGAACTTAAATCTATGCAAGTGTTGGAAGAACAAGGTGTAAAAATGAATTGGTTTTCATATTTGCAAATACACTCTAGATTTGATAAAGATGTTACATGATAAGTTGACTGATTTAGATAAAATTTTGACAGGTTCTGATGAAAAAGTAATCAAAAAAAACTTTATGAACATTTGCTGGAGTTTAAATTAGAGGAAGAACAAGTAAAAGAAACAATGATTGCGTGGGGGAAAAATTTCAGATATGGGATTGACTTAGATAAATGGCAAAAGTTGTGGTCTCAAAATGACAATGTCAACTGCATATAAAGAAAATTTGTATAAGATGTTTTACAGGTGGTACTTACCCTTGACGAGAATTACCAGGATGTTCAAGAATAAATCGGATAAATGTTGGAAATGTCATCAGATACCTGGTTCATATTACCACATGTGTTGGACATGCTCAGATGCAAAAAGATATTGGACGATAATCCACACATGATTGGAAAAAATGATAAAACAACACATAGTCTTTAAACCTGAGATGTTTTTATTGGGAATTATACCAGAAATATATTGTAAAGAGTTGAAATATTTGATTGTAAATGTTTTAACAGTATTTGCAGTATTAGAACTGTATTTGCTAAGAACTGGAAAAAAGAAAAAATACTTATGCAGGAGGAAATTATTAAGAAAATCATGGACTGTGCCAAAATGAGTAAATTGACATTTGAAATTGGAGAACAAGAGGATAAACAATTTTATATGATATGGGATTTATTTTATCAATGGTTAGATAAAAAGACATGGTAAATAAATAGATTAATAAGCCTTACAATAAAAGTTAATAGATTGATATGGAACACAATATAAAATATATAATCATTGGATGAATGTATCAGATTAAATTATAATGAAAATTAGAATATCTCGTATAAAATGATGGAAAAATAGTCAAATGAATGTTTAATAATTGATATTATATAAGCACAAGCTAGATCGATAAGGTGAGAATTTATATAACTTGTGATAAAAAAAACGATAGCACAAAAGATTGTAACCAACTGACACACTGTATTTATACAATTGAAAGATGGTTTTATATATTTATGTTTTGTTTGTATGTTTGTTGTAAAAAAATAAAAACTTTGTAATAAAAAAAATATTTATTTATTTATTTGTAAAATTTATTGCCCATCCATCTTACCACATGGTATTCTCTGGGTGGCTTACAATCATATTAAGAATACAAATCAAGAAAATTATGGTGTTATCGGTAAAAAGTCAACTTTAGACCAAATTTGAGATGACTAAACCACATATTTGCTTTCCAAACCACATATCAAAACACATACTTGCTTGCATTAAATTAGTCTCCAGAGTTGGGATTCATCCAGGGATTCACAACAAACTTAATTTAAACAGAACTATTTTTATTAGGCTTGAATCATGGTGATCGCAAATCTGTGTGCAGTATAATTGATGACTAATTACGTTTGCTGTGAAGATTTTGCTGTGACAGGTGCAAAACTTCTACCATTGTAGTTGACATAATGCAAAATACCATTAACAAGTCTGAACAACATAAACAGCCTTTAGTTGTTCTTTCCAGATTGTTCAGGACCTGAAAGGAAATGACCAGGTACTTATACACTCAAGTTTAATAGAGGGCACATTACTTTTCTAAGTGTGATGCAGATGAGAAAACAATTGCTTCTGTTTTACGATTCTTGATGATTGGTCTTTCTACTGCATAATTACAGGTAAAAGTTCAGAGACTTTGCTGTAAGACCATTTGAGTTGTAAAGAGAACAGCTGCATTATCCACATAAAGAATTGAAATGAATGTGTTGGTTAATTTTGAAGGGTAGAACTCTGGTCAATGCTTAACGTAAACAAACATCATACAAATTAAAAAGGAAGTCCATGATTGCCCTGCATGAACATATTGTAGTATCATAATCAAGGAAAGAAGTGTCAATTGATAGAAAAGGCAGCCACAGTCACATACAACACCCTCACTAAAATCCACCTGCTTTCCAGAAACCCTGAAATTCTATTTTGTACTATCTATTCAATTAAAATCTTCCTGGAAATTTACAGATTGATAAATAATACTTCAGAACTGCTGCCTCATTTGCTGTGAAGCCTTTACTGTAAAGAAATAGTTTGAAAGTAGAAAGAACTATACAGGGACAAACAACATCAGGAAGACATAGACTGTTTCAGATCTACTTTAAAGATTACAGATTAACAGAGTTGAAAGGGACCTTGTCGGTCATCTAGTCCAACCCCCCTACCCAAGCAGGAGATCCTACACCATTTCTAACAGATGACAGTCCAGTCTCTTTTTTAGATTTCTAGCACGGGTGGTATTCTTCTGGTTCAGCCCAGTTTTGGCATACTTGTAGCACCAAAGAACAGTGGAGACTGAACTGGTTCTCTAAGACACTCTGCTATTGGGTCCACCCACCTGCCTGGGCTCCCATACTGACCTTTGTGTCCTGCTTCTGAAGTGCAGCTGCTTTGCACAGCTCAACAGATTGCCACGTGTCAGCTGCTGAAGTGACTGGGAGAGTGCAGGCTTGCAGAAGGTGAGTCGGAAAGCCTCTGTGCTTGTGCAAAATGCACATTTGGGGCATTTGATGCTGCTGCTGGTGCTGCTGGTGTTGCTGCTGCAGCTAGTACTGCTGCTGCTGCTGCTGCTGCTGCTACTGCTGCTGTGGTGGACCAGCCCCAAGGCCCTCAAAGCCCTGCTGCTGAAGGCCCTGCTGCTCAAGTCCCTGAAGGCCCTGCTCAAGCCCCTGCCAGAGGGAGAAAGAGGCAAGGGAAGGAGAAGGGAGAGAGGAAACAGTACACCATTTCTGAGGACCATGAGGAGGAGGTGCTGGAATGGCTGAGGGAGAACGAGTACCTGTGGAGAAAGGGCCACAGACTCTATCACGACACCAAGAAGAAACAGGCAGCATGGAGAGACAAGGCAGAGAGCCTGAGCTACACTTCAGACCTACTCCTTGGATGGTGGAAGCACATGCACACCTGGTATGGCAAGCTACACCTCAAGAAATCCAGGCAGGCCGCTGTCAAGCTCACTGACCGGGAGATGTACATCATGGTCAAGTGCAGTTTCCTGGAGGGTGAGGTCCGCCACCAAGGAGCAGCCCCTCTGACACCCCTCTCCCTCAGACAGCCCACAAATAGCCAGTCCCCTTCCAGCCAGAAGCCAGCTACCCTGTCCAGGCAGGTGTCTTCAGAGGGCCCCATGGCAGAGACCCCCCCAACAGCTGCACTCCCCATTCCCGCCAGACTTGGAGGATCCCCTGTCTCAGATGGAGCAAGAAGAAGCAGCCACCAGAAACCAACCCACACCCACACCCAGCTCCACCTCCACAGAAAGTAGGCAGAGAGGCAGACTGGAGGGACAGAGCCACACTGTCCTCTTGGAGATCAGGGACACAATAAAAGCCAGCACAGATCTCCTTCCCAGCTGGTCCACTTCGACATTCCATCCTCTAACCGCAAGCCCTTCCTCACGTACGTGAGCCAGACCCTCATGGACATGCCCGAGGCCCAGTACCAGGTGATGAAGGAGAGAATCACAGCTCTTCTGCACAACCCTGAAGGCCCAGCTGAAGCTGCTCCTACCCAGTCCAGGTCTGCTCCTCCACCCCAGGCAATGTCACAGCCCTTCCATGGCTTTCAACAGCCCCTCATCTACCAAGGCTACGATGACCAGGACTTCCCACAGCAGAAGCAGAACTTCCCAGTCCAGGCCCATGTTCATCGCACGCCACAGAGTCCAGTCCTCACCCAGCTGCAGACCAGACAGCCCCACTACACTCCTCCTTCCTCTACCCCACAACCAAGCCCCTTAACGGACAAACTGTCATCAGTCTTGTGCCTGACATCCCAAGTACTTGATGAAGGGCCTCTCAACCTCACGGAACTGAGTCAGCTCTCTGAGAGCTTCCTGAACACACCATCCCCTGTTGTACTCTCGGGGTCAAGCACCCCACTGGTGCCTCAGACCAGCACTCAAGCCACAACCACCTCCACAGTCCCTGCCCGCTTAACAGCTGAGACCATGGACATGACTCAGAGTGACTGAGAATAGTGCCAGAGACTGAGTTGTTACTTGTTCACTATATTTTTGCTTAAGACACTTTACTCAGTTCATTTTGCTTTTTTAATAAAGTCATACAGTTTACTTAAGACAGTGAATAAAGGTTATCTTGGCTTAACACACTTAATTCAGTTTACTTGGTTCATTTTGCTTATTTAATAAAGTCATAAACGTTTTCTAAGACAGTTAATAAAGGTTATCTTTGCTTGAGACACTTGATTCATTTTTTTTTACTTAATAAAGTGTTGGTGAAAACCTTGAACAAATGGTTAAGACTTTGCATGCTTGTGGGATAGATAAGGATAGTTGTGGGATAGATAAGGATAGTTGTGGGATAGATAAGGATAGTTGTGGGATAAATCTCCAATGGGACTGTATGGTCCACCCTTCCAGCTGCCACACATATGGCCCTTTATTATCAATAACAATTTAATCATTGATCAACACATTTCAAAATAAACAAAGCTCTTTATTAATGCCCTATTCATTGCAGGACCAGTCAACATACATGGCACAATCTCATCAATGTTATGAGAGGCTCAAGGAAGCATCCATTAATCATCTATCATCCTGTCTTGCCACTCCACTGCTCCAGCTGGGGAGTTGCACCAGTGTCTCAGGAGGTTGCGCTGCTTCTTCCCTTCACATGAAGCTCTGTTGGGGCCTTGTACACCCTCAGTGTCTATCAGGTTTTGCCCTTGCCTCCATTCACCAGGCTCCATGTCCCCATTCCCTTGTTGACAGTCCACAAGTCTGTTCTGCAACACTGGGTAGCGGGTGCGCATGAGATTGTGCAGGATGCAGCAAGCTTCCACGATACTCCTCACAATCTCTGGGTGATGCTGCATGGTGGTGAGAAGTATCTGGAACCTGTTGGCCAGGATGCCAAAGGCGTTCTCCACCACCCGTCTTGCCCTGGACAGCCTGCAGTTGAAGATCCTCTCTTCACGGGTCAGGTATCTGGAAGTGTAGGGTTCTGAGGGAGAAGGCGTCATCACCAATGATGAAGTAGGGCGCATCTTGTGTGTCATTGGGTAGGGGTCTGGATCTGGAAAACCCATGATGAGGTTGCATTCCAGCCCATCCTTGAAATCACTGGCGTTGTATACTTGGTTATCAGAAGCTGACCCGTTGCCTGAAGCATTGATGTACATGAACTTGTAGTCAGCATCAACCATGGCAAAGAGGATGATACTGAAGAAGCCCTTGTAGTTGAAATAAGTGGACCCAGAGTTGGCTGAAGCTTTGCAGGCCACGTGCTTCCCATCTATGGCTCCAACGGTGTGGGAAAAGTTCCACCTCTGATACTACTCTTCTGCAAGTTTCCTCCAGCCTTGTTCAGCAGTGGGACACTTGAGGAGCTCCTCCACGTATTCTTCGATAATGGCCTGCACCACTTCTCTGACCACAATGCTAATGGTGTTGTGTGGCACCCTCCACACATACTGCATGTTTTTGTATGTGGTTCCAGAGGCCAGGTGGCGCAGAGTCAGTGCCACCTTCAGTCCAGGGTCCAGGCTGGGCCAGAAGTTGGTGCTCTGCTTGGTCAACCTGGGTCTCAGACATTCTACAAGTTCGTCAAACATGGCTGGTGGCATCCTCATGAAGTGATGGAATGCACGAGTGTCTTCATTCCTCAGTTCCACCATCAGCTTGTCATTATCCAAACTTCACTCTTCTCCCGATCCATCGTTGGACCCATACAGCTCTTGGACATCTCCTTCTTCTCCTTGCATAGAAAAGATGAAACAGTCTGAACAGGGCTTGATTCTGGTGATGAATGATGGCAGCTACCATACGGACTGATCCATGGTGGAGAACAATGAATGATGTGGAAGACCAAGACCAAGGGTGAAGAGGTCTGTACACCACGGCTGCTGGACTCATCCTGAGATACGATGATTTCCTCCCCTTTTTTATAGGAAATATCGGTAGTCCACTAGGTGTCCTTCTACATACTTTAGACATACTGCAGACATCCTAAATATCCCAGATACGTCCCATATACAAATGTTTTGTCCATTTTAATTCTTTATATATGAGATGCATCCGCTTACATCCTTTCTATTTCCGTGCTACTAACGCTGTGTGGATGTTCCGTTTACCTTTCATTTCCTCCCTCTTTCCATTTTCAGCTGCAGCGGATGTGAGTTGCGTGGATGGCCATAGGATGCCGAGAGGATACAGCGGACGTTTAATGGACGATAACGGACATAGAATGTTTCTTGCCCATATATGCCACAGATGTACATCGTACGCGGCGGAAAGTTCATCCGCTCAAAAAGTTTTGTGCAGCTTGTCAAAACTTCTTGCACAGATGAAATCTCAGTGGACGGATGCTGGAGGGATACAGCGTATGAAACACGTATGCAGTGAGTACACAACGGATGCATCGCGTTTTCCAATGGATGGCAAGCTTTTTTTAACATTTTACATCCTCTTTGCATCCGTTGATGCAGTGGGACAGGGGCTTTAGAGAAAGACTGCAAAATAGCCTTTGAAACAAAGGCTATTTAAACTGGTATTTAAAAGGTATTTAAACTGGAAATACTTCCATTCTTCACTTTGAGAAATAATAATTATGTTGAATGGCAAAATTTATTTATCTCATTCTATTAATTGATATAAAGTATATGCTATACACTTCACTCATGTTCTACAATGGCAACAAAACAAGATGTTGCTTTACATTACTGGATTTTAAGTTCTTTATATTGTTATCTCAGCATGATTATTAGAATGAAATGAAATTTAATGTGTTTTGAATACCATATATTCCAGAATATGTGGAGGCATGGAGTAAGAAGCTGAGTGGCTAACACCTCCATGGGCAATTAAAAGTATCATAAATAATTTATCTGTAGATTTCAAATAACAGTTAACAATGATTTTGCATATATTGGATATATTTGCGTAATTTTAGAAAGAAATTGAGGCTTTCAGCTATAGTATGAGATCAAAATCCAACTAAATTTTATTTTGTATTTTTAGTTTGTAAAAAATGAATTGTGGTAGCTCCTAATAAAATGGGAGCCAAACAAATTTTGCTCTTATCATATAGGTCACTGAATCTTTGCTGAAAAGAATTAGATTTTTCCTGTTCAGTTTCTATGATCTATGCTGAAATCTGAAGTTCAAATGTGAAATCATTCGGTTGACATTAGTAGTGATGAATGTAAAACTTGTAGGTATATCGTTGCACATAGCAATCAAAGAACTGTAGTGAGAATGAGGTGTTAGCTTCATTTTATTCATTTATGAAAATATTTAATGATGCTCTTTCCCTAATAATATTCTGTTTACAGAATTCTCATGGGTATAAGAAGGAAAATGAATGAATGCTTCAATTATATGTGAAAAAATCCACTATATTTGACTCACTTTATATGAACCTGACTAAGTTAAAAATTAAGATATGATTTATTTGTAGCACCACATGTAATTTTATCAGGGCGCAGGGAACCGGCATATACTGGAGTTCTTCTAAGTCAGTACCATTTATAATCATTGACAAAAGATGGTGGTTTGAGGCAGAAATATTTTGTATCATCATTTACAGATGCCTAGGCATGGATTTTCTTCATTTTGCCATGTATTCTGTGCCTGAGACAGGGTTGTTGTTGTTGTTTTTTTGCCTTCTGTTTTTATATATTTTCCTCTTGAGCACAATAAATGGAATTTTGAATCCAGATCTTCAAAAATCTCTCTTTCTGTGGAAAAAAATCCTATTCATTTAAGCCAATTTCAAGATGCACATGCACCCAGAATACTGAGCTTGTCAGTTTTTCTTCTGAACATCAGAAATCCAGAGAAAGCCAACCTGCATGAAGGGAAGAAAAAAAAAGAGGGTGAGGAAAACTACTGTAGTTAATGAGTTTCTTCACCAAAATCATTAATCTGGTTTAAAAGGAAAAGAATGCTGATAAGGATCCTATATTCACAGGAAGAACAAGGAAGATGGCTGGCCCAGATCACTGTTGCTATTAGGAAGGGGTGCTTTAATTGCCTTTTTTCATATCTATCAAAATGGATGTTGGAGACAAAAGTCTTTTCGATGGCAAGCAGGTGAAATAGAATGAAACCTCTCCTTCTAACAATTTTACTTTTGCAAAAATGAAGGAAAGGAAAGAAAAAAGGATACCAGGGACGAATCAACTAATATTAGCAGAAGTTTAACATCACTTTAAAAGAAAGAGATTGACCTACTGAGAAACTACATGAGTAAATGTGTAGCAATACACTGATTATTACTGTTTCCCCTCAGGCAAATACCTCTCTTAAGCATAAGCTGCACTGGAACATTTTGTTTTATTACCTTGTGAGATAAGTGAGGGAAAAAGCCTTTAGTACCTGGGGAATTAAAAAAAAAATCAGACTTGTCATATCAGTGTCTGCTCTCAATTTCATGCCGGGTGCATAATTATAACAGTGTTTAAATTGAGCCCAGAAGAAAGATGGGTTCAAGTGCAAATTAATTTTAGATTATCACAACAAAGGCAATCAAATCTCAACAAGCTTGCCAGCAAAATACTTTGCTGAGGTCCCCAGGTCCCTTTCCGCCCCCAACTTACAACAAAGACCTTTCAGCTCAAATTAAGCTAATGATCTAATGTAACACTTCTGCCTACCTTTCAGATTTTTATTATTGATTTTGATTCAACGTAGCCGGGTGGGGGAATGAGGGGAAACCAGGAGGGTGGGGACAGAGAGATATATCAGTATTTAATGTCAGCTGAGTGACAAAATAAACAGTCAACAGTCTTGACAAGATCTGTGCGGTGTCAGATTGTCTTAGCTGGTAGAAACTATCAGACTGAATTGACAGAGAGAGACTTGAATTTTATCTGAGCCCTTTTTCCTCATTCAGGCAGAAGCCAAAGCCAGTGGCAACTTCACCTTCCCTACCTATCTTTCAGCACAGCTTTTATAGAAATCCAACATCTTACTCTATCCTATGGGAACTTGCTAGGGGAATGAAGAGAATCAAGTATGGAGGGGGGGGCGGTCAAGTCAAGCCTCATTACCTCCTCATTACCTTTGCAAAAGTGGAGTGAGAGAAAATTTTATCTAGGGAACACAAGCTTGGGAATCTCATTGAGAGTTCAGTCTGGTTATTGCACAGCCAACCATGGAAAGCTGCCTCTGTGGGATTAAAGTTTTCTCCCCATTCCTCTATAGTAATGATCTGCTCATTAAGGTTTTTAAGGGAAATTACTATCACTTATCATTATGCCAGTCACTCAGTAAGCAGCATTATACTAGGAGTATCAGTCAAAGCTTCCCCCCCCTTATTTTTCCCTTTGCTCTCTGATAATCATGTGGAATTAAAGAAAACAGAAATTCCAACGTTGGTTTTTATAATTCCAGATTCATATATATGTAATTTCTGTACACGAGTATTTGGTTACATGCCCCTAGGTCAGACACAGAAGATAAAATTTTAAATTTGTTGGGAAAGGAAGATGAGATTACACCATTCGGAAATAAATCCCTCTTTTGCTCTTACAAACCCTGCATTTTGATAACAAGAGATTGTCTAAGAATTTTTAAGCATGGTTATTGAATGAGGAGGCTATTTATTTGACCAAACGGTGGGTCACAAAATAATTTAAAATAACAACAACAACAGCAGCAGCAGCAAGTAGAAATAATTTAATTGTTTTTCATCTGCTGGAGAGAATCTAGCTTCAGTTTTGTGGAAGGTTTTGTAAAAAGTCACTGACCCTTTGACTTTCTGCTCTCTATAAAGCAAGCCTAATCCCTTTCTGCATCTATGTTTCTTCAGCTTTTGGATTCTATATTTTTAGTGTTATTGTAATGACACATGTTTTTGCTTAAAGACACTTCCAGTCCAACTTTTGTAATGAGCCACAGTTAACATTTGGTTAAATTAAAAACAAACAAATAAAAATGCTTAATTCATTCATTAGTTAGTTCATTAGCTGGCATCTTTGCAAAAAAATATTTCCATGGTTTGTTTTGTTTATCTTCTTTTTTTCCTTTGGTCCTCCTGGTTTCCACCACATGCAGGATCATCTGCAAAAAGGAAAACTATTAATCTGACCTCAGAACTCAGAGTTTCTACAAATTGTGTTTGGCTTGGAGAATCCCAACATGTCATCTCCTTGTCCAGAGGCCAAGTCAGTTGCAGAAACTGAACAATGCAGACCCTCTACCAGAGTTTTCAGCTTTTCCTCCACTGGAGGGAGCTGTAACTGAAGGCCACAGGCTTCACTGTTGAAAAGAAGAGTTATGCTTTTTTTCTTTTGTCTCCTCCCACTTTGCCAGAACAAAAAAACAAACAAAAAAAACAGCAGCAAAATGTAAATGCTAGCAATCATATATGTGAAAGAATTCCTGATGAATGTTTCCTTGGCTTGTTGCTCCCTAGTACTTTAAAAGGTTTATTATTATTTTTATTGTGTGCTGCACACAATACAGGTAGTCCTCAACTTACAATAGTTCATTTAGTAACCGTTCAAAGTTACAATGGTTCTGAAAATTTTCTTTCACATTTACGACCATTGTGCGTGCTCCTGGTCACATGATCAAAATTCAAATGTTTGGCAAGTGATTCATATTTATGATGCTTGCTATATCCCTGGGTCATGTGATCATCCATTGTGATCTTCTGACAAGCAAAGTCAATGGGAAAACCAAATTCACTTAACAACCATGTTATTAACTTAACACCTGCACTGATTCACTTAATAACTGTGGCAAGAAAGTTCATAAGAAGGGGCAAACATAACATTTAGCATCATAACATTTAGGCTCAATTGTAGTCGTAAGTTGTGGACTACCTATTACTGTTGTGGAAAAGACCATTTTAAATTGTTGTTTATCTACCAGATAATGATGTCGTTTTTCATGCACTTGAGCTGATAATCTCATTTTCACACAAAAAAGTGAATTGTATGGTTTCTAAATTTGTTTTTTCATGAACCAGCTGATAAAAGCTAAGATCACCATATCTGAGCTGGGAAATGAGAGAAGAAAGTAAAAGGCAACATGTCTTGCATTTAGTAGTTTCCTCATTTCTGCAGCTCAACTATGGTCACCTTATATATAATGAGGCAACAGATAAAACAATTGCATTAACAATTAAACCCATTAATCATGTCATACATGTGCTTTTTAGGCAGGGATTAGAGCCAACACATTCAGAGAGGTAATCAGGTTAATTTTTGCAGCAAGAATAGCAAAGAGCTGTATGATATGTGACAGCTAGATGGCCAACAAAGTAATTGTTGTTGTAGGTTGTTTTTTTGTTGTTCTTTACAAACAACAAATGTTCACTGTATGCCATAATAAATTCACCTATCTTTGAGATGCAGCAAAACACAGAACTCTTAATTTGGACATGTAGATATATCTCTAGAGCCAGGGGCTTATAAATAACAAAGGAAGGAGAGATGAGCTTTAGGGCACTGGGGGCTCTGGATACTCTTTCCTTCACACCTTCAAAACATTTGATCATATGACTAGGGTCCTAATAGGAGCCCTAGTGAAGGAGCAGCACAGAAGGAAGGGGGAAATAAGAGAGGAAAAATGCAACTGCTGCTACTTACAGATCTCATGTAAATAGAGTGGATAGAACTACATAATAGAAGCAGAACCCTAGCAGGTCCTGTCTTTGTTGGCTAGTTCTTGCCTGGGGCTCCAGCAATGTCAAGGAAGTGACTCCTTTTCTCACCTGGCTTCAATTACTACACTGTATGTAGGAATGACCCTGGGAGACAGGAGGAAAAGATAGAGATTAGACAACTGTCATGCAAAAAATATCTCAGCCTGCAGAAGCAAAGGGGTTGTGGGAAGCATTTTAGAAGGAACCTTTCCTAGTTTTCAAGAGCATAGAAAGAAAAGGGGAGAAATACTTTAAGATTTGTAAAATTGATCTTTGTCCTTCAAGATAGTTCAAATAACAAACACTAAGTATGAATATTAACTCTATATTTATTAGAAGGTTACATGAACAGACTCTTGTAAGCCTGAAAATATTTATCCCTTCTTTTAGGGAGAGTTCCTTCTGAAACTCTGTGTCAGTGGACTGAGATATATTTTGCATAATGGTTGTTTAGTCTGCAACTCTTCCTCCTGTCTCCCAAGGTCATTCCCACATATCATTACAATTTTTGCCACTGAGGTAGGGTTTAGTGCCTAAATTCGTTTACAAACAGGGGCAGCAATGCCTTGGGCCCAGAAAGTTGTACTCACACCTTCAGTTAGAGTTCTGTGTGCATCACTTTGCGACTTTCCCTCTTCCCAATATAAAAAATATTTATTTCAATGAGCTAAAGCTACCACTTTTTAAACCTTCCTGAGAATGTGACAGAAATAACCCTCTCCCTTAGTAAGAATAAATAATGTGAATGAATACTAGCAGAAATAGACTCAGTGCCTCACTGAAACTGAAGAATCTCTCGATAACTGTGCATTATTTCTGAAATAATAAAATGTAGCAAGATCTGAGGGGACTTGCTGACAGCAAAAGTCCGTCAATCTTCATAGTTTCCTGTTCAGAGACTCCCAAGGCTCAAGTGTGAGCAATTAGCATTGCTAACTTTCTAGAAAGCGGTTTAAAAAAAGATAACTGGTACCATTAATTTACTACTAATGCTCTAATGTAACTTTCCCTCAAATCTGGTTTTACAGTCTTAATCAAAATAAGTAATTGTCCAAATTAAGACAAAATCTTTCATTTTCACAAAAGAGGGCAAATAATATCTCAGTAAAAAAATGAGCAGCTAAAACATATTTTATCTGACAAAACGAAACATCTTTGTAGGGATTCATTTAAAGTAGTATTTATATCTGGTGTGTCTATATATTACATAAATATTATGTACCTATATAAACTTCTATAAACACTTTAATCTCACACACCTGTGATCTGCTCCCTATATTTAATGGCTAACTCTTTTTCCTCAAATTGTGCCCAAGTTGTAGTTATTTCATGGACATTTCTGTAATGTTATTTTGGAAATAATAAGGCAGAGTTGTCATTAACTTCTTTCAGAGTGATTCTTGAGTTATAGCTTTGGAAACCTGGTAGCATCCCACTGGAGTACTAACTAGGAGTGACTCTGCTTAACTTCTGAATTTAGATGAAGTCACCCAGGTACAGCTATCTATGATGCTAGTTGTTTAATTCAGGAAAACCTCTACCTAGTTACCAATCATAACAAATGACAATGATATAAACCAAGGCTACCAGAATAACTCTGGGATACTGTTGTACTCAATACATGTCAGAAAGAAATACACTTTTCTAATGTCCTTTAGTGATAGCAAATCTGAAGGATTTGCAAACTCAGGGAACTTGGAATAACACACCTTTTCCACCCTAACAAACAATGTTAGTTTGACTGTCACTGCTTCTCCAAAAAAACACCATTGCACCAGCAATATCTTTGGCTTTTGGTCATTAAATTCAAAGCTCGGAGACAGAGATGAAAATCCTGTTATATTTCAATGAACTTCAGAGATTATTTATTTATATCTTTAAATGTAAAGGCTGGGCTGAATTCTGATGGCTTGGATGTCTTAAATTAAAAAAAAAATAAGAAAAAGAATTATGTGCATCAAAAACAAATAAACAAACATAAGGGATATCAAAGAAACAACCAACAGGGACTCAACATCTACTCTACCACAAGGTCTAGAAAAACAGTCAGGTTTTTGAAGACTTTCAGAATATTATAAAGGTGGCAGCCATATGGGTCTGAGTGTCCTTTTTCTTTAGATTAAATCTAAACTCATATCACATCTTGGTTAGTTGAATTAAGGAGCAAATGTACTAAGTTCAAGAGCTCAAGACAGTCCTTTAAGAAGCCACAGGAGAGATTGCTACCCATTCATTGTGTTACTTGGCTATTTTCAGCTATTTTCACCTGGGACACTAAAAAATGAACAAGTGAAACAATGGAAAAAAAGATTGCAGACCATTCTTTCCAACCCCTTTACCACCAGTGACCATAACCAAGATCTGTATTTCCTTTGTAAGAAAACAAAAGGTTTTGTATGTTTTGTGAGTTTCTGTTTTCCTGTTATGTTGCATCTGTGTTAATGGGAAGGATAGGATGGGTTGTATACTCCCTGACTCATGTGTCTGCAAAGAATAAAACAAGGCAGAAAAGGAAATATTTCCAACCTCATAAAGAGCAATTCATCTAAGGGTAATATGACCAGAAGTGATGAGGGAGGGAAACATAGGAATGGGGAAGGAGGCCTATGAATGGCACAGCAGGCAGCATGCCAAACAGCTGCCCATCTGCTTCTCCCATAGGGATACATTGTGGATGTTTTTTCTCCATTTTTTGTTCACAATTCCAAGTTCAACCAATTCTAAATTTGTTCTCTCTGCTGCTGCTTTCTACCACTCTAACCACATTGGTCCTGTTCTCCACAATTTTTGGAAATTTATCCTTTATATTGTTTTCTTTTGTTTCATTGGAAATAAAAAGTGTGGACCCAATGCAGATCCTTGGAAAAAACCACTGTTCATTGCTTTTGCTTTTAGTAGTTCCTAATTCATAAATAAAATTGTGTCTTTTAACCCATACTTTTTCAGAGTTCTTTGGTTATGCACTTTGCTCAAAACTTTGGAGAATCCAAATAAATAAATGTCTATCAAATTACCCTATCCACACCAGTACTGACACTTTCAAATAATGTTAAACCAAATCTCTCAATAAATTGGAGAATCTATGGTCCTCCAAAGTTAGTTAAATATTAATTACTACAGCCTTCTATAGGGTGGAACTTATGGAATTTGAAATATGATAAGTAGAATATCATAGTCCCTTAATCTCTAGTTTTGTCAAGTGATTAAATCACCAGGTCAGAAACCAAGAAACTGTAAATTCTAGTGCCATCTTAGACACGGAAGCTGGCTGGATGACTTTGGGCCAACCAATGTCTCTCAGCCCAACTCACTCATAGGATTGTTGTTATGGGGAAAATAGGAGGAGGAAAGATAAGGTATGCTCGCTGCCTTTAGTTATTGATAAAAAAAAATAAAGATGGGATAACATAACAAAACTAAATAAACACTGATAATTATGTACCCGTAGAAGCTGCACTGAAGATGTATTCTTCCACCAACTTGTTAATTAACATTTCCAATCATTTTCCTTGAATCAATTTAGATGCCATTTTAAAAATTGCAATTATGCTAATGATATTAGAAAAGTTGTATTATGAGGAACTTGTTTTCACAATGAATTGTTTTAGACATTTCAGCTGGATATTGTTTCGATTTGGTGATTTGCTCATTTAATTTAGCCAAAGTTGTAGAAAAAAATCCTTGGTCTCCAAACGTTCTTGGCTTGTAAACATAATCAATCAATACAGGATATTTGGAGCTGAACTTCAACATCTGAAGTCACAGACTCCTCATCCTTTTTCAAGAACATCTCCTGTTACAGATATACTTCTCTAGCTCTTTTTGAAAATATTAATTTAAGCAAGTGCCATAAGTCATCTAGACTGAAGATCCATGCAGAAATTTCACATTCTCCTCCGATTTTGAATTTTTCTGTAGAGCTTCTTTTTTAATGTTTAGTATGTGGATTACTATCTTTATAGCAAATAAAGCATACCTTTGAAAACATGTTCCACTCAAGGAAAACAAGAAAATTATGTGAAAGGCTGGGGCTTGTTTTTCTCCTATACAATGAAGAAAAAGAAAATCCTTCATAATTACATTATTATCTTAAGTTCTAAATTCCATGTAATATATGAAACACTTTGCATTCCTAAGGAAAGCTGGTAATCTCAAAATGGGCTATTTACAATTTTAAAAAGAATAAAGTGGGTAACTCTATTCATTAGTATAGCTCAATAGTTTCAGACATGAAACATTCCTTATAATTATCAAAAAAGTAGTTTTGAACATTCACCAATGGTTTGTGATTGCTCCTGTAAAAATTCTCCTGATGAATATTGTCATTCTTCCTTGAGTTTTGAGAACTTCGGACAAATTTAATGAGTTCTAAAATCATTTTTTTGAGGCATCAGTCAAATGAATTTACTAAATATTTATTTCAGAGGCAATAATGATGAAATTGACTCCAGTGAAGATGTCAAAGGAATTAAAAATCAGAGCTGGTACAACAGATAAAGTATCTTTTTAGGCCAAGGTCAACTCCTGGGGACTCCATGTATGTATATATGTATGTATGTATGTATGTATGTATGTATGTATGTATGTATGTATGCATGCATGCATGCATGCATATAGAGAGGGGAAGGGCTGGCATTGCCTTTTTCAAGCAATGTCAAACTGCTTAGAAGTTTATTTCTTAGCTTATGCATAGCACTGGGTGTTCTTGGTGATTGCCCATCTGCACGTTAACTAGATCTACCCCTGCTTAGCTTTTTGGGAGTCATTAAGCTTCAATAGGGTTGCCATCTAGCAGAGCAAAGACTTAAGATCTCAATATAATACAATATAATATAAACAGTCAAATCACATCTTCACCTCTGCAGTAAAAAATGCACAAGAAAAGAAAAGATTGCTCCATATGCATCTTCTACCCACCACTTTGCAAGTGTTTCATGTCTTGGCTGGTTATGATGCATATTTTACTAATGTATAGATTGTTGTACTTTCACTCAATACAGATGTTTTTGTAACCCCAAATCTTTATCTTTTATTTGGCTATTTAAAAGATTTGTATGGTTGCCCATTTTAGAGCACACCTGTGACTCATAATTCATAAAAACATAAAAATAGAAATTAAAAATCAAAAACTAAAAAAAATAATAATCTCCTAGGATGCTCCAACAGCATCCATATGCTTCCATCACTTTATCCCAGTGCCTGGTTAGAGGTCTTGATGGCTTTTGAGAAACAAATTTCTTGAAAGCCAGTGATAATGAATAGAGAACACTCCCCTTGTTTCTCTCTCAGGGAAAGTAATGAAATGTGCCTCTTAAGATTGAGATGCAAACTGCCTGTTTGGTTCTACATTGGTATTATGTTGTCCAGAAGCCAGGTCCTTGTATAGTGATATTCCGGTGCCCATTTTATCCCTTAAATATCTGTGTAGCTAATGTCTCTACCAGCCTTTTCTTCCATGTTTCTGCACTACTTGCCCCGCATTCTTAGATGATCACAGTTTCTATTTTCCTAACTATCTGCACACATGTCATATTCACCTTGGAACTTCAGAGAAATTAGACTTTAAGAGAGAGAAATTCTGGAGTGTAAAGTCTTCTATGGCTGAAAATAAAAAAGCCAGCTCTCTTGAATGATAAAGCTCTTATGTTACACAACCAGGAAACATTTTTTAATCTGAATGCAGTCCTGCTTTCATGAAATAGGCCATGCAAAGATACAGTATGTAAGCACCTAAGAGAGTGTGTCAATGTTGAGAAGCACTTCTGAACATCCAGTTGCCAAATGAAATTTCGCAAGACCTTCTACACATATCCCCTCCCTTTTGCCCAACCCTCAGACAGTATGGGAATACTCCCAGCAATTTTATTACTTTTCACTCAGACAGAATTCATTCCAAAATATTCCCAGCAGTGTCTTCAATTTAGGGAGGAAAAAGATTTGCAAGCTTTTCACTATATATAGTTTCTGCCAGGTGCTATAACACAAGCCTTTTATTGTTGCCGGACACTGAATTTCAAAGTACAACTTGATATGGTTAATAGCTATTCATTCATTTATTTGCCAGTATTGGGCAGAGGGCCAGACTGCCTTTAGCAGACTGAATTTTTAAAAATGCCTCTGCAGAAATAGGACATTCTAACCCTCTGGTTATCAAACTATTAAACAGTAGTTTCATTTTCTACAAATAAGCAAAATAACAGGGGTTTAGCTGTCTTCTAATCCAGAATAGTTTGTTATCTGTGGAGGTAATACAGATTGATGTTATTTTGAAACAAGTTAAGCCAGACACAAAAGTACTAGAATAATTTCAAAAGCAATGGGAATGGGGATATAGTGGGCAATAACCCTATTCTGGAAATAAAACAGAACCATTCATTCCTTGTTATAATTATTATTATAAGGCAAGCAAGAAAATGGCAGACAATTTCCATTCAAAATAAATAAACCAACTACTTCAGAGAAACAAATGCAAATACATCCTGGGGAAATGGTTTAACTTTTCCCAGAAATCCTTAGAAGGAAACGAGATCAAACTTGTACAGTTATCTTTGGCTTGATAACAGGAAATCTACTGCTTATTATGTTTAAATGTTCTAACTATGATTAAAGAGCAGTGGCAACAGTGAGGAACAAATGTCAACTGCAGCAGTGTTTCTCAAACTTGGCAGCTTGGAGATGCATGGATTTTCACTCCCACAATTCCTTAACCAACCTTGCCGACTGGAGAAATCTGGGAGATGAAGTCCACTTCTTCAATTTGCCAAAACTAAGGAACAGTGTATTACAGTATAACAAACTGTTGCTATAATTTAATTATGTGAGCAGAAATTGATAGATGTCTATTTTTGCTATTTTTGAATTGTAGATGTGATCTGCTAAACTCAAAATCAGCCAGTCTTAAGGAGAGGCCTAAACTAATTTCCTTAACTTCCCTTAGCAATCAGTGTTAGTAAAAGCCTATTTGTGGAGAAGGATCTACCTGTGAGTGAATGATCAAGATGAATGTAAATTCAAGGACAACATAATTTTAAGAGCCTGTCACATAGGCCGACGGATGTAAAACGTATGTAAAAAGGACATAGCGGCCGAGAAAATGTTCCATCCGTTGTTATCCGCTCTTAAAAGTGCCCCGAATTTGCATAAACAGAGCGGACAACAACGGAAAGGAACGGATGGGGGGAAGATGTAGCCAGGATGTAAAGCGGATGCTCCATGGAAGCCTAGTGGATGGAAGCGGATGGAAGCGGATGGCATATCCTCAGGGCTTCCGGGGCAGCACAGCGAAGCGGACGTGCAGCGAAAGGAACAGATACCGAGCGGATGCTGAGCGGATAAAGCGGATGCAGAGCGGAAGCCTAGCGGATGAAGCGGATGCATCACAGAAGCCTAGCAGATGCCTAGCGGATGCAAAGCATTTACTGCGCATGCGGGGAGGATGCATTGCATCAGCCCCGTGGATATAAAGGGAAGTAGCTCACAAGCAGGTCACCATTCAGAGGAAAGACCTGCTGCCAGACACAGCTCCAGCCAGCCAGCCAACAACCATGGGGAAGAAGAGAAAGCCTCTGCCATCTGCTGCCAGCCCTGGCAAGAAGGACAGGGCCACCATCCCACCCCCTGGCCCTGACTCTGCTTCTGCTGGGGCTTCTGCTGCTGGGGCTGACTCTTCTGGTGCTGAAGCTTCTGCTGGCGCTGCTCCTGGTGCTGGTGCTTCTGCTGGTGCTTACTCTGCTGGCACTGCTCCTGGTGCTGGTGCTTCTGCTGGTGCTTACTCTGCTGGCACTGCTCCTGGTCCTGCTGGCCCTGCTGGTCCTGCTGGTGCTCCTGGTGCTCCTGGTCCTGCTGGTGC
>BLBF01000031.1:10911902-10928297 GCA_015471245.1 Laticauda colubrina
AGAGGTGCTGGAATGGCTGAGGGAGAACGAGTATCTTTGGCGGAAGGTTTTGCTGGCACTGCTGGTGCTTACTCTGCTGCTGCTGATCCTAGTCCTGCTGGTGCTGCTGCTGCTGATGATGATGATGCTGATGATGATTATAATCCTGCTGGTGGTGATGATGATGATGATGATGATGATACTGCTGGTGCTGCTGCTGCTGGGGGTGTGGAGGAGCAGCCCCTACTACCTGGGAGCCCCTCTGATGAGGGCCCATCTGGTCCTGCCAAAGGGAGGAAGAGGCGTATGCGACAACGGGAGAGGAGGCAATACTCCATTGAGGAGGAACACAAGGATGGGGTGCTGGAGTGGCTGAGAGAGAATGAGTATCTGTGGTGGAAGGGACACCGTCTCTACAGGGACACCAAGCGGAAGCATGCTGCTTGGAGAGAGAAGGTGGAAAACCTGGGCTACACTTCGGATGTGCTCCTCAGCTGGTGGAAGCACATGCACACCTGGTACGGGAAGCTGCACCTGAAGAAATCTGGCCAGGCCACGGTTAAGCTGATAGACGGAGAGACCTACGTCATGGCCAGGTGCAGCTACCTGGAGGGTGAGGTCTGCCACCAAGGAGCAGCCCCTCTCACAACCCTCTCTCTCCGGCAGCCTGCTGAGAGCCAGTCCTCTTCCGGCCGAGAGTCAGTTCCTGTCTCCAGGCAGGATTCTGTGGAGCGTGCCACGGCAGAGAACTTGCGGACAGGTGTTGTAACCGTGGTGGAGCACGTGGAGGACTCCCTGGTGCGGTGGGAGAAAAGAGATGGCGCGTCCACCACAGCCGTATCTGCATCCACCCCCAGCTCCACCTCCAGAGAAAGGCAGAGAGCCAGACAGCAGGAGGGGCAGAGCCACACTGTCCTGCTGGAGATCAGGGACACCATCCAGACCAGCATAGATCTCCTCTCTCAGCCGGTCAGCAACGACTCCTCATCCTCCAAAGACAAGCCCTTCCTCACCTATGTCAACCAGACCCTCACGGACATGGTGGAACCCCAGTACCAGGTGGTGAAGGAACCTGCTCCCACCCAGTCCAGGTCTGCTCCTCCACCTCCACCCCAGGTGATGTCCATCCCATTCCAAGGCTTTCCACAGACCCTCACCTACCAGGGCTATGGCTACCAGGAGGTCCAGCAGCACAGGCAGCAGCCCTTCCAGTCCAGGCACAGAGTCATCGGACGACACCGTTGCCACCGGTTCCACTGATGCCACCGATGCCACCCACGACAATGATGCCACCAATGCCACCGATGCCACCCATGACAATGATGCCACCGACGCCAACGATGCCACCCACGACACTGATGCCATCAACACCAGTCCTCACCCAGCTGCAGACCAGACAGCCCCACTACACTGCTCCTTCCTCCACCCCACAGCCAAGCCCGGCCTCAGTACATCTGTCCTCAGTACTGGGGCTGACACCCCATGGCATGGAGGAAGGAGCTCTCAACATCACGGGGCTAAGCCAGCTGTCCGAGAGCTTTCTCAACACACCGTCACCTGTTGTCCTCTCGGGGCCAGGCACCCCAGTTGGGCTTCAGCCCAGCACTCCAGCACCAGCCACCTCCACAGCACCTGGACCCTTCACCCCTGAGACTGGGCACACCTCCGAGTGACCAATAAGAGTGCCAGAGACTGAGTGGCTGGCTACCTGTTGACTTTATTTGGACACTTGACTTGGGTCATTTTTCTTTTACAGCTTGTTGTTCAATAAAGTTTATCTTTGATTCACACACTTGCTTCATTTCTTTTTTTTAATAAAGTCTTGGTGGAAACTTTTAGAATTGGTTTAAGCCTTTGCATGCTTGTGGGATGGGTTAAGATAAGATAGCTGTGGGATGGGCAGGGATACCTTTGGGATGGGTAATAGCTGTGGGATAGATAAACCTCCAGTGCAAGCATAGTGGGACTGTATTGTCCACCCTCCCAGGTGCCACACCTTTGGCCCTTTATTATCAATAATAATGTCATAATCATCCACACATGTCAACACAAAAACAACTCTTTATTAAATGCCCTGATCATTGTAGAGCCATCCAACATAGATGGCCCAATCTCATCAGTGTGATGAGACAGGCTGAAGGAAGCATTCATTAAGCATCTATCATCCTGTCTTGCCACTCCACCGCTCTAGCTGGGGAGTTGCTCCAGTGTTTCAGGAGGTTGCGCTGCTTCTTCCCTTCATGTGAGGCTCTGTTGGGGCCTTGCACACCCTCAGTGTCTATCAGGTTTTGCCCTTGCCTCCATTAACCAGGCTCCATGTCCCCATTGCCTTGTTGGAGGTCCACGAGCCTGTTCTGCATGTTCATGCGTAGCGGGTGCGCATGAGATTGTGCAGGATGCAGCAAGCTTCCACGATCCTCCTCATGGTCTGTGGGCGATGTTGCATGGTGAGAAGTACCTGGAACCTGTTGGCCAGGATACCAAAGGCGTTCTCCACCACCCGCCTTGCCCTGGACAGCCTGTAGTTGAAGATCCTCTCTTCACGGGTGAGGAGTCTGGAGGTGTAGGGCTTCATGAGGTAGGTTCTGAGAGAGAAGGCGTCATCCCCCATGATGAAGTTGGGCACATCTTGCATGTCGTTGGGCTGGGGGTCTGGATCTGGGAAGCCCACGATGAGTTTGCGTTCCAGCCTCTCCCTGAGGTCATTGGTGTTGTATACCTGGGCATCTGAACATGACCCGTTGCCTGAAGTATCGATGTACATGAACTTGTAGTCAGCATCGACCATGGCGAAGAGGACGATGCTGAAGAAGCCCTTGTAGTTGAAATAAGTGGACCCCGACTTGGCTGGAGCTTTGCAGGCCACGTGCTTGCCATCCACCTCTGATTCCACTGCTCTGCAACTTTCTTCCATCCTTCTTCAGTGGTGGGGCACTGGAGGAGCTCCTCCATGTATTCTTCGATGATGGCCTGCACCACTTCTCTGACCACAATGCTGATGGTGTTGTGTGGCACCCTCCAGCCGTACTGCATGCTCCTGTAGGTGGTCCCTGAGGCCAGGTGGTGCAGAGTGAGTGCCACCTTGAGCCCAGGTTCCAGGCTGGGCCGGAGGTTGGTGTTTGCCTTGGTCAACCTGGGTGTCAGCCGCTGCACAACTTCGTCAAACATGGCTGGAGGCATCCTCATGAAGTTCTGGAATGCACGAGTGTCTTTGTTCCTGAGCTCCACCATCAGCTTGTTGTACAGTCCGTACTCTGCTCTTCTGGTGATCCATCTTCGGACCCAGACGCTTCTTGACCACCTCTTTTTCTTCCCGTAGTAGAGTTCACAGAGCCTGTAGATGACTTTGCACTCTTGCAGAACGATGGTGGCTGCCAAAAGGACTTTGTTACATTCCACGGTGGACATGATTGGATGCTGTGGAAGAGGAAGAGTCAGATGAAGGCTGCAGAGGTCTGCACTGCTGGTCTGCTGGTCTGAAAGTGAGATCCAGATGAGTTGCTCCCCGTTTTTATCGGCAGTATAGGTTTTCCCCTAGGTGTCCCTTTGCATCCTCTAGGCATCTTCTGGACATCCTTTATATCCGAGATAGGTCCCCTCTGCGAACGTTTTTTCCATTTTAAATGCTTTGTTTCCATGCTGCATCCGCTAGGCATCTGTTCTGCATCCGTTCTGTGTTTGTTCCGCTTCCTCCCTGCGTCCAAGCGGATGCGAGTTGCGCGGATGCGCAGCGGATGCCTAGCGGATATAGCGGATGCGTAACGGATGCAGAACGGATGCCTAGCGGATACCTAGCGGATGTAGAACGGATGCATTGGATACATTTTCCGCTCAAAAGTTTTGAGCAGTTCAAAACTTTCTGAGCGGATGAAACCTCAAAAAACGGATGCTGGACGGATAGAGAGGATGTAAAATGGAGGCAGTGAGTACAGAATGGAAGCATCGCGTTAACCAATGGATGGCAAGTGTTTTTGTCTGTTTTACATCCTCTTTCTATCCGTTGGTGCAGTGTGACACGGGCTTAAGGTAACATTTCATATGGTGAAATAAGGATTACAAATGTCACAATGCAAACTTCAACCCCTTTGTGTATGTTTCAAGATGTCTCACACATGTACTTAAGGTGTTGCAATGTTAATTTCATTATTGTGATTAAACTGTCCTATTCTGCAGATACCTCTGCTTCCAAGAATGATCAACAAATTATACTTGTTAATATGACAATGAGAAAATTATTAAATAGAATATATTTGTATTTTATTTTATGGAATAAAATATAAGTAGCCCTTGTTTAGTGACTGCCTCATGTGGCAACTATTCACAGTTACAACAGTGATGAAAAAGTAACTTTGCAATCAGTCTTCACATTTATGACCTTCTCAGCTCTATAAAACAAAGGAAAGCTGAAGTAATATTATAAACAGAGTCACAACTTGACCATTTTGGTTAACAATGAAATTAAAAGTCCCAGTTGTATTTACTAAACAAAGACTGGTTGCAAACCTATTTATTTTACATTTTGTTCTGGCATTGGTCATACCTATGGCTTCCCCTAACTGTTATTACTTTTGGAGTGCAAATTTTCATACACCATCTAAAAAGTCAAGTACATTGTTTTGCTCAAAAAATATCAAGCCATTTTAAGGGAAATAAAATCAAAGCCAAAAGGGAAAACATCTTGAAAAAGCATTTGGACTGGCTTAGGTACAATATTTTAGAAATCCAGGTTCAGCCTTGAAACCTATAAAATGGGTGGCTATTTTTCAGTGGACATTAGTATTTGGTTTTTCAGCTCATTGGGCAGACATTATTGTATGTCACCATACTATTTTATATTGTATTTTGAAATTTATTTCTCAATTTACATATTATCTGGAGATGCATCATAGGACAGACAGCATAGGAACATGTTCAGTAAAATAAGTGTAACATCAAACATTCTCCCTCTAGTTCCTTAGGCACATATATAGTTTGAGTTATTTCTGCTTTTATATTTTCATGAACCTAAAACTGAATCAGAAACTGGACTCTAATCAAGGCTATAAAATATGAAAGGTGAACTGCTGTTGTTATTTTTAATTTGTATGTTTCCTTATATATATTCCCACACTAGATCAACCCAAAATCCCTCAGAGTCTCTCAGTCACTACAGTAAACTCTCTCACGTCCATTACTTTCCACAACATAACAGCCCAAGTAAACATTTCATTTCATTAAAACTAACAAATTCAACACAAGATAAGCAATACCAATAATTAAACAACTTTGGTTTGTACTATTTACCAATATGACTTAAGCCAAAATCCAATGCACTAACATTTTTCTAGATAATCAGGTATTTTCTTTTTCTTTTAAAAAGCAGTGTAACCAATGTTTTATGTAATCCAATACCAGAAACACCAAATTCCTCAAAACCTCCTTCTCATGTCCTACATTTTCATTCTGGTACACTTTGTAAAGATTCCGGTGACAATAGAGGGAGAAAAGTACAGAGCTGCTTTTTGTCTGGGAGCCAGTTGTGAACTGGACAGTATATCCATTAAGACTATGCAGTACTTTGGTTTCATTGTGAAAAAGAATGCATAAGTGGGTAAACATATTATTTGTCTGTAAGTCTTCAACAGGCTCAGGATTTTTTGTGCTCAGGTGGCTTAGCATAATATAACCAAGGTATTAGACTCATTTTTAAAACTCATTTTAAAGCATTGCATGGCCATAATGCCTGTGTAAAGCAAGAGAGAGGGACAATGAATTATAACAAGATGTGAAATGCTTCTGCAAAAAAGTTCAATGCAAAAAAGACCACAAGATTTCCACACACCCTATGGGAAATCCTCCAAATATGACCCCTTCGTGAACTAGATTTTCTCCATTCTTACCATCCTATCCTTGATACAATCAAAATATTTCTGAAATGTTTTAAGTGTCCCATCTAGAAAGCTAGGCTACCATAGCTATATGATTTTACTTAGTAGTAAGTCTCTGAGCCATTGAATCTTCCAAGTAACATGGCAATGGCAATCATTAATAAACTTTTGTCACTTTGCAATTGATAATTACAAAACAGATGCAACAAATGATAAATCTAATCAATATGCATTCCAGAAGGTTGACAAGTAAAAAGGATTAAAATCTGGTTTGCACTGCCAGGAGGTTGCCACAATGAAATAAGGAAGTTAACTGATGTTAAAGGCTGGTTATACAGATCTGTATTGGAAGAACTCAGAAACACAGGAAATGGGCTCCTTGGAGGGCAAAAAGAGATAGAGATTAAGATAAGTGATAAAGTGGCTGCTTGGAGACAACTCAAGAGTCAGTAAGGAAATCAAAATTTGGGGACTTCTGGCAAGAAAAAGGATCTGTCTCAAGGAGTGGACATACAAAAATGAAACTGAGTTTTAAAAACTAGCATTGTGGGCAGAGAGGGAGAGAGAGAAGAAAAATGAGAGGAGCAGCACACATTTAATCTGGCATCATGAAGGAGGACAAGAAGGAAATTGACTTAGATAGACAACAGAAGGAAATAAAAGCAGTAAAGAGATCAGGTGCATGGAAGGGGAAAAACTACTTTCTCTGAGATAAAAAGAAGAAAGCATGAGATCTTTCTTTTTGCAGTATTGTGCTTGGCTGGATCTCTACTTCCACTAACAAGGGGAGAGGAATAGCTTGGTGCCAAGAGTTTTGGGCGGTGAAGACTGATAGTAGTGGAAAAAGTTAAGAGGTTGGCAAATTTCACCACGAAGAAAATCATTCATAGAATTGACTAGGGAGGACTGAAGTTTGAAAAATCAGAAGGGAATGGTGGACTGGATTCAAAACAGCCAATATGAAAAGTTTCAAGATGGATCTAGCAGCCAAGAGAAGAGTGAGGCAACTGTTACATGGAAATTTTATATCAGTCTTTTTTTTTTCAAGGGAATTTGTTCAAATACATACTGTGCCTTCATTCTTGTTGGATAAGCAAGCCTATCCACAGGATGTATAGAATTTCATCCCCTTAATAAATAGCATGTTGTCATTTAATGTTATTTTTGTACCTGTGTGATACCATCTATACACCTGCATGGCTGTTGTTTTCCAATGACAAATAGTAAAATTATTCTTGTCTTTCAAAAACTAAAAGTATAATATGCAATAGGATGCCCAGGGGTGAGGATTGATCCTGTGCTGGTTGAAAATTTATCAATATCCTTGTTTAAAATAAATTTGAGCTGGAAGGAATGTTGCTTGGAATTCAGTTACTCAAACAGAGAATTTGCTTCTGTTTTTGACCAGAATTACAAATAGTTCGACAACTGATATTAAAATATTGTGATTTTAATTTGAAATATATTCTATTCCTTCAGCATCTTTACGCAGCAACTTTTAGATAAAATTTAATTAGATTGGTCTGCTGAATAGCACAAGAGTTTAAATTTGATCTGAGGTGAATTTTATTCCTTCAATACAGTACATTCTAGATTTTTTTAATGACTGGATTAGCCAATCTTCTCCATTTCAATCCCACATGCTGAAAATGTCAGAAAAGAGATCCCTGTCATTCCACTGCATTTGGAAGGGGAAAAAAAGTGAAATCAAATTCAGGAGCCAGATGTTTCCAATTTTTTTGGTAATGGTGAAACACCCTAAATAATAATTCAGTATTACTGTAGCCATTACAGAGGACATAAACTTATTTGTCCTGTTAAAACCATTACAGAGTGCTGGTAGAGATACTAACACTAATTGCTTTGAACAAGAACAAGATAGAGGCAAGAAGAAAGCTCATATTGATTTCTGCCTTGCAAAGAGGAACAGGCCAATAGATATATACACATCCCAAATTCAAAGTGTAGAGAGGTAGCACTTTGCCCAGGAAGCATCATCAAACAGTCTTGTGTCAGCCCAGTAGTAACTGGACCTTTGAAGCTGCAAATGTGAGAAGTGAAAAATGTTCACCTTGAAAGCATGCCAGGTTTTCTGAGACAGAGCCTTGGTTCAAGGAAGAATGTGCATCTATGTGAAACCTGACCCTGGAAGGTTTCTAAAAGTTTGGCATAGGTTATGCTGGCAGTGACCTTGTAAATTTAGACAGCTGCTAGACAACTGCTAGGAGCAAATTATTTTGTAGCACTTGTAGTTTTCATAACTAGACTGAAAGCAAAAGAACACTTCCTTCAGTCTTACCGAATCAACTTTCACCTCAACAGCAGGGCTGTTGAAAATCAGAAACTGCAATGCCTTAAAAGTTCAAGACAAGTTTGGGAAATTTAGCAAAGAAGCCTGATATTTACCTTAAAGGTATTATGTGATCAACATCTGGATTCCTTTCTCACAATTCACAATTTAAAATATAGATTTTCAAAAATCTTTATTTTATTTGAGGTAGTGGGAATGACACTGGGTTCTGACATTTCCTTTGGTCAACAATTATTTCTATGAATTCATGTTATAATAAGTAGTTATAGTATATTTATCATATGCTGAACAGAAATGGGCATGATCAAAAAGGAAAGTAAAATTAAATAAGAATACTACTTTTTTAATTTGGAGGAAGATGATAGAAGAAACTGTTTTTAAAGTGGTCACATCTTAAACAAAAATAATCAATATAGCTAATCCAGGAAGCTCTGATTTTTATCCAAAAGATTTAATTTATCCTGAGTGATGAAATCACAATGCAAAATCTGATCAGTCACATCGCATTGTCATTTTATCCAGTTGATATATGATCCCTGATTAACTAGAATAATTTGAGGAAGATGAAACTCAGAGGAGAAAATGCAAAGCAGAGAAATATGTTCCAGAACTTTTGCAGTCACAAAATAATATGGAATTAAAGACACTTGTGATAAATAATTTAGCTCAAATACTAATTCTGACACAAAATATAATCTCTACATTATTTAAGGTTCCAGTTATTTCATCAATGGAGAGTTATAAAGACCTCTTTGGCTACATGCTACAATAAGCTTTTCTCTTCATTAAAACTTGAAACAAAGAGGTGAGCAGTGCTTGAAAGGCACCTGTCATTATTGAGACTGGCATCAAACAGAAATACTTATGTATTTCAAATTAACTACAACCTATATATCTAATGAGAAAGCTTCTGTGTGCATCTTCTTAGCAACAGTTACATAATTGTGTTCAAAACTAAGTGGAAAAGTTTGCTCATTTCTTATTTTAATACAGGTATTCTGCTGCTAGTGCTGCTAGATTTCTACTTTAGACTTCTAAATGAAGATGAATTCTGGACATTATTAGTTAAAAGTATACCTCAGACAGTAAAAGTGGGAGAAATTGCTCCTGGCCAGAGGAGAGACAGCTGAGATGGAAAAGCCAATACTCTGCCTCAGAGTAAAACAGTTGAATGTGTTCATTGTAACACCAACTTCCTTAGGCTTGCCATACATAGTTCAACAACGCTTGTGAATAGAAAGACAGTAAATTGTATGTTGTCCAGCAACCCTGTTATGCTTCGCAGAAGAAAGATGTTAATAGGGGATAAAACCATTAAATGGGCTATTAGAACATTTCAAATATATTTGCATAGCATGATGCACCAGATTGTGAACAACAGCTGCATATTTCTTTATCTGTAGATCCACCATTCTCCTCTTGCACATAGAGGCCGCAAAGGTTATTTGCTTTAACCAGAGTAAACATGATGTCCATTTATGTGCCTGTTTCAACTTTTGGTATCTTGGAATAGGCACACACCACATATCTTCTTTTTTTAAAACAAGAACATCATGATTCTCCAAGATGAAAGCCTGCTATATAAAAGCCTCTCATGCAGACATGATAAGTAAATAAGGATAGATCCACCCAAATTTAAACTTTTTTAAGCTTCATTGATTTTAGTAGGTGAGATATGCCTGGGTTTTCATCTCTCCTGCTATTTTTTTAGGAGAAGAACATTTGTATACCTCCTGTCCTCCTCAAAACAGATAAGTAAGTTAAAATTGTAACAAAATAAAATGCTCAATGTGAAACATTTCATACTTCAGATTATGGCCAATCATAATGTAGCCAATCAACAAAAGAAATGTGCATCTATTCCAGCTTCAATTTTTGAACAGGTTTTTTTTTTTTTGTGGGAAGAAAATTGATGGAAGATGTGGTAGGGAAAATGGAATGGATATTATTAGCCCAAGAAGATGTCCTCTTGTCTTTGATGCCATAAAATTCTATGAATTGTTTATTTACTTTGCACAATAAAACCTTATCTTGAAGAATTATATATTTATGTTTCTGCACACACATACATTAGTGTCCATCCATTTATTTAGTACAGAAATACATAGATATTCCCTCTTACAAACACCGCATATTACTGTGGGGCCTGGGCCTGTGTTTTAGAGCCAGTGTTGTTTCCTGCTGGCTGCCTGGACACATACACAGACATACATTCATAATTGAAAATAATGGGGCTTGGTACATATTTGTTAAAAATTTGTTATTTTCTTCCTCTTGCATTGATTTGGGATTTTTTATAATAATTTCAATATTTTTTAAAAGTCAATCCAAGGAATCATCAAGGAATTCTTTCAAAATGGCTTGTTCCTCACACAGAAATTATATGAAAGGAATTTATGAATATTATTTTCATTTTGTTAAAAAGACAAATTCCTGAGGAGTTTGTAGCATTAACTTATTATGAATGTTGGTTGAGTGGAAAATGACAATATTTCATGTACACATGAAGCCATCTGTCACAGGTGATTGGATGATGATTAGATTATTTTCCCATATACAAAGGAAAAGTGGGAATAATGAATGCAAAAATTACAAGTGAATTAACTTAAATTTGTTGGGAAGGTTTTGACAAAGTCTATTAAAATGATAGAAGAACAAAGTTACACAGGTGTTTGAGAAAGAATACTCATTCTACTGTATGCTTAGTGATTTAGAGAAAATCTAATGACATAAAGAATAGACTTGAATTATAGCAAGTTTTGTGCAAATATGATTTTCAAAATTAGTCGCTGAATGTAATAAGTTATGACAAAATAAAGTATGCGTGTAAATAAATATTGTAGAATCTTTTGCTAGGTGCTCTCGGCTGTTGTGGACCATAATTTTGGACAACGCATTTAATACAATGCATTTAAGCTGGATATAAATGGGCTCTGGAAATTTATCATCCTATCAGTGATCAGAGAAAATAAAAAATATTATTACTGTTGTTTTCTAATTTCCTTGCAGGACTGGACCTGTTTTTCCCTTTTCTCAGTGGTCCAAACAAGGTCCAAACTTGTATTCATATGTACGGGGGGAGAGGGAGGACAAATTCCTGCACATGCTTACATATATAGAAATAGAAATAGAAGACCCAGAAGGAATTTTGCTGTTTGGGTTGTTTTAGTTCATGGCAAGAAAAAAAAATCACACATGGTTTCTCTAAAATTATACCCAAAATCAAGCTGAAATCTGGTGGATATTGACATGGGGCCAACTCAAACACTGTGGATACAGAATGTTACTTGGTACACTGTGATTATTAAACTGTTTTAAGAAAATCAGGACACTATGGAACTCTCTGAATATATTATTCTTCCCCCATAATATGTAGTAACATCTTTTTTATAAAACTCTTGAAATCTTTTCTAAAATTCTTATTAAAAAAAAAAAGGATTAATGCAAATGAAAACTTTATAGAACTAAATTATAGTTGGAATGATTGGCTAAAGTCATTATATGATTCTTCAATGTTATTCTCTTCTAAAAGCTAATATTGCTCTACCGCATCTAATCAAAATGACACCATCAAGGTTATAGTTAGATTTTATAGACAGTTTCCACACTGGTTAAAAAATCCAGGAAAGCTGTTAAATAGAATCCTAGCTATTGAACTCTCCTTTTTTCCCTCTTTCCTCCCCTTTTTTAATTGAATGATTGTTGATGAGCTGAATCAATGGTATTACTGATTGCTACTTTATATTAGCAGAATCATATTGACATTAGTATTCTTTTTTCCCCCCAGCTACCAGAATTAATGTTTTGTTTTTAAGTAGCTATGATTCTTAACGCAGAAGTTCACATTGGCAAATGCAGCAAGATTTCAACTGAGAGTTGTTATATGAGAATAGCATGGGGTTTTCAAAAGGTTTTTTTTTTAATCTTTCCTTTATTGTTTTTTATAAATAACTCGAGGCAGTAAATATAATCCTATTTCCTCCATAACAACAACTCTGTGAGGAAGGCTGGCCTGAGAGAATGTGCTTCCCAGCTGGTTTTCATACCAATGACAGGAGTAGAACTCAATCCTCAGCTTCTAGGACAGCACTTTCACCACGACACCAAACTGACTCTGCTTAAGATGAAGAGTCTGGGGGACCTAATTTCCTTCAAGTTATGTACTTGAGTGAAATTTGTACTTTGTACTTATTTTGATATTAGGGTAATGAACTATAATGCTCAATATACCCCTGAAAGAATAGATTGTCTGGGCATATCCCTGTCCAATCCTCTCCAATTGATGGATTGGAATGCTGATTTATTCATTTCTCTTTTTATTTATTTGCCATATATCCCACCTTTCATTCAGAAGTTCATGATAACCTATGTACCACTTTTTCAAGGACGAGCTTACTAAATAGATTGGACCGAAAGTGACTGGCTCTCACCCATTAAGTTTATGGAGGGAGAGACTTTACTACTATCTTCTTTAAGAAATTTTGTTCATATTCTGATTGTGGGGCTCGTGGTTTGGATTCAGATGATGCCTAGAACTATCCCATTCAAATCAATGTGGTTTTGTTTCAAACCCACAGTTTAAGTCCCATTGATTTCAACTATCCAACCTCCTGATCTTGATCTTGAATCCCAACTAAAATTAACATCTCAGTTACAATACAGTACCTCCTAAAATACATTCAAATCTTATCCCAGCTTACCCATGTTCTGTATGCAAATTTGCACAGGAATGTATATGATTAAGATCTCTAGAAGTGCAAGATAATATTAATTTCCTCAGTCACATGTATATAAATGTACTCCACTCAGTGTTATGGGAAAAACTAAAATTTTATTCCTGAAAAAAATGATTAGTGTTGGCAATAAAATCTGCCTTCTACTCTGGACACTGAGTGACCTGACCCTCACTGAGTGGGATTCCCAATTGTCTCAAAATCTCCACTTTGAAATCCCCTCTCAAGTTTTTGCACACCTGTAAGACTGGTGGATATATCTGCTAAACAAAAAATAGACCTTAGGCAAAGTGTGAATGCATTAGTGGAGGTACAGAACTGTGAGTGAAGAGATACTGAAATTTGTCCAAGATCAGAGTTTTCACAGTGGGGATGGTGAAAGAACCTCTGCACAATGACAATATTATTGCATATTGTTGTAAACCTTTTCTGGGAGACAATTACTTGCTTTTCCACAGCACTTTGAAGATTAAACAGTTTAAATTTGCTGTTGAAAACTCTGCATTCAAAGCAGCCTTCTATAATTAGTGAACCGTGCCATCTGCCCTGGGGTTAAATGGAGGAAAAAAGGAGATTCCTAGATTTGTGTTTTCCATCTAAAGTGTGTAAATAATTGTTCTTTGATTGTGGGTTTTCCAGGTGACAAAAGGTCCCTTCCCAGAGGTTCATTTTTGTCAGTCCTCTAGGTCAGAGAGGATTATTTTCCAAGGTTGAAGAAGGGCAGCATCTTTCTGTCTTTCTAGGAAAAGTCTGAAGGGAAATATATACTGCCTTTCAGATTGTCCTTTTCTTTCTTTGTCTTACTCAAATAATGTAGAGATGATCAGGTGTTAGGGAAGTGACCCTAAACAAAGATTAATCACAGACTGCTGCTTACAATTTTCAATATGACACCTTCTAAATGTTTTAGACTAAAATTCCATCATCCCTAGGCATCATAGCTATGAGTTATGAGTAATAGGAGTTTTACAATTAAAAACAAAGAGCTTATCATATTGGGAGAGTACTGATCTAGAAGCCTAAAGGTGTTTTTCCTGCTTATTCATCAGCATGTAATATTAAATTTGTAAATCTGGCTCTTTTCTAATCTATATTCAATTCTTATAAGCATGAAATTCAATCATTTTATTCTAAAAATGTCTTGAACTTACTTCCATCAGGCCTGATGGGGAGAAGGCTCCCAGTCCTATTATGAGAGATGAAGACATTTTTTTTCTCTTCCTCCACACCTTGCATAATTTTATAAACCTGTCCCCTATAGCCATCTTTGTTTCTAAACCAAACTACTTGTAGGGAAAGTGTTCCAGGCCTTGATCATTTCAGTTTGCCTTTTCTGATTTTGCCAGATCTTTTGATGTTTCCTTTTGATTAAGAATTGCCTCATTAAAATTCGATTCCAGTCTTACAACCAATGGCCCTGTTTTATTAGTTAGTTCCTTCATCCTGATCAGAGCTTCCATCAGCTCTCACCACCACACATTTTGATTTCTACATGCTGTTGAGGGTTTAAAGAGGAGGAACCCAAAGTAGAACAATCATGCAAGAAGCTTTCAATAGACTAAAAATCACTAAAACAAAATGATGAGCCTGCAGTGAATAAAGAACAAGAAAAAGTGAAACACAGTTGGTGCCATTTTTATTTATAGAGCACACATTTCCAGCAACATTATTCCTCTTAGTCCTTGAGGAAGTAATATACTCTCACCCTTAAAACGCTGTAAGTAGTCGATAATCCATTATTACAGTAAGCCGTACACTCTCACAGTAATTATCTAATAACCCCTTATAAAAGACCGTAACTTCTTAATCTGTTTATAATTATCATTTCAATGATCCTGAGCATTAATCTCTGACCTTCAGCAACTCTGACCTGATCTTAATTAGCTCTAATATCAAATCATCTCTATATAAGAAACTAGCCATGACCAAATGAATGAACCTCAGGTATAGTTAATTTCAGGAGCAATTATCTTTCCATGTAGGAAGATTTAAATGATTATCTGCACAATTTCACACAGTTTTATGTAATTCTGCAACATTATAAATTCTGTTTTAAATCATATTTCAAAGGCAAGACTCTGCTGACTGCCTTTGTATCATATACTAAGTAACTAGATTAGTACATCACATTACTGTTGTATAACAGTGGATGAGTTTTGTGTCCTTATTTTCAATTACATGGGGAAAACAGAACTGTATTTCACCAAAGGAAATTCTTGTGTGGCGTGTGTGTCTGTGTCTGTGTATGGGTAGACTATGAGAAACTTCACTGTGTTAATCAAAAAAAAAAAGTTTTAAAGAAATTCTTCACTAAAAGCCAGCGACCATATTGATTGAAAATAAGTGTATACACACTCATTATAATAGCTAACAAATATCTAAAGGCCTGGCTACCGCAATTACTGATTTTAAAGGCCCTATCACACTGCCCAATGGATGCAAAATGGACACAACGGACGAGCAAAATGTTCCATCTGTTGTTATCCACTCTCAAAAGGGGCAAAAATTTGCATAACCAGAGCAGATAACACGGACGCGGGGAGGATGCAGAGCGGATGGAAAATGGATGCAGAACGGAAGCCTAGCGGATAGAAGAGGATGAGAGTGGGTGGCACATCCGCAGGGCTTCCGGGGGGCCTCAGCAAAGCAGACGCGGAACGGAAAGAGCAGAAGCCTAGCGGATGCACAACAGAAGCCTAACGGATGCCTGGTGTTAATTGCGCATGCGGGGGGGATGCATTGCGCAAGTCCCCTGGATATAAAGGGAAGCAGCTCGCACGTGGCCAGCATTCGGAGGAAAGACCTGCTGCAGGATACATCGAGTCCTTGCCTGCCCTGCCTGTATGCCTGCCTGCAAGCCTTCCTGCCAGCCTTCCTGCCAGCATGCCTCCAAGCCTCCTGGCCAGCCTCCCTGCCAGCCTTGCTCTCTGCCTGCCTGCCAGCCTTGCTGCCAGCCTGCCTTCCAGCCTCCCTGCCAGCCAGTCTGCCTGCCAGCCTTGGTGCCTGCCTGCTTGCCAGCCTTGCTGCCTGCCTGCCTTCCTGCCAGGCTTCGTGCCAGCCTTCCTGCCAGGCTTCCTGCCAGCCTTGGTGCCAGGCTTCCTGCCAGGCCTCCTGCCAACCTTGGTGCCTGCCAGCCTCCCTGCCAGCCAGCAACCCCACAACCATGGGGAAGAAGCGAAAGTCTCAGCAACCCGCCGCCAGCCCTGGCAAGAGGGACAGGGCCACCTTCCCGCCCCCTGTCCCTGACTCTGCTTCTGCTGGGGCTTCTGATGAAGCTGCTCCTGGCAGTGGTGCTTCTGCTGCGTACTCTGCTGAAGCTGCTGCTGGTCCTGCTCGTCCTGCTCGTGCTCCTGGACTTGCTCGTCCTGCTCGTGCTCCTGGACTTGCTCGTACTTCTCGTACTGCTCGTGCTCCTGGTCTTGCTCATCCTGCTCGTGCTCCTGATCCTGCTCATGCTCCTGGTGCTGCTGGTGCTGCTGGTGCTGCTGGTGCTGCTGGTGCTGCT
>BLBF01000031.1:10937957-10959648 GCA_015471245.1 Laticauda colubrina
CAGCACCAGCAGCACCAGCAGCACCAGCAGCACCAGCAGCACCAGCAGCACCAGCAGCACCAGCAGCACCAGCAGCACCAGCAGGACCAGGAGCACGAGCAGGACCAGAAGCACGAGAAGGACCAGGAGCACCAGCAGGACCAGCAGGACCAGGAGCAGCGCCAGCAGAGTAAGCACCAGCAGGACCAGCAGGACTAGGAGCAGCGCCAGCAGAGTAAGCACCAGCAGAAGCACCAGCACCAGTGCCAACAGAGAAAGCACCAGCAGAAGCACCAGCACCAGGAGCAGTGCCAGCAGAGTAAGCACCAGCAGAAGCACCACCACCAGAAGCAGCATCAGCAGAAGCCCCAGCACCAGAAGATCGAGGCCGGGCAGCAGAAGCCCCAGCAGAAGCAGAGTCAGGGCCAGGGGGTGGGATGGCTGGCAGCAGATGGCAAAAGCTTCCGTTTCTTCCCCATGGTTGTTGGGTTGCTGGCTGGCTGGCTGGCTGGCTGGCTGGCTGGAGAGCTGTGTCTGGAAGCAGGTCTTTCCTCTGAATGGTGACCTGCTTGGGACCTGCTTCCCTTTATATTCGCGGGGCTGATGCAATGCATCCTCCCCGCATGCACAGTGAATGCTAGGCATCTGCTAGGCTTCCACTAGGCTTCCGCTGTGCATCCACTTCATCCACTCGGCATCCGCTCTGCATCCTCTCTTTCTGTTCCGCATCCACTTTTCTGCACTCCCCTGGAAGCCTTGTGGATGTGCCATCCGCTCTCATCCACTTCCACCCGCTAGGCTTCCGTGGAGCATCCGCTTTCCATACGCCCTACGTCCTCCCCCCGTCTGTTCCTTTCCGTGTTGTCTGCTCTGGTTATACAAATTTTTGCCCCTTTTGAGAGTGGATAAGAATGGATGGAACATTTTTCTCGTCCACTGTGTCCTTTTTGCAAACATTTTGCATCCGTCGGCCAGTGTGACAGGGCCTTTATATATTATACTTAGATCGGACCGAAGGTGGCACAGTTGTAGGTTTTCTAGGTCTAAAATTTCAAGTCTGGTGGCATAAGGTATTCTGCAATGAGTAGAGCAGTGGAGAACTCTTCTTGTGAAATATTTCTGGACTTTCTCAACTGTGTTTATATCAGATATGTTACGTGGGTTCCAGACTGATGAGCTGTATTTGAGTATTGCTCTAGCAAATGTTTTGTATGCTCTAGTTATTAGTGTAATATTACCAGAGAAAAAGCTATGTAAGATTAGGTTAACAACTCTTAATGCCTTTTTGGCTATGTAGTTACAGTGAGCTCTAGCCCTTATATCATTAGGGATGAGTATTCCAAGATTCTTGACAGAGTTTGGATCCTCAACAAGATCTTGACTATTCAGCCTGTATTTTATTTTCTGATTTCTTTTGCCAATATGTAAGACAGAGCATTTATTTGCTGAGGTTTGAAGTTGCCATTTGCTTGACCATTCTGATACATAGTCAAGGTCTTTTTGAAGGGTAGCAGTATTGTCTGGTGTTGAATAGCTTTACATCATCAGTGAAGAGAATGCAGTTGCTCTTAATATGATCACAGAGTCATTTATGTAGAGTATGATGAGAGTTGGTCCTAGAACACTGCCTTGGGGAGACCACTGTTGACAGGTACAGAATTTGACAGAACTCTCCCAATTTTGACCATTTGTTGTCTGTTTGAGAGGAATGCTTCTTTCCAGTTATGCAGGTGTACAGAGATACTGTAAGATTTTAGTTTTAGCAGTAGTTTGTCATGTACCACTGAATCAAAGGCTTTACAGAAGTCTATGTAGATTGTGTCTATTGTTATTTCAATAACAATATTATTAAAATATTATTAAAATATAATAAAAATATGTTATTCCAAAGGGCAGGTCTGTGGCAGAGAAGGCACCCTTCCTATATGCCATCAGATGGTATTTCATGAGAAATGGGACACAGACCAAACTCATTGGGTTGGGCTCAATGGGAGAAAACAATATAAACAATCATGGGAAAACATGCTCTCTCAGATAACTAGGCTCTATGTTCCATTAATGTCTTTATTGGTGATAACCAATACCTTGAATTGTACCTGTAATGTCCTTGGTACCCAATGCAACTTCATAATAGGGGTGTCATAATGGACATAAGGAAGCATGCCCATCACTGCTCATGCTGCTGCAGTCTGGACCAGCTTTCGCTTCCAAGTGCTCTTCAAGAGCAGCTCCATGTAGAACATATTGTGCTGGTCCACTTGCAACATGACTTAGGCATGAGTGACTATGAAAAAAGACTCGCAATAGCAATAGACTGTCCAGTAAAGCAAATCATTCAGAACTTCATTAATTGGAACCATGTCCAGCTTAGCAGATATACATCATGCAATTTTGAATAAAATGCTTAGACATAGGAAAACCAAGAAAGATTGAAGTACTGTAGCTTAGCATATTTAGCATGAAGAAGAAGTTTTTAAAAAATCAAATATTTAAAGCACACTGACATGAATATGGTGGCAAATTAGTTTGTTGCTTCAACTGGTAGAAATTGAAGCAATGCGTTTAAATGCTGAAAGAAAGAAAAATATATTCAACCCATAAGACAAACTTCCTTAATGCCATGAGCAATTTGACAATGGAACATCCTGATTGTCCAGCTGTCTTTCTGATTAGGAGTTTCAAAATAGAATTAAATGTCACCAATTGGAATGACATTCCAGTAGGCATCAGCTCCAAATTAAATTAAATTAAATTCCAGTTTTATGATTCATTAACGTTCTCTTTTCCATTATGGAAACCAATTGTAAATAAACTCAACATTACTTACAGATATTGATTCTCCCTTGCTTTTTTCATTCCTTTATTCCTTTGTCTTCCTGATTGTTACATTTAGAACATTACAATTTAAAGACCCAAAGTTAGTTAATTAGTTAGTCAGTTTCATTTATTTCCTCTTTTATTTTCACTAATTTATGTGCTGTCACCTCCTCCTGGGAGACTAGGAAGCGCATAATAAAATCACCACCACAACTTCCTTAACCAAAGAAAACCCATCCCGTGGACCCAGTTTTCAAAGTACTTCCTCTATGATTTTGCTGATTTAATTGCAAGTTCTGCCCTGAATCCCCATTAGAAAAACACAGTCTTGAATGCTTTTCTGGAAAGGCCATCAGGGAAGAGATCATCCTCATTATCATATATAATAACAGCTTTGCACTAGTGAAATTTTTTCCACTTGTTCACGATGAAAATACTTGATCTCTGCACTTCCCATTACTTACAGAAGTCCTATATCCTACATCCCACACTGTTTTCACAATTCTTAGATACAGCTGTTTTGGAGTCATAATAGATGGTGATAATTAGGGTACATCTGTGAATGTCAAGTTATTTTGTATGTGGAAGCAAACATGCTTCCTAGTATAAAGACACACTTGGTTATTAGATGGATGGATGCATGCATGGATATGCAGACATGTTCAGGCATAGTTTTTCTCACCTTCAATCCAACACAGAAAGGGTCATGACATAAATGAAGAGAGGGTTTCATACTTATAGTGCACTTGTCTGCACTGGGGAGCCTAACTCTATATGTAATTGTTTCCATATGACCTTCAGCCCTCCACTATCAAGATTCCAACTTACATAAAGGTGACAGGTTATAGAGCTAAATTCCTGACTTCTGGGAGTACTGCTGAAGCATGAAGACTGATTCATCAGTGACATCTCAAGCATGACCAGGAAATATTGGCCCGAACCCTAACCCTAACTTTGCAGACAGTAACATGATCTGATCTGCACATCCATAAAGTGAATAAAACATAAGTTTGATACATAGGATAAAACCTAAATAATATCATAATCCTGCTAACTATATTCTTCCCCTTTAAAAAAAGGTGTTTTATTTTGGCTGGATCAAGCCCCGGCACTTGTCTTTTTACTTTATACTTACAGTGTATAAGAGTGTAAACACTCACAAGAAAAATATTGTTAGCTCAATTCCCATACATACATTTATTCAAGGAGAGAGATGAAAAAAGGAGTGCTTTAATAAATCCAATTTATCAGACTTAAATCCTTGAAGCTTTCCAGTCAGGGTTTTTCCAAATGCTAGTATTTCTTTCTTATAAGTCAAGGCATTTGTTCTACAGCAAACCAATGAAGATAGAATTCTGATGAGAGTGATTGATCTGAAAGACAATTTGAATGAAGGGTGCTGTGTACATCCTCTAAATGATACCATGCTGACAGTTCCAACAACCTTCTCATGATATATTGCTAGAAGTAATCAAGAACAGTAAATTTAACAAGTGGAATTGTCTCTATCATGTAGCTCATTTCTCTTAAATGGCCATTCTAAAAAAAATCCCACCGCTATTAGGATTTATGTCTTTATTTTAAAATTCTGTATTCACACTCTCCAAAGCTGAAGGATTCTTTCCAAAAGATTACTTTTCAAAAACAGTTGCAGCAAATCAGTGTTAATTAAAAATATGTTTGTTGTCTATATCATTTCAAGGTATGGATGATGTTAAATTCTCTCTGAATAAAATTTCATATAGCATGTTAATTCCTAACCTCATAGGACCAAATAATATTACACTCTTGGTACCACTGAACAAAACTCTTGTTCTCTCAGAAATCTTCAAAAGGGCAACCACGACAGGCTGAGATTTTATCAAAGTGAAGAATTGTGTGTCATGACATCACGCTACAATTTGCGCCTTTTGTATTCTTGCATGCAGTATTGCAACACAAGAATGAAAGAAACAGTTGGCATTCTGATATTGAAACATACATTTGCGTCCACCACAAATGCTCATCACTCCTTAGAAGAGCAAATCTGTGCTGAAAAATATAGGCAATATCTAAACTCATGTAGACATATATCATGATAAGAAGTATCTATATTCTATTCTATGTTCCATGTTCCTGTGCCACAAATCTCTGAAAGAAATTAAACTGAGAGAGAGGAACTGAGATAAATTTACCAAGTACATTTCCATGGTTAAGCACAGACATGGAACACAGAACATAATCGTGTTGGAAGGGGCCTACAAGGTCTGAGACTGAACTTCAGTCTCTTCATATTAGTGCAATTAGTCTAATACCTTATATCAAATAACAATGTCAAACTTTTTCTTTTGGAAGAAATGGAGCCTGTGACAAATGAAACTGTTTGGGCTGCTGTAAAGTCCATGACCACTTTTCCACTTTAGCATGATCAGATATCATAATAATCTTTTCCAGAAAGGCAAGATTAGCCTCTGTCTCCTACATTCTTTCTGGATTCAGTTGCAATGTGTTAAATTTGACCACAGTTTCCAAATGTGGAAATGCAGAATACCGTAGTAGTCTCTGATTATGTCTCCAGGTGGATCTAACCAAGGACCAGTCCTACACGGCAATGCTTAGATGTTGTCACCCATTACTTGGAGAAAAGTTAGGTGACTGGAAGTGACTTGGGGGGGGGGGGGGGACAATAGAGACAATAATGTTGGAAATAGATTGAGGACAGTAAATGTTATGTCATTATTTTTTTCACCTCCAGAAAGCATGGACAGCATTTTAACTCAGAAGTGCAGAAAGGATCTAAGAATGGTTACATTAATTAAAAAGGTAGGCTTAGATGTCACCTGCAAGCTGATTTCAAAGTTTGACTCATCTGCCCCATAATATTAATGCACAAGTTAAATTGGATCATTGAAACAGCCAATCCCTTGGAGCATATTATATATGCTCTTCTAGTGCTGCTTAAAGGTAAATGTTCCCTTCACACATAAGTGCTAGTCATTTCTGGCTCTAGGAAGTGGTGCTCATCTCCGTTACGAAGCCGAAGAGCCAGCAATGTCTAAAGACATCTCCATGGTCATGTGGCCAACATGACTAAATGCCGAAGACACACCGAACACTGTTACCTTCCCACCAGAGTGGTCCCTATTTTTCTCCTTGCATTTTTACATGCTTTTGAACCGCTAAGCTGGGAAAAGTTACAGGAGCTCACTCCATTACATGGCACTAGGGATTTGGACTGCCAAACTGCTAACCTTTCTGATCAACAAACTTGGTGTCTTAGCCACTGAGCCACGATATCCCTCTTACTGCTTCCTCTGACTATATCTCTTAGTGCTTAGGGGTCTCCAACCTTGGCAACTTTAAGATTTGTTGACTTCAATTCCCAGAGTTCAACTTTGGAAGTTAAAGTCCACAAGTCTTAAAGTTATCAAGGTTGGAGACCTCTGGCTTAGACTATTGAAAATGTTTTTGGAAGAAAAAGTATGATATAGATTAATTATTCAAGTCATTTAACAGCTAGTTTATGTATTTCAGAGCCATTTCATGAGTAGGCATGTTTGTAAGTGCCTGTGGAAGGGGGGGAGTCATGGAATACGCATCAGTTTCTGTATTTGGGGCTGACAGTAAGATGCAATTATGAAAGGGTGCCTTTTGCACAGTGATAGCATGGCATTTTTTTTTTTTGTCATTTGGGGATGTGTCATGATGACATTGCAGTGGACGTTTATTAGCATGATACAAATAAAGAATTGGAAATTACCTTGCTGAATACTTTGTAAAAGGTCATTTGATTATGATAAATAATTAAATGAAAGTTATAATCTTTATCTTGCCCAAGAATATTTCTTATTTAGCAATAGCACTTAGACTTACATACCACTTCATGGTGCTTTTACAGCCCTCTCTAATCTTTTTATAGAGTCAGCATATTTCCCCCAACAATCTGGGTCCTCGTTTTATTGACCTTAGAAGGATGGAAGGCTAAGTCAACCCTGAGCCTGGTGAGATTTGAACTGCCAAATTGCAGTCAGACAGCTTCAGCAGAAGTAGCCTGCAGTTCTACATTCTAACCACTGTGCCACCATGGCTATATGGCATGGCAGTCATAATGGCAATATGCCTGAAGACAACTCTTTGATACTTGATTTCTATAATAATTGGATTGTTTAGTAGGTCTGTTGTAACAGAAGGAATATTAATAACATATTAAATATCACATTAAATAGCATGTTAAAACTGCTCTAAAAATGTTTGGAAATTATCTGACAGTTCCCAATAGGGTTCCTCCCCTCCCCCCATGACAATATGTATTAGACAATATATATTAGACAATATATATTAGACATAAAATATATGCTATATATATGACAATATATATATATCTAAGCTAACACTTAGATTGAGCTATGGATTATTAGGACTACCTAGGGGGCAAAAATCCAGAAGATTCCTAGAATGAGCAGTTTTCTGTATCACTTCTAACATCCAGTGATCATCTGGATTTCTTCAGCCCCAATCTGGCAGCATAGCATTAGTACCACATCGGCAAGATCTCTTTCTTGATTAGTCACCATTAATTCTACCAAGATACATGCAAAACTGAGATCCTCCATCCTGTCTTCAATGTGCATCACTTTGCAATTACTTACATTGCATATCTTTTTTCTTTATTTCTGACTGTTGAGAAATTAATTGCCTATGCAAGGAAAAATGAGCTCAGCCACTCACTACCTAAAGAGATCTGTGGAGTGCAGGCTTCCATGTACATATCAGTTGCTTGATCAGGAACTGCAGACATCAGCCATCTGAGAATTATGCTGTGCATCCAAATGCAGAGATCATTGATCCATACAAAATTACTTTCAGCTGGATCCTCATCCAGATATGCATCATAATATGAATCCTTATTCATATCCTGGCACCATTAGCCATGCATACCTACAGGAACTCAAGCTGGATCAGGGAAATTTTAAACGCCCTCCTTTGAGAATGGGAGTATAATCTCTTTCTCTCTCTCCCTCCCTCCTTCCCTCCCTCCCTCTCTCTCATTATATATATAGTATCTACACACGCATACATACAGTATATTCCCATTTTAATTTATGCTAATATTTAATTATATTTAAACTACCACATGAATGCAAGTTCATAGGAGAAAGTCTACATTAAGTGCAAATGCTTACTGTTCTGCTGGAATTCCAGAATTAATATGAACATCAATGTTTAAGGAAAGAAATGAATGGGAAAATGGAAAGCTCTCTTTAAATCAGCCCTTTTCCTTATTAATTTGAATCACTTTGATTTTTAAAAAATCAGTTCTATAATCCCTGTTAATTCTCCTATTCTTCTAACAATCAAACCCTTGTTTAATTTTATTTTTTGTGGTGAAAGAGAAGATTCTAATCGGCACTGTTGATGTGATTCATACATTCAACATGTGACTGTTATTCCAGTTTCATTTACATGGAGTGCAAAGGGATAGTTTTCTGTACATGGTATTAATTTGCAATTTAATAAGGTTAGCCATCTTTGATGCAAATTGTTTCCCACTCACTCCTACTTTCTAAAATCTGCATGAAGATTTTTTTCTTTGTTCTGAATCTCTTGGCTAAACTACTAGGCAGTTGCTAATGGAATTTCAAGCTTGGTCTGACCCAGCAAGGAGCTTCTTATAGTTTAAAGCAAGACTGTGTACAGGATAACCGAACATAGAATCCCCTGCTGGGACTTCAGGAATGGAAAGTACACATCATATGAGTACTCCCAACAAGTACTGTACCCCCACTGTGGAGACTGAAATGACATCTGTCTCTACAGAATATCCAGATATGCAGTAGGGGATCTGCAAAAGAAAATCCTTCACATTTACAATTGTACTCATGTTGATTTCTGGGTGAACAAGGGCTTTCACAATACAGAACTCTTGTCTGTGTGGGAGCCTGTGCATGTATAATCATGCTTGCAAAAGTGCGCGTGCGCACACACACACACACACACACACACTGCCTTCCCTGCATATCCTGTAAGCCACACAAGGATGTCAAAATGTGTGTTATGTATTGTGATGTTATCAAGCAAATGAAGCAGTCACGTAATCTGCAATGATGTGTCATGATGTCTAGTGCCAAAACACTTTTGTGCAATGATGTCATTGATTTATTAGCATTTACACACACATTACACATGGGGACACAAATACCCAGAGACAGACTGCAGAAGTTGAAATGATTTACATGGTATTCAGATTTGGTGTGGCAGGAGTATCCAAGATTTATCAGAAGCATTTGGAAGATATGTTTAGATCCAAAGTAAGATATGGGTGCATTTGTTTAGAGCTCTTAAATATGTATGACAGTGCAGGACTCCAGGCATTCAATTACAAAAATGATTATATTATGATGGTATATGTTATATGGTAATGATCATGGGATAAGTGCATAAGTGCACAATCGTGCCTGTCATCCCTGTCCTATTGTCCCTATTTATTCGTACTTATTTCCTGTATTCTTACTCATGTTTATACTTATACCTATTATCTTGTAAGCAATTGACAAATCAAATAAATAAAATAAAGGTGGAAGAACCTCAGATGTGACAATGGTCTACTTGAGTCTTCATAAGGAATGTGGGCACTACAAATTCTCCGAAGGCACCCTCCCTAGTTTCTTGGACAGTAAAGGCAAGTGAGGGAGAGATGTACTTTGAGACTTGAAAGATTCTATTAATATAGCCTTACAACCTGGCGTACTTCTTGTCAGGACTACCTCACAAGGCTGACAGTTCCAAATCTCTTGATAAGCAACCCGTATCTTTTCACCAGTTACAACTTCACAAATAAGTTTCTAGATATAGTACTGGTTATGATCTCAGCCAATTGATATTATTTGGGACCAGGCAGTTTTTTTAAAAAAAACTGTGTGCTCACATATATGATCCTCAGGAAAAGTTAAGGGATTCTTTATCTCATCACTATGTGAAATAATATCAATAATAAGGTCTTTAATAATATTTCATGGTTCTGGCATTTTTTGCCACCAAAGCTACTTGTATCCAAATAGGATTCGGACTTTTGACTTGCAGCCAAAGCTATATTGAATAAGATTAGTGTGGATTCTCTTTCTCATTGCTCTACTGTTTATAATTTTTACCAATACATTTTACGAGATGCATTTTTAGCTGCAAGCCTCAGTCATTTACCTTCCTTCTTTACCAAGAGCAATTCCCACTGAATAGGATTACTTCTGAAAAGAAATGTTAAAATAGGACTATACAATGTCCCATATTAGTCCTTGACATACGATCACAACTGAGCCCAGAATTTATGTAGCTAAATGAGGAATTTGTTAAGTGAGTTTTGCCCCATTTTATGACTTTTCTTGCCACAATTATTAAGTGAATCCCTGTAGTTATTACATTAGTAACAAGTGAATTAAGTGAATCTGGCTTCCCTATGACTTTGTTTGTTAGAAGATCGCAAAATATGATCACATGACGCCATTGGGACATTGCAACCATCATAAATATCAACCAGTTGTCAAGCATCTGAATATCAATTATGTGACCATGGGGTTGCTGCGATGGTCATAAGTGTGAAAAATAGCCATAAGTCACTTTTTCAGTGCCACTGTAACTTCAAATGGTCACTCAACGAACTGTTGTAAGTCAAGGACTACCTATAAATGGGATTTAAAAGATTAAATTATGTATCAAATAAAGGTTTATTGGTGTATCTACATTTTATGGCTAGGTATCCCATAGCATCATTTTCACCAAAGAAAATAAGTTAAAAATGTAATCACTTGTAAAAAAAATCATTAAAATTTGTTTCTTAATGGATTTGTTTGTTGACAATTTGTCAACAAATGACAATTTGTTTCTTAATGGAAACAAATTGTCCATAGTTTGTTGTTATCAGTAGTCTTGTTTTTTGCCCAATTGGCTTATGGTAAATTGCTCAACATTTATTGATCTCAAGTACAAATCATTTCAACTAAAAAGAAATTTTCCTAATTTCTATCATTTCCTAATATAAAATATTTTTTCATGAAATTAATATTTAAAATCTCATCTAATTTGAATTATTCAAGTGTCCATAGAGTTATTATGTATACTTTTTATTTGCAATGCATTCCCACTATGTAGCTTTAGTGCAGGGACCTGTATATCATCAGTAAAAAACTTTCTGCAGTAGATATTTCAGTGCATCAGTGATTTACTTGCCCTGTTTTACCATTGAAGGACATACTACTTTCCTTACTAAAGCCAGATATAAACCCCAACGATTCGGGAGAGTTGTGATATCAACACATTCAACAGAAATCTGTAATAAATATATGCCAGTGGAATTCACTCCCATTCCTCCAATTCAGCTACCATTATGTGGTTCACCTTCCTTTGCAGAGAAAGCACAAATCCATTTTTAATACACCGAGAACTACAAGATTAAACTTTCCCCAAAACATTCACTTTAAATGTACTTAAATGGTTCCATCTGATTTTTTTTTTTAAGAAAAGGAAATCAGAGGTGGATTTTTATGTAAATGGAAATTGGTTAGCATCTTTCATTTTAAAAGTGTCAACTTTTTCTTCTTCAAAATTAAATTATATGTCATCTTTTCATTTCACATATGTAAAGTTGTGTGTGTATATAAATATGTATGCATACACCTCTCTCTTTAAACACAAGTGCAATCTATATAGAAAAAGTAATTTTTTCTGTCAGTTTAATTCATTCATTAACTGTACAGTTTATTTTATTACAACATCATATTCAAAGTATTTTTTCTAAAAAAGCAAAAACAAAATCTTTAATTTTCACCGTACAAATTTGCTCAATAGAATTTCTTTTTCTTTCTTTCTTTCTTTTTTTAATGGCACTTTCTGAACAGGGTTCTTTTGATCTCCTTGACTGCTTCTTATATTGTAAGCCTAATCCTCTACTTAAACATTTTTCCTACATTTCTTCAAACATTTGGATTTAATTTTTTTAATCTAGCTCATCATATTAATCTACTCCATGTTGTAATGCATGTCGCTCCCTTTCAACTGGGGAGGCAGAAAAAAAATAAAAATAAAAAAAAGCTTAATGAAAGAAAGAAGTAGAAGAAGGAAGAAGCTAAAAGGCACTTGGAAAATGTTTTGCAACTTAGCATCACACAAAAATATGAACATTCAAGGATTTGGCTTTTAAATGCCATCCTAATTAAAAGAACGCTTCCTTTTCAATGTGTGGCTTTTTTCCCCTTGCTTGCAGAAGAGGCCTTATTCAAATGAAGGAGGAGACCTTTCACATACATGAGGCTATAATAGAGAGCTTAGCATAACTTCTACCTGATTTTCAATGCAAATGGCAAAGGAGAAGTTAGTGTGTTGATGCAGATTATGGGTTATCCTTCTCACACACCACAGACTCCTTCACGCTCTGGAAATATTTTGCTTATCAGCAAGAAGCAATGATCACACCTCACAGTCCCAATTCCAGGGAGACTCGAAAAGGGAGATCATCAATATTCAGATATAGTCAGATTCTCACAGTACCAGACTATTAATTTGCTTCTGAACTGGAAGATTTACTGTATGTTTTTGTAATATAAACATTTTACTGCCACATATCAAATATTGGAGCAGAGTGATTAAGAGACCGCTGAGCAATAATGCAGAGGTGAAAAGAATGTCCTTTATTGCCACACAAGCTTTGATACTTGCTTAATATGGTAAAAATAATTCTATACAAGCTTTGATACTTGCTTAATATGGTAAAAATAATTCTTGGCAAAATGCACAAACATTTTTCAACGAGTACTAAAGAATGACTGTATTGCTCACCCCAGCTTAGTGTGTTTGCTTTGTAGATTCAACAGTCGCACTCGGTCGCAACAGCAACAACTTAGCTGGAAGCCTCAGGTTATAAACTGCTCTATCTGAACACATTCCCTTTTCATTTCAAATTAATCTAATGTTTTCAAAACTAGGCTGAGCCATATTCCCAAATTAGCAAGAGGGCTCAGAACAATGCTGTATGACTGGCAGCAGCCTGATTAAGCAGAGCTGTATTTGCCCGACAACAAATAGAGCACAGTGTTTCTTATTGCCAGACAATGTCAGCTTATTTTATGGGCAAGATCAAACTGATTGGGAATGTGTGGCCCTGAATGCTTCAGTCTGGTCAAAGGAGTAGTGACAAAGAAGGTAAGGAGAACTTTGGCAATGGACACCGGCTCATTTTTTTTTGCTGGATAAAGTCCACCAAGTTTTTATAAGCAGCAGCCTATTTCGTTTTGAGAAAGTGTCAGATGTATTTTATTGCTACTCACAAACTACCTGAGATTTGCAACATGAACTGGTGGTGAATCTCCTTATCTATTGTTAATTCCAGGAGTCCCTGATAGAAAACAATTCATAATTTTAAAACAGAGGCAAAATAAAAGGAAATTCAAAAATAACCAGATGAAAAACTCAAGATCACACACTGGCATTCTAAGTCTTGTGAGAGTTGGAGATCTTTAACTTGGATTGTTTTAATTGATGGTTGGTAGGTACTACCTAGCAGCACAGAGGGTGCCATGGTGCTTATGAGAGTTTCATCAATTTTTTTTTTTTTGAAAAATTATGAGACCCATACAAATGAGGATTCTCAAGTTGCTCATTCTAGATGAGAGATAAACAACTTGAGCTTTGACCGGTTTTCTAGATAGTGACCACAAGGTTATAAAAGTATGATCTGTTGATGTTAGAAATAAGAATGCTGGTTATACTTCAAATGCTTCCAGGATAAATATGTCAAATATATGATATACAAAATATAGCCTTATATTTTGTAGCATGGCATTTCTTACAACTCAAATACACTTTGGTTGAATTATAGGGATCTGTAAATGTTTTTCTGAATTATATTGACTCACTTTGTCCATTCCATTTGAGATCCAGTAATCATGAAGATAGAATGAAGGATTGGGTAGAGACATCAGGTCCAAGGAACTTCCTGTTAGATGTAAACTTAGCTTCAGGCTCTCCATTTATGATTTAACACAGCTGTTTTTCCTGGTCTATCTAAAACAAAAGCAAAATACATTTCTTTCATGCATTTATGCAGTTATGAAATCCTGCTCTTCCAAGACACAAGTACATTGGAGTAATTAGCATAAGGAGGAAACTGTCATTATCTCAATTGCTAATATTAGCTTATTTTTGATTTGGGATTTCGGTTCACTTGAAAATCAAATGGAAATGGCTTTTTTGATAACGCATGAGCTCTCTGAAATAAAGAATATCTTATAATTGATCATTAATTTAATATCCTAATTTAAATAGTTCCAAATTTTACAAATATAATACCTATTAGGTATAAAATTTCCTTTATTTTATTATTAGAATTTATTAATAGAAATCCTAAAGACCTTTGTACTTTATTAGGAAATTGCAATACTATTTATTTCTTAATATAGACTTTTTTCATTTTTATATATGTCATTTGTGGTTTTTATTTGGTTGTTATGCACCACCCAGAGTTGTTTTGGGTGAGATGGGCAGCTATATAAATGTGATTAATAAATGTGATAAATACATAAATAAATAACCAATGAAAATATTCCATTATTTCTTCTTGGGACCATGTGAAAACCTTCAGGAAATATATAAACCTAATTTATGTACATCATTTACCAAGAAAAGCCATCAATGAGCTTGGCGGAGATGCATCTCAATCATTTCTGAGTACATACCCACCCAGGATGAACTCTTTTTTTACCTTTATTTCTATCCCTTATTGTAAGCAAATGAAATGCTTTATACTTGGTATCTTCTTTTAATATTCTGTAGCTAAATGATTAGTATCTTCTTCTTTTAATATTCTGATCTGCTTTTTCTGATTGCATTCTTTAGAATGCAAATATGGAAAAAACAAAAGAACAGGAAGTGAACAAATATTGAAGAGGCTACTTTGGTATACCACTACTATGGTAATACCCCAAATATAGCTCCTTATTCTTGTGGTACAGAGAGCTAAGCACCAGTCATTTACAGGAAAACACTGAGATTCATATGTTTGCATCTTTTATAGATGCAAAATAACCCAATCATTTGTGTACTTAAATCATTCACAATCAACTCTTCTATTTGAAGATAGTTCCTTGTCCATACAAAAGTCTGACAATCTTTGGAACAAACTAAGATCTAAAGACACACACACACAAACACACACACTGATAGCCTAGCCACACTATGTTACATCTTTAGTATTTTCTTTTAATGAGCCTACTTTAACTGTGCAGTCATTTAAATTGTAATAGTTAAATCTGGGCATAGGACTGTATTACCTTCTAAATTTATGAGCTGAGTGGAAGGTTCTGATTTTGGCACATCTCTAAATAGCAACTCCAGCATTCAATGCAATAAACTCTCTGCTGAACACAAAGGTTATGACAGTAGGTAGTAATGGCCATGCTAAATACACTTTCCAAACAAGACGAATTATGCAGCAATATTCAGTATACCTGGAAAGGTCAGCAGAGAACTCATCTGGAAGCAGAACCAATAAATTATTTGTATGATAAAAGCAATGTGTTGCCTAGAACAAAATGCTCTGTTTCTTAACTCTGACAATTTATTTTCCTCATAAATAAAACATGAACCATCGTAAAACAATGTAGTGTGCAGGTTACAGAAACAATCTGAATTTTTTGCATGCACTTTTGTAATGGTTTGTAAAAGTGAGACAGCTTAAGTAGTACTGAAGTCGAAGAGCAGGCTGTACAGATAGGAGGTATAATCTAGGGCTATAAATGCTCCAAAACAGCATGTTTCTAAGAACAGATTCTAGGGTATTATAGGTGTAGATTATTCCCCTAAGTCTTATGTATAGTTCCCAGCATCTTCAAAAGCTGCCGCTGAATGATAAAATTTTTATGATGATAAGAATGGGAAATTATTAAATTCTTAGGAACTAATCATTTCATTTTAAAACTAGATTTAAATACAACTGCATCAAGTGCTGTTTTTAGTCAGGTCCTGCCCACTTGATAAGTACGGACATTGTGTTTTGTATTTTATTGAATTGCCCATAGTAAGTATACTCTGTGTGTGTGTGTGTGTGTGTGTGTGTGTGTGCGTGTGTGATGTTGCACAAATAATTTTGTTACAATGTATTTTCAAGGGTGTATATACTTTATGTTTGTATATTCATACATGTGTGAATTAAAAAATAATCAATTAAAATTGAATTGATTAAAATTCTTTGTAAATATTGGCATCGTTGAAAGTATGTTTATGTAATTATTTTTGTTGTTGTCATTTATAACAGTTACAGAAGATCAACAGTAGTATACAGAAGTCTGAAAACAAAGGTAATGAATATGACCCTACTTAAACTAAAAGATAACAATTAGATTACAAGCACTTATACACAGAGGCACTCTCTAATTGTCATTATATTATATTGCAGCAAATTAGTTCTCGAATCCAATATATACTTTGGTAACCACAGCTCAGTAATAAAGTGTTCAATATTTTTACTGCAATCTAGACGGAAATATCAGTTCACATACAATGGTGACCAGATGGCCAGTAGTAGCAACATGAATAGGCATTTAGAAGAATATGTCCCATAACACATCCCTTTTGGACATGTATTAACAAATTAAAGTTTTCTGATGAAAACATGAATAAAATTTAGCTAAGACTTGCACAATCATAATATTCCCATACTGAATATATCCTTTATTCAAACAGACAAGATTGACAGAGGTAAACCTACAAATCTGTACAACAAGCTGTTAAATGTAGCATTGGGTCTAGGAGAGTTAAGCAGTTTCATTTTAGGATCTCATCATGTAGCAACCAAATCCAATACTATATTGCAGAGAAATGTTGAGAAAGGTGGGTCAACTATCCATTCTGGAAGATTGATCACTACTACTAGACAATGGTGGCTCTTCCTACAAAAAGTTAAAGCTCCCAGAAGACAATATGATAATCCTTCATCCACAGTAATGCCATATTTCAATTCAGATGGAGCTAATTAATCCAGAGCAGCAAGACCAGAATATTGTTGTTAAGGAAAAGCATGGAGAAAGCCAAGTCATTGTGCAAGTATTTATACAACACCAAATTGTGAATCTTCACACTGGTTGCTCCCTTCTATATCTTGCTCCCTTCTATATCTGTTGATAGCTTCAAGGATTCAGCAAGCAATCCTACTAAATCAATCTCCAGCTCCTAACCTTAATGTTTCTGGCTCAGTGAATCAATGATTAAAAAGTATGTGCTGGTATTTGTTGTCACTTTCCAAGAATATGTGGTTAGACATCTTCCTAAAATCACTTCTCTTTTATTCAAAAATTTTCACTGAATTTTCTGATAACATTCTAAGCTAACCAATGTTTGAAAAAGAATAGATTTACCTTAAAAAGTGCAGACTTCAGGAGCCCTCTGTAGGTGGACTCTGGAAATTTGATGACTTTTTTTCTTCTTCTTCCCCCCCCCCCCACCTTAGAAGACTTTGAAACATGTCCAATTGCAGTCTGTATTTCACTCCTAAACACCAAGAATATCCTCAGGTTTTGAGTGAGATTTGAATTAGAAGCTGGATATTCTGGATACTTGCTTTATGGGCATATTGTACGATCTAGAAATAGTTCTTTATTAAATGCTTCCTACAGTGTAACACAAATTCACATAAAGAAATTTACACATTCATTGACATTTTCAAGTTTAATATTGCACTGTTTCTGATATTCTAATAGCTTTTATCTTATTTCCAATTTTTTAAAAGTATCTATTGTTGAGAATACAATTTAAAATAAGTGGTGTATAATTTTGAACACATTTCTCTCCATAAGATTTCTAATAGAAACATTTTATGAGCACATCTTTGATATAATATAGATTTGTATATTATGTTCACTAGTTCCGAATATATTCATTTATATTCATCTTTCTTCAATATATGTACTTTTGGTTAGAAAATTTGTACTGTTAAATTTAAAAAACTTATCTATCCTAGGGATAATAATAACTAAATTGATATATCCTGTCCTTGCTATTAACATAAGTGCTCACTCAGTGACAATTCCCTGTTCCAAAAATGTTTGTTTGGAATTCCCTGTTCCAAAAAAATGTCTGCTTTGGTTGTTATACCTTGGTCGTTAAGCAGCCAAGACTTGATAATTTATGCCCTGGTAATCCTCTAGTTAGATTACTTTAATATACTGCATGTGGATCTTTCTCTAAAAATAATTCAGAAACTAGTTAGTACAAAATACTAAAATGCTGGTTAGTACATAATGAACCACTTCCAGAAGACTAAGAATGGAATTCTTTTAGGGTAGAATCATGTTTACAAAACACAAAATGATTTGTTTTCAAGGCTAGAATAACTTATTTAGAGAACTGGATAATTTTTCTACCTTGACCCATCTCTGAGAAAACATCTCATTGGTGCTACAACTTGTGCCAAGCCTGTTTCCATTTTCAATGAAAAATGTTGATATTGAATTTTAATACCCTCATAATATGAAATACTTTATGGACCCTTGTTCCTACTTAAATTCTCTTTTGCCGGTACTTATGTGGTGGATGATAACTGGAAATCTTCTGAGTGGGGGCATTGCAAAAATGGAACACTCTTTCTAGGTAAATGTTTCTCATTCTCATAATTTAAAAAGTGTGAACTTTAACTACCAAAACTCCTTAGTCAGAATGCTGAGATAGAGAAATACTGCAATGTCTCAGATCAACTTTGATGACATTTTTATGTCAGTTAATAACCTTCTTATTTGGTAAGAGTTTTCCTTTGGGAAAAATTATAACTGAGTTTTCTAAGGCACTTTTCTAAGGGAAGAAATGTAGAAAGCAGAGTTGATGACTGGGGGTTGGGGAGAAGAGCCAACAAGTAGACCAGTGCTTTGATACTTCTGCTCCAGACAAAAATATGAGTTGAGATTAACCAAGGTGTTCTATGTAGTTGTTAAAAGTGAAAGGAAGGACTATAAGGTTGGTTTATTTGGTCAAGGTTAAAATACAGACATTATCTTAGATAATACTTCATAGTCTTTTGCTGATCAAGAATGAAATCAGAAGAGCTTTTTTAAAAAAATGTTTACAAATGAGAGATGGGATATGAGAAGAAGAGATTGTTATATTTTAAGAGAAGATGATAAGTAACTAAAATTGTTCATATTTGTTATGAAGGGGAAAGTCACTTTTTTATACATTGTTTACTTTTTCTTTTGCATATTTTTATTTTTTCTTTCTTTTCTATTTCTCTATTTGTCTTCCTTTTTTTCTTTTTTGTACCTTTTACTTTTCTTTTAGTTTGCACTAGTTTTGATTTCTATAATTTAAATTTTTAATAAAATTACTAATAAAATATATTTTATTATTATTTCCATTTTATTACATTTATTTTAGGATTTCATTACTGTGAGCCATATTGGGAAAAATTTGATGGGAGAGGTTTAAACATCTGAAAATAGATTTTAAATGTTCCAAGTAATAAAAAGACTATCCTAATTTGTCAGACTTTTGATGACTCCTTAAGCCAAAGCTCAAGTAATAGTCAACCAAAATATATTTAAGATACAATCTGAATGCTGAGTTCCTGCATATCTAACAAAAATAAAACACAGAAGTTAGATTATTTCCACAAGCAAAAATTCTAACAGCAGCCTTTCTGATGTGTCATATTACAATTTCACCAGTAGCAATCTAAGAGTTGCGGTTCAGGACATGTCAAGGATACAAGGCTGCAAAAGACTGGCCTGAAGAGAAGAATAGGAAATATTTGCTACCTGATTCACAGAAAAGTATTTTCAGATGTTTTGAATGGTGTTCTAGTTTCAGTTATGTAAACTAATTTTTGTCAGTGGAAATTAAGCCTAGAAAGATCCCAGAAATGTTACCTTCTGAATATAAATCTGGTGTCTCAAAACTTTTCCTACCTCACATCTTATTCTAAATCTGACCAAAGAACCTATCAAGAGACTTAGCAGATCATCATGTCTTACTAAAGTAATTTATGGCTGCATTCGCAGGCAGGCAAGAGCAGGCTCAAAACCCATTACAGCCAAAGATAACAACAGTAACTTAATCCTGACAGGCAAAATACTCCAGTCAATACATTTGCAGGTATGGTATGCTGGAATATTCAACTACAAATAATCATAGAGAAGGTCAGTGCCAAAGATTTTTGTTTTTTAAATAAGAAAGGATTTCATACTGGGAATAGAATTTCTTATGCCTAGATTTGTTTAGTCAAGAGTAAGCCAATTGTTTAAGGAAACTTTGGTTGTCTTTATTTAATCTGGTACTGAATAAGCAACCAGAAGCTATTCACACAGTGTCTGACCCACCCAACTTTTCATTTATGCCGAGCCATTTGCAATATGGCCACTTAGAATGGATTTTCCTAACTGTATGCATGTACGTGAGTAAATGAGTGAAGGCCTAAGAGTCTGTGTATCATATTACCCTGTGTTTGCCTTGCTTGTCTGATATATATACAGGTTGCATTTGTTTCACCAATGACTCTGCTTGCCACACTGACCACCTTCCATACCATTCCCAAGGGGCTGAGTGAGTTTCTCTCTCCTATTGCTTGTGGATGCATCTACACTTCCTAGCAAACTGCAATAGGTCTGTACATGGTAGATATCCAGCATATGAAGATGGAACTCATAATACCTAAAGGCAATACAATATTTTATTTAGTGAATCAAGAATTAGAAATAATATGGAGGCAGAGTTACTTTTTTCATCATATCATAGATCTTTATGAATAGTCAAAGTTCATTGCTTCAGGGAAACTACAATGTCCTCTAACTAAACTTCAAAAAACCAATAGGTTTGGGTTGAGATTCTTCTTAGAATTAGGAATTAGGATATAAATCATGATGTATCTTTTATACTGATCAGAACAAGACCCAAAGGCAACAAATCAAGGTAAAGCCCATGTCACACTGCACCAGTGGATGCAAAGAGGATATAAAACGGACAAAAAAGCTTGCCATCCGTTGGAAAATGCGATGCATCCACTGCGTACGTCTTTCATATGCTCTATCCGTCAAACATCCATCTACTGCTATTTCATCCGCTCAAAAAGTTTGGAGCTGCACAAAACTTTTTGAGCGGATGAACTTTCCGCCGTGTACGATCTACATCCACGACACATACAGGCAACAAACATTCTACATCTGTTGTCATCTGTTACACATCCGATGTATCCTCTCTGCATCCTCTGGCCATCTCCTCAACTCACATCTGCTGCAGCTGAAAATGGAAAGAGGGAGGAAACAAAAGGTACACGGAACGTCTACACAGCGTTAGTAGCACGGAAATAGAAAGGATGTAAGCGTATGCATCTCATACATAAAGGATTAAAATGGACAGAACATTTGTATCTGGGATGTATCTCGTATATTTAGGAAGTCTGCAGTATGTCTAGAGTATGTAGAAGGACACCTAGCGGACTACCGATATTTCCTATAAAAAGGGGGAGAAAATTATCTGGATCTCAGTATGAGTCCAGCAGACGTGGTGTACAGACCTCTTTACCCTTGGTCTTGGTCTTCCACATCATCAATTGTTCTCCACCATGGATCATGACACAGTCTGTATGATAGCTGCACTCATTCATCACCAGAACCAAAACCTGTTCAGACTGTTTCACCTTTTATACAGAAGGAAAAGAAGGAGACATCCAAGAGCTGTGTGGGTCTGAGGATGGATCATGAGAAGAATGGAGTTTGGACTGTATGACCAGTTGATGGTGGAGCTGAGGAATGAAGACCCTCGTGCATTCCATCACTTCATGAGGATGCCACCAGCCATGTTTGACGAACTTGTACAGAATCTGAGACCCAGGTTGACCAAGCCGAGCACCAACTTCCATCCCAGCCTGGACCCTGGACTGAAGGTGGCACTG
>BLBF01000031.1:10959658-11033836 GCA_015471245.1 Laticauda colubrina
ATGCGTGGAGGGTGCCACACAACAGCATCAGCAAAGTGGTCAGGGAAGTGGTGCAGGCCATCATCGAAGAATACGTGGAGGAGCTCCTCCAGTGTCCCACCACTGAAGAAGGCTGGAGGAAAGTTGCAGAGCAGTGATATCAGAGGTGGAACTTTCCCCACACCATTGGAGCCATAGATGGGATGCGGTATCTGCTATCCCGCATCAGATGGGCGTCTCATGATAGGGAGCGAAGGAGAGAGAAACGACAGGAGACGAAGTTCCTCGCGATGAGTGCACCCCGAATGTCTGGGTACACGCTCTTTTATTATGCTCATTCAAAAGGGGGTGATTGTTTATTCAGAACCTAGGTTAAGCCTAGGTCAGACGGAATATACAGAATTAACAATGGCTCAAACAAAAGCAAGATACCAGGACAGACAGGATGGCAAGATTTGTATTTGATCAGGATATTTCTTCTTCACAAAGCTGCATGCCAGACAATGTAATCCCAAGTGAATAAACCATTTCTGCAAATGTTTGACTCCTTGTCTCTGTACCTGCCCTGTAAAAGGTCACTGAGAAGACAGAAGCTTAATGATTACACGTGAATGATACAATGTTGCAAATGTCTGAATGATACATAGTTGCATTGATACACAGTTGCAAACACATAAATGATACATAGTTACAACAATGGGAAGCATGTGGCTTGCAAAGCTTCACTCAACTCAGGGTCCTGCCCGGATTTCTTCAGGTGCAGCTTCATATCAGGTGTGCATGTGCTTCCACCACCCAAGGAGTACATCTGAAGTGTAGCCCAGGCTCTCCACCTTCTCTCTCCATGCTGCCTGCTTCCTCTTGGTGTCACGATAGAGCCTGTGGCCCTTCCTCCACAGGTACTCGTTCTCCTTCAGCCATTCCAGCACCTCCTCCTAATGGTCTTCAGAAATGGAGTACTGTTTCCTCTCTCCCTTCTCCTTGCCTTGCCTCTTCCTCCCTCTCACAGGGGCTTCAGGGCCTTCAGCAGCACGACTTTGAGGGCCTTGGGGCTGGTCCATCACAGCAGCAGGAGGAGGAGAAGCACCAGCAGCACCAGCACCAGCAGCAGGAGAAGCACCAGCAGCAGGAGGAGAAGCACCACCAGCAGCAGGAGAAGCACCAGCAGCACCAGCAGCATCAGCAGCACCAGCAGGAGAAGCACCAGCAGCAGCAACACCAGGAGCACCAGCAGCAGCAACACCAGGAGCACCACCAGCAGCAGCAGCACCAGCAGCTTCAGAGTCAGCGCCAGGGGATGGGATGGTGGTTCTGTCCTTCTTGCCAGGGCTGGCAGGAGTAGGCACAGGCTTCCTCTTCTTCCCCATGATGTTCTCTCAAGAAGTCTCTGGCAGCAGGTCTTTCCTCTGAATGCTGACTGCTTGCGAGCTGCATCCTTTTATATCCGCGGAGCTTACGCAATTCATCCTCCCTGCATGCACAGTGAATGCTTTGCATCCACTACGCATCCGCTATGCATCCTATAGGCGTCCGTGATGCATCCGCATCATCTGCTACGCATCAGCTCCTTCCGCTATGCGTCCGCTTCGCTATTCTCCCCCAGAAGCCCTGCGGATATGTCATCCACTTCCATCCACTTCCATCCTCTAGGCTTCCTACGAACATCTGCTTTACATCCCCGCTCCATCCTCTCCACATCTGTTCCTTTCCGTTGTTGTCCGCTCTGTTTATGAAAATTTGGAGCACTTTTGAGAGCGGATAACAACGGATGGAAATTTTGCTCATCCGCTGTGTCCTTTTTCTATATGTTTTGCATCAGTCGGCCAGTGTGACCTAGCCTTAAATGACAGATCTGCCTAGTCAAGCATTGTCTTCTTCAACAGATAGTGGTTCTTCATGGAGTATGTTTCTCAGCCATGCCTCCAAAATATTTTTTAGCAGAAGTAAGACTAACAGCTGAATTGGGCATCTTTTGCATGTAAGACACAGGTTCTATATTACTAGGTGATTTTCATTAAAATCACAAATAGAAGAATTTATGAAATAGACCACAATACTGCCACATGTTTGGATTGACATGGCAAGCTCATCCTTTTGTTGTTGTTGGTTGGCTGTTTTTTTTCATGAACTTGTGACATTTTGACATGGTATCAGAGAAATACATTTTTCAACTAACAGCTATAAATGCTGCCACATTTAAAAAGAGTGTGGTTTCATTTCTGGAACTTTACTATTGTAATTACACAGATGACTGGAACTTTGTGATTTTGTGCAGTAGCAAGACAAGGCTTTGTAATGTAGGCACCTTATTTACAGCAAGTGAGAAGTATCAAACTGTACCTACGATGGAGTGGAGAATTATGACTACAATAATAATTAACATGTTGCTATGACATGACTCAATTTCCAGGAGAAAGCAGATTCTCCTCCAGGAAATACAGTCTAGAAGGTTAAGTCAACCATGCGTCATTAAACAAATGCCAGGCACTCAATCAACTGCCAATAATGATACAAGTGATGTACAGCCAGAAAAAGACTAGGTGAAGATGTTTCTCTCTCTTTCTCGCGCCCTCTTTCCCTCCCTCCCTTCTCCTCCCTCCCCTCCTTCCTTCCTTCTTTCTTTCTTTGTAATAATTCTGTGAAAACTGGATATCAGGGTGAATATTATAGAAGAGGGAACAGTCCCCCTACAAATATTCTAAAAACGGAGACTAGGATACAATATTACCAAAACAGAGGATAAGTAGCCTGTGTTGGATTATGAATATTCAATAAATAGGGCAACCAAATCTGGCCAATTAAAATCCAGATAAACTCTAGATGGCAAAAAACCTTCACTGAGTTTTATGTCTTTTTGCTGCCATTTAGTATTGAAGTTTTGGAGCTCAGATTTGGTATACACAATACGAGTAGAAATGCAATGAATTAATAGTGAAGAATAATGGAGATCAGAAGTGGTATTCAGCAGGTTCTGACCAGTTCTGGAGAACAGGTAGCAGAAATTTTGAGTAGTTCAGAGAAATGGCAAATACCACCTCTGACTAGTCCCACCCCCATCTATTCTCTGCCTCCTGAGTCCCAGCTGATCGGATGGGTCTTCTTTTCTTGCCCTGCACAGGAGAACAGAACTGGAAAGCAGGTTGGTGGTGTGGGAAGGGAATGGGATTTTGCAATAACCTTCCCCCAGAAGTGGCGAGGGAATGAAGATTTTACAGTATCCTTCCCCTACCACCCCCACCAAGCCACGCCCACAGAACCAGTAGTAAAAAAGTTTGAATCCCACCACTGGTGGGGATGTCTTGAAATCTCTGTTAGGACATGAAATAAATGGATGGGGAATACATGTACAAGCCATTATTAACTGGTAGTATGGTGGCAGTTTTGTACATGGACAACCAAGGTTTCAGCATAATTACAGTTGGTAGAGACCAGGGATTCAGAAAAAGCTACTGCAGAGATAGATTTCACCTGAATCAACCAACTGAAGGGAGCCACCATAATAGTGCTATAAGCCTTCTGCAATAGAAATAAGCAAGCTGAAACCACAGAAAAAGGACAACAATGCTAAGATGGGAGAAAATCACAAAGTGGAACATGGAACAACAAGACCATTCTTGAAAGGATTTTAGTGCTGACAGTAATAGTGATTTGTTGGTTTGTTCCTATTTCAGAGGTTGAATTTTTTTACTTGGAAGAATGCCTTTCCTAACATGTGAAAAGGGTGAAACTTCAAGGAGTGGCAACTCATTTTGAAGTTGGATATTTCCTTCAGTTTACATTAGTGTTTGGGCAGGTGGGTAGATGTGGATACAAATACAAACCCCAAATCAGGCAGGATTTTTAAAAGTTGAGAGACACAAGGAACGTACAAAAGATGAATTATTTCTTAAAGTAGCTTTTGAAAAGAGATTCATTTTAAACACTCAACCATCTCATATTCCTTGATTAATCAGAAAGATACATGGATTAACACCATGGATTATTAAAGCCTTTGCATTTTAAAGGAGTATTGTTATCAATTCAAGATATATGTCATTGGGTGAATAAATGTATGCTTCTGTGTGGGGGAGAGAGATTCAAGTTGCAGTCTGTTAAATGAAGACTCTATCCTAAACTCATACACTCGACTAAGTTTTAGAAATGATTTTAACAAATCAGAAATGTTTGTTCTATGTTCCTCTTCAAAATTCTAAACAGCCCCAATTTTTTATTTCCACAAAAACAATGTGGAATTGGTATTTTGGCAAAAGATGGCAAGACTCCATAAAGATTTAAAAAATAAAATAAAGGACAATGTTGCTTTAGCAGACAATTTGTCACATAGCTTTTAAGTTTTACTAGCCCGGAGAGGTATCCAACAACTAAGTAGTGAAAGGAAAGTGAATGATTAGCTGGAGGCCTTCAGGCTACTGAAAGATAGTTTTAGTAGCCTGTCATGAAAATCTGTGGCCTGAGGCTTCAGGGCTACTTTTTATTTCCAAGCCTGTTATTGATTTTGGTATGAAGAAAAATAATTTGGTATTGTTGCTTAGGGTGTCACCGAGGAATGGGACTGGGGGTGAACACAGCAGGCTGAGTTCATTTGCTGTTCTCATTTCATATTTACATTTTATTACAATGGCTATGTGATGGTAAATGAAGGCATTTCCTACTTAAAGGTACTACTGTCTTTATGAAACATGGCACCCTAATAGAAAACACAAGTAAACTGAAAATTAAATTTAAAAGCCTATAATTTAGTATCTTCCTTGCCAAGAATGATGACTTTCATTTACAAAGGGAATCTAGAGCTGCTCAGGGTCAGCCCAGCGCCTGCCATTTTCAGGCCTCTTGCAAAGGCTGATGGTGTTGATTAATTTCTAAGGACTCCGCTTTGTCTTCTCCAGCTCACTGAACAACTTCATTTCAGCTGATGAGTTCAAACCGGGGTCAGAACAATCCTCATTTCTGACAATTCCACAAAATGGGAATTAATTTTATGAGTTAGCATCATCACATTTAAAACTAAGCAAAGGATCCAGCAGGCCAGGTTAACATAAGGAGTAGAGGAAGGAATATGTTTGCCAAACCATCCTGTGATAACCTGGTTTGATGAAAAAAGCAGATGAATATTTATTTAGCCAAGCAGGTGACTAAAAGTCCCCTGTGATCAAACACCTGAGAAACCAATCAGCTGAGGGCCCTTATCTTTGGTAAATAGTGGGTGTATTTTTGTTGCTCTTAATCATTATTTAGCAAACAATCTGCATGCTATATTAAACTTGGCACAGGTCAAACAATCAAAAGCTGAAATTCCAGCAGGCTAAAGGAGCTGCAATTCAGGCATTACTCTAAAATTAGATAGCTGGAAAAATTTTCATCTTGCTATGTCATTAAATGGAGATTTTTCTCTTTCTTTCTCCAAATGCTTGATGGAGGCAAAGATACTTTTACTGTATCAACCATTTTGTATTTAGCTGCCATGTACAATTTTCATGGAACAATTTTAGAGTTCGAATGATAAAATATTTTACTTATCATAGTTAAGCAAGATTACAAGACTCTGTATAATTGGCCTGTGTATCATCTGAATAGGCATACCTCAGCCTCATTTTAGATATAATGTAATACTGCATTAAAATTTGAATGCCTCTTTCTTAGTTGCAAAAGAATTCAAAAATCCAACAGTAAGTGGCATTGAGCCAAGCCAGTTTGCTTTATTTTAATTTGTTGAATCAACCATGATTGCAGGATTCACACTCATTAAACCAAAACTAAACTATATAATGGCTTAGTGTGTCTTAGAATAAAATGTTTGTTTGCTCCTTAAATGGACTCTAAGAAGCACAGGGAGGCATTGAAAGAGTTGGCAAGGTCATCTTAATATTGCTAAAGGTTAATATTTAAAAATATTTTTTATCTTGCCTTCATTACTTTCATAAATAGCTCAAAGCAACGAACATATTTAATACAATTTCTTTCTCCTATTTTCCCCACAACAAAAATGCTGTGAGAAGGGCTGGGCTGGGCTGAGGGAGTGTATCTGGCCCAAAATCACTTTCATACTTAAATTGGGACTAGAATTCACAGTCTCCCAGTTTCTAGCTTGATACCTTAATCACAAGACCCAACTGGTGCTCAAACAGAGAGATATTAATGACAAACAGGATGGGAGGAATGGGATTTGAAGTCACATCTTCAAGCATGACTGTGTCCTGAATGCGGTGCCTTAAGCCCATGTCACACTGCACCAACGGATGGAAAGAGGATGTAAAACGGAGAGAAACACTGCCATCTGTTGGTTAACGCAATGCTTCCGTTCTGTACTCACTGCCTCCATTTTTTATCCTCTCTATCCGTCCAGCATCCGTCGACTGAGGTTCCATCCGCTCAAAAAGTTTTAAGCTGCTCAAAACTTTTTGAGAGGAAAATGTATCCAACGCGTCCATTCTGCATCCACAACGCATACGGGGAACATCCGTTCTACATCCGTTGTCATCCATTACGCATCCGCTATATCCGCTAGGCATCCGCTGCACATCTGCGAAACTCAAATCCACTCCAGCGGAAAACGGACACAGGGAGGAAGCGAAACGGACGCGGAACGGACGCGCAGCTTTAGTAGCACGGAGGGAGAAAGGATGAAAGCGGATGCAGCTCGCATACAAAGCATTAAAACGGAAAAAACGTTCACAGAGGGGACGTATCTCGGATATTTAGGATTTATGCAAAATGCCGAGAGGATGCAAAAGGACACCGAGCGAAAAAACGATATTTCTAGATAAAAAGGGGGAGGAACTCACCTGGATCTCACTTTCAGTCCAGCAGCCCTGCTGTGCAGACCTCTTTAGCCTTCATCTTGCTCTTGCTCTTCCACAGCATCCAGTCATCTCCATTATGGATCGTAACACATTCGTTTTGGTAGCCACCATCGTTCTGCAACAGTGCGAAGCCATCTACAGGCTCTTTCACCTGTTCTACGGAAAGAAAAGGAGGCGGCCAAGAAGTGTCTGGGTCCGAAGATGGATCGGGAGAAGAGCAGAGTACAGACTGTACAACAAGCTGATGGTGGAGCTGAGGAATGAAGACACTCATACATTCCAGAACTTCATGAGGATGCCACCAGCCATGTTTGACGAAGTTGTGGAGCGGCTGAGACCCAGGTTGACCAAGGCAAACACCAACTTCCAGCCCAGCCTGGACCCTGGGCTCAAGGTGGCACTCACTCTGCGCCCCCTGGCCTCAGGGACCATGTACAGGAGCATGCAGTATGGCTGGAGGGTGCCACACAACACCATCAGCATTGTGGTCAGAGAAGTGGTGCAGGCCATCATCGAAGAATACCTGGAGGAGCTCCTCCAGTGCCCCTCCACTGAAGAAGGCTGGAAGAAAGTTGCAGAGCAGTGGTATCAGAAGTGGAACTTCCCCCACACCATTGGAGCCATAGATGGCAACCACGTGGCCTGCAAAGCTCCAGCCAAGTCAGGGTCCACTTATTTCAACTACAAGGGCTCCTTCAGCATCATCCTCTTTGCCATGGTCGATGCTGACTACAAGTTCATGTACATCGATGCTTCAGGCAACGGGTCATCTTCAGATGCCCAGGTATACAACGCCAGTCATCTCAAGGAGAGGCTGGAATGCAACCTCATCATGGGCTTCCCAGATCCAGAACCCCTGCCCAACGACACACAAGATGTGCCCTACTTCATCATGGGGGATGACGCCTTCTCCCTCAGAACCTACCTCATGAAGCCCTACATTTCCAGACTCCTCACCCGTGAAGAGAGGATCTTCAACTACAGGCTGTCCAGGGCAAGGCAGGTGGTGAAGAACGCCTTTGGCATCCTGGCCAACAGGTTCCAGGTACTTCTCACCACCATGCAGCATCGCCCAGAGACCGTGAGGAGGATCGTGAAAGCTTGCTGCATCCTGCACAATCTCATGCGCACCCGCTACGCAGTGTTGCAGAACAGGCTCAATGACCTCCAACAAAGCAATGGGAACATGGAGCCTGGTGAATGGAGGCAAGGGCAAAACCTGATGGACACTGAGGATGTGCAAGGCCCCAACAGAGCCTCACGTGAAGGGAAGAAGCAGCGCAACCTCCTGAAACACTGGTGCAACTCCCCAGCTGGAGCGGTGGAGTGGCAAGACAGGTTGATAGATGATTAATGGGTGCTTCCTTCAGCCTGTCTCATCACACGGATGAGTTTGGGCCATGTATGTTGGGTGGGCCTACAATGAACAGGGCATTTAACAAAGAGTTGTGTTTGTGTTCAAATGTGTGGAACAATGCTTACATTGTTATTGATAATGAAGGGCCAAAGGTGTGGCACCTGGGAGTGTGGACCATACAGTCCCACTATGCTTGCACTGGAGGTTTATCTATCCCACAGCTATTACCCATTCCAAAGGTATCCCTGCCCATACCACTGCTATCTTAACCCATCCAAAAGGTATCCCTGCCCATCCCACTGCTATTTTAATCCATCCCAAAGGTATCCCTGCCCATCCCACTGCTATCTTAACCCATCCCACAAGCATGCAAAGGCTTAAACCATTTCTAAAAGTTTCCACCAAGACTTTATTTACAAAAATAAATGAAGCAAGTGTGTGAAGCAAAGATAATCTTTATTAATAACAAGCTGTAAAAGAAAAATGACCCAAGTCAAGTGTCCAAAGCAAAAATAAAGTCAACAGGTAGCCACACAGTCTCTGGCACTCTTCTTGTTCACTCTGAGGTGTGCCCAGTCTCAGGGGTGAATGGTCCAGGTGCTGTGGAGGTGGCTGCTACTGGAGTGCTGGGCTGAGGCATCATTGGGATGCCTGGCCCTGAGGGGATGGTGTGTAGAGGAAGCTCTCAGACAGCTGGCTCAGTCCCATGATGTTGAGAGCCCCTTCCTCCATGACATAGGGTGTCAGCCCCAATACCGATGACAGATGTTCTGAGGCTGGGCTTGGCTGTGGGGTGGAGGAAAGAGCAGTGTAGTGGGGATGTCTGGTCTGCAGCTGAGCGAGGTGAGGCATGGATGGCATTTGTGGCATGGCTGGCATCTGTGGCATGGCTGGCATTGGTGGCGTGGGTGGCATCGGTGGCATCAGTGGCATCAGTGGCATCAGTGGCACCGATGGCGTCCGATGTACCTGTGCCTGGACTGGGAAGGGCTGCCTGTGTTGCTGGACCTCCTGGTAGCTGTAGCCTTGGTAGGTGAGGGCCTGTGGAAAGCCTTGGAAGGGCAGTGACATCACCTGGGGTGGAGGAGCAGGCCTGGACTGGGTGGGAGCAGGTTCAGCTTGGTCTGGAGGGTTGTGAAGAAGATCGGTGATCCTGTCCTTCACCACCTGGTACTGTGTTTCCAACATGTTCATGAAGGTCCGGTTGACGTAGGTGAGGAAGGGCTTGCGGTTGGAGGATGGGACATCGGTGTGTACCAGCTGAGAGAGGAGATCTACACTGCTCCTGATGGTTTACCTGATCTCCAGCAGGACAGTGTGGCTCTGCCCCTCCGGTCTGCCTCTCTGCCTTTCGGTGGAGGTGGAGGTGGGAGTGGATGCGGGTTGGGCTGTGGTGGAAGTGCTCTCTCCTTTCTCCCACTGCGTCAGGGGTCCTCCACGCGCTCCGCCATGGGTAGTACAGCTGTCGGGGGGGTCTCCGTCATGGCACGCTCCACAGATACCTGCCTGGCCACAGGAGCTGACTCTTTGCCAGAAGAGGACTGGCTCTCAGCAGGCTGCCTGAGAGAGAGGGTTGTGAGAGGGGCTGCTCCTCGGTGGCAGATCTCACCCTCCAAGAAGCTGCACTTGGCCATCATGTAGGTCTCTCTTTCCGTCAGCTTGACCACGGCCTGGCCAGATTTCTTGAGGTGCAGCTACCCGTACCAGGTGTGCATGTGCTTCCAGCAGCCGAGGAGCACCTCCGAAGTGTAGCCCAGGCTCTCCGCTTTCTCTCTCCAAGCAGCCTGCTTCTTCTTGGTGTCTCGATAGAGCCTGTGTCCCTTCCGCCAAAGATATTCATTCTCCCTCAGCCACTCCAGCACCTCCTCCTCATGTTCCTCTTCGATTGTGTATTGCCTCCTCTCCCGTTCACACGTCTGCCTCTTCCTCCCATTGGCAGGGCCATATGGGCCCTCATCAGAGGGGCTTCGAGGTTGTAGGGGCTGCTCCTCCACACCACCAGCAGCAGCAGCAGCAGCAATAACAATAGTAGCAGCAAAAGCAGCACCAGCAGCACCAGCAGCACCAGCAGCACCAGCACCAACAGTACCAGCAGGACCAGAAGCACCAGCAGGACCAGCAGGACCAGGAGCAGCGCCAGCAGAGTAAGCACCAGCAGAAGCACCACCACCAGAAGCAGAATCAGCAGAGTAAGCACCAGAAGAAGCACCACCACCAGAAGCAGCATCAGCAGAGTAAGCATCAGCAGAAGCACCACCTCCAGAAGCAGCATCAGCAGAAGCCCCAGCACCAGAAGAATGAGCCCAGGCGGCAGAAGCCCCAGCAGAAGCAGAGTCAGGGCCAGGGGGTGGGAGGATGGCCCTGTCCCTCTTGCCAGGGCTGGCAGCAGATGACAGAAGCTTCCTTTTCTTCCCCATGGTTGTTGGGTTGCTGGCTGGCTGGCTGGCTGTCAAGCTGTTACTGGAAGCAGGTCTTTCCTCTGAATGGTGACCTGCTTGTGAGCTGCTTCCCTTTATATCCGCGGGGCTGATGCAATGCATCCTCCCCGCATGCGCAGTGAATGCTAGGCATCCACTAGGCATCCGCTAGGCTTCTGCTAGGCTTCCGCTCTGCATCCGCTTCATCCGCTCGGCATCCGCTCGGCATCCTCTCTTTCTGTTCTGCGTCCACTTTGCTGTGCTCCCCCGGAAGCCTTGAGGATGTGCCATCCGCTCCCATCCGCTCCCATCCGCTTCCATCCGCTAGGCTTCTGTGGAGCATCCGCTTTCCATCCCCTCTACATCCTCCCTCCGTCCGTTCCTTTCCGTGTTGTCCGCTCTGGTTATGCAAATTCGGGGCACTTTTGAGAGCAGATAACAATGGAAGGATCATTTTGCTCGTCCGCTGTGTCCTTTTTACAAATGTTTTGCATCCGTCGGCCAGTGTGACAGGGTCTTTAGACTGCTCAGCCATTTTGCAAAACATGGGTTTTGAATCTAAGTATCCCAACAACTATATTGAATTTATCTGGGGCTTTTGTTCCATTATATATCCCAAAAAGAGTCTGTCAGATCTTAGCAGAGCCTGTTAAGTGGATGGAAAAGAGACATTTAGTTTTTAAAACTCTTTGCTTTATGAATCAGCTGCTGTTTTAGTTACTGCTGCCTTGTAATATTATTTGGTTTTTTATACTGCATTTTCCCATACTTTGAAAATAGAGGAGACTATAAAATGTATCACTCAGTACTTATTATAATCTATGATATTTAAAAAAGGATGCCTACAATTTGCAGTATAAGCTGCATGTTTTTAAAGATATGAAATATAAGATGAAGGAGACAGAAAGAAGTAAACCCATTCACAAATTGTTCTCTGTCTTTCTTTATCTCTCTCTGTTCCATCTCTATGTATCTATCTCGATATCTATCTATATCTATGAATCAATCTCTATATCTATTATATCTATACATATATCTATACCTATATCTATACCTATATCTATACCTATATCTAGCTAGCTAGCTATAATCTATTTATCTAAATGGATAAATGAAACTGTGTAGTGTTTTTATATGTGTCTATGAGTATATAGATATAGATTATAGATAATCTATCATCTATATCTTTAGACACATAGACACATATAAAATATTACAGTTTCATTTATCCTTTTTCTCTTATTGCTGGTCTAAATTTTGTTTCCTTTAATTAATTTTTTATCCTTACAAACTATGTGTTTTCTTATCCTGCAAACTGTTGCATGAAACAAAGAAACATGGTGCAAAATGTTTGCATTTTTATCTGAGGAAATAAATAAGGTGGACAAGCTTGGATGACTTTTTTAAAATAGGCAAAACCAATTTAGGAGACATGTCTACAAAAAAGAAGCCATACAGAAGTATGTAATCAATTGTCTTGAATTCCTATTAATTATGAGGGTATACTTGTCTAGGGAAAGAGTAAAAATACAATAGAAATCATGTAAACATTATCAGTATTATTAATTACTACCAATTTTATTATTCCATTCTTATTTCTGTCTCTAATTATGGATGTTGGTCTCCAATGTTGACATACCATTATTTCCTATGTGTGAGAATTTCCTCTATGCCGAAGAGCCAATGTAATCCATGCAACAAATGTCTATTATATGCCAAAGGACAGAAGAAGAATAGGCTATCAACACATTTTTGGTGAGATGCCAAGCCCTTCTAAGGTGATTGGCAGTCATTTCAATATGCTTGTCACAGTGGTGGCACACTTGGCAGGGCTCACAAATCCCCACTCAGTTCTATCTAACAACAAAGTAGCGTGAACTGCACAATGCTTGGCACACAAGAATACATGTTGATTTTCCCGATCTGAGTTCCTAAGGCCAGAGGGACAGGATAGTGATAGCCCGAAAGGAAATTGGCTTGGAAGATTTGAATGTTTTCTTCTGCTTTTGCAAATTTGGAAAGTTTTTAAAATAGATGCCGATCAAAGTCAGATGTCTAAAATTAATACCTTTTTTAACATGGAAAATTTCTACTGCTGAATTTTCTCTGTGCCATGGGGGAGGGCAGCTGTGGGAGATAGGGCAGAATGGAGGTTACATAAAAATGTGGCAATGTGAGTTGCTCATCCTTGTGATGCTTTTCAGTCTTCAGATAAACTGTTCAAATTGTCCCTGAATTACACAATTTTTTTCAAATATGAAAATATATTTTTTCTTAATATTTGTCTTAATATTTGTCTTTTTCTCTCAAATCCAAAAGTTTCCTCACTATTACCTCTAAGCAGGGTGAAAGCAGAGCCCCAGAGCCTTGGGCCTAGTGCAACTTTTTTTAAGTGTAGTTGTCCGGTTCCTCTAGGTATTTAGCTACAGAAATATTTTCACATGACATTTATATTTTTATATCATATCTCCTTATAGTTCCTGATAAACAGAGGGAAGCTACTATTTGTAGCTACCTTTTGCAACCTTCTTTCAAGCAATGTCAAGCAATTACAAGCAATGTTAGAAGGCTAAAAAAACATGTCACTAACTTAACAACCACAGTGATTCATTTAACAATTGTGGCAAGAAAGGTCATAAAATGAGGCAAAATTCATTTAAGAAATATCTCACTTAACAACAGAAATTGTGGGCTTAATTGGGACAGTACCTGTCCTGATTTCCTAGGAAATAGGTAATCTTGGCAGAACAATAGAAGTTCAATATGCCTAGTCAAACTCCCCTTATCCTGTCTTAAAAAAAGACTGTATGAATTGCTTGGAAATGTTATTATAAATACCAAGCAGAGAATGTTGAATCAGGAAGTTCTTGGTACTATCATGGTTCTGAATTGTTCCTTCCTTTCTCCTTTTTAAACAAATCTTCCACATTAATACTTTTGATCAATGAAGATTTTTTTTTTCATTTCCACATTCCATATTCTTATATGTAGGCATGTGCATGTGTGAGACACTTTTTCTACTTTGACAGCTCAGCATACACAGGCACACATAATGTACACATTCCCCAAACAGCCGGGTTATTCTTGGCTGATAGATCTGTCAATCTTCTGAGAGCTTGAGTCTGCAGTGTATAGAGAACAAGACTAGATGTCCAGATTCTCTCATGCTCAAAGCCATCCACAATGAGAGGATGTTTCCACAACCCATTTGTTAGACCAACTGAAGCTAAGTAGATTCCCTAGATTGTCTCCAGGCTTATCCCTAAGGCATCCTAGATTATCAGCATGGAAAACTTTATGTTGAGCAAAGAAGAAAACCACTTCTAGGCTGGAACAACTAGCAATGGTTCTAGACTGGGGATAACATGAGGCAACAGCATCAGACGTCCTTCAAATACAGATAGTAAAAGATTCTTGTGTTGCATCACATCAAGACTGCCTTCAAAACAGACAAAAAAATAGCAGCCATCCTTAGAAACCCCAAAGACAAAATTGACCTGGAAAACAAAGGCATATACGAAGTTCCCTGTGCATCATGCCCGGCCACATACATTGGACAGACCAATAGAAGAATAAGTACCCGCCTGGATGAACACAAAAATGCAGTAAAAAAGCTGGAACACACCTCCTCACTAGTCCAACACATGAAAACCACAGGTCACAACATCAACTTCAATGGCACTAAAACCCTGGCCACTATAGAAAACCCCAGCCACAGAATCATCAGAGAAGCCATAGAGATTGAAAAAAGACCTGACAGCATGAATAGAAGAGATGATTCCACCAGACTGTCAATCATTTGGAAGCCTGCACTCTCAAATAGAAAGATCTCCACGCCACAAGCCAGGAAAACACCTGGGCACAAACAGACTCCCTCTGATACCTCCAGCTCAAACACCCCCCCACCAGGCACCCAGATTGAACCTGGCTTCCTAATAGACAATAGCCGTCCTTTCACACGAAGCCAAGCTTCACTGAAAGCCTCCAATATAGGAACAGAGTGTTGCCAGCCAATCAAAGCCACAAAACAGACAGAAGAAACCAGAAACACCAATCAAACAAACTCCAAGACAAATAAACAGAGACCAAGACTCCCAACCAATCAGGATATAGAAAAAACCATCCTGGGACAACAGTAGGCTAGCCTCAAATTTAAAACTAATGGCTGTGATAGCCTGACCCACATACGAACTCAATACAGAAGCCTGATGATGGCAGATGAGATTCTTCCGAAATGTTGCTACAACTTTAAAAGCACAACTGCAATGACGTGGGATAATACCCAAAGGAAGCTGAACAGCACATACACACACACACACACACACACACACACACACACATACATACATACATAATGTTATTATTTCTGGTAACCCTTAATAAACTTCTAATTAAGATTGAATTATGAGATTTTGTAATTTGTTTATGGATAAGAGATGACATATAGGAAGAACATATCTTTGCTTGAAATGTTAGAGAAAGTGGTCAGTTCCTGAAATTGTGCTTCTCTTGAGGAGGGAAGGCATTTCTTTATATATTGTTTATTCTTTGTTCTATCTATCATGATTTCTCTTTTCTTTTCTCTGCAATTATCATTTATTTTACTTTCTTTTTTTCTATAGGGATGTGATTCAAATTTTTTACTACCGGTTCTGTGGGCACAGCTTGTTGGGCGTGGCAGGGGAAGGATACTGTAAAATGTCCAGTCAGAGATGGTATTTGTTGGTTCTCTGAACTACTCAAAATTTCTGCTACTGGTTCTCCAGAACTGAATACCCCCTTGTTTCAATTGGTTTTTTATCGTACAACTGTATAAAAATGTACACGTTTGTATTTTTAAATACACACATGTGTGTGTATGTATGTGTGTATGTATGTATGTATGTATGTATGTATGTATGTAAATATGAAAGTGAAGAAAATAATATAATCAAAATGGATATACCTGTCCATTGCTATACTCAAAATCATAAGCCATAATAATTTTGATACTTTTTAATGAGCCATAAGTTGCAATTGATTAATATCACTCTTGGGAAATCAGCATACAGAGTTTTATAAATCAAAGCACTGCCTCCCAGGAGCATGCCTTAAGTAGAAAATGGAGGTAACAGCAGAAGCTGGGGAGGAAAACAGATAGATGGAAAGAAAACACACCCAAATTAATATGTGTTTAAATTTGTTCATAGTTTCCAAAGAGATTAGGAAGAAAAACAAAGGACTAGTGGAACAGGGTAAGCTCAAGGGCTCAAGGAAATTTACTACAAACACCCACCTGGTATTTCCATGTCATATCTGAAATAGAACATCAACAATTTGCCTTTTAAATATAATGTGAATTTACTTTCATCTTAAATGAATCAGTTCTGAACTAAGTACAGTGATCTTAAAGACTTGATATGAACGAGATGGGTGATCATATAAATTAAATCAATAAATAACTTATAAATACACATGCACATATATACTGTACATAGATTCATGGAAAATTAGTAGGAAATATTAGGATTGTAAATATTAGGATGGACAATTAGAAAAACACTCCAGAAGAAGAGAAAGCAAATAATTTTCATGTAGTTGCCAAGCAAAGTGCTTGGATATGTCAATGAATTTACCAATCATTTAATTTGTCTTGAAGATTTTACTTTTAGATGTTCTCCTCATCAGCATAACATCTGCAAAATATTTGAAAAATATGGCAAGCTGACATTAAAATATACCCACTCCAATAACACCAAAACTTAATCAAACCCAAATGGTCCAGAGACCAGATGTTTTGTTAATTTATCTTATTTTATGCTTCATGTTATATAGTCCCTTAGCCTGAGCCAATCAGGCATGATTCAATTCACTTGGAGATTCAAGATTCAAAGAGAGAATGAATCAATTTGACCATGCAACTCAAAACCTCAGGGCAGACTTATTTGATTTAAGAGACTTTGAGATCTGGTTTAAAAAATATATATGCAAAGATAAATATAAGCATGCTTGGGGTAAAATTGGATTTTGATTATACTTGGTGGCAAAAATACCAATATGGATTTGTATTGTTCTTACTGTCAGCAAAGAATATTGCATATGTCAAAGATATGATTAAAGTTTGCAACAAAGTCCATGCCTTCTCAATCTTAATAAAAAGTATTCTGCAAAATGTCAGCTGGAAAAACCATGATGATTTTCAGATTTCTATAAAGTAATATAGAATCTGATGATGACTATGGCAACCAGATCTCAAAATAGAATGTAAAAGTAACAAATTGTGATGCTTGTGCAAATAGGAATACAGTCTGTCAAATATGGCGAAGCCACTGGATTCTGTTGCTTGATTACAAATGTAAGGAGTTTACCCCACTTGCAGCAACAACATGTGATGACTCTTGGCTCTGAAAATGGTAAGAATTGAAGTCTGCTGACTATATGAACAAAGTGATTGTCAGTGGCAAAAGAGATCTGTCATTTTCTTGGCAATCACCACCACAACCTTAACATCAGCCAGGTGCTGTTATGTCTATTGCTGAAAGGGGATATGAACTTTGGTCAGAGGTGTTGTATAGGCCCATCAATAGGCATCTATTTTCTGCTGTGCCATAAATGTCAACTTCCATAGACTCACTCACTTATTCAGGGCTCCGCTGAAGGTTAAAAGGCCTAGGAGTTATTTTATAAGCCTGGCTTGACACTTATTATTGCCTCTGACCACACACACTAATATAAAGTTGGAACTTTGTAATAAAAGAAGAAAATAGGTTGCCTGCCTTTAAGTCGATATTTTGCACCACTGACACAAAATAACATTTCTTGATGTTTGAATGAAGTAGCTTTCAAAAAACCAAAAAAGCTTCTGCAAAAGAATGCAGCAGAGACTTTCTTCTCTTTATAATCTTGCTTCCCTACCTCATTCGAAGCATCAGATTTGCAACCTGCATTATGATTTTATGATGCACAAAGTGGAAAACTTTCCAAAATGTCAAATTTTGAGAAAGATTACTATGAATAATGTATCTTGATACAGCTTTGCCAAACTGTTTCGTAACACATACATTTGTAATTTCCTAGCCCTGAATTTGCTGAGAAGTGACACTAATATGCTCATGTTGTTCACATTTGTTTACAAATGGAGGCACTCAGGCATGGAGTTTCACACATAAGTGTCCAGACACTAAGGTGCCTTGCCTGAGAGCATTAGCAAGAAAGGGAGGGTTAAAAATTCATGAAGAACATTGCTTTTTATTTCAAAAGTCAGAGGAGCCAAAGCTTCCTGGTGGTGCCCAGGGAAACAGGAAGTTCAAATATTCTGAGCAGGTCAAAGAAAGTGATTCCAGATTGAAATTTATTCATATTCAATGTTTATAGTCTCCTGAATGAAACAGCTTCGGATAAATGTTCTCTGGACATGATTATATTGTTAGTATTTCTTATTTATTGATATGGGAAGGTTATATAGTTCCCAAACTATTAAAAATGGAAAAAGCAAGACAGTAACCACAATAAAATACAATTCTGAAATAGTACGGATAAAAGGCGGTAACTCAGAAGAGTGTGGGCTCTTCAAATCAATTACTTTAAAAGTATAAAATTACATGGTACAATATATACATCAATATACATTGATGTGGAGACTAGGCATTTGGGAGTCTGTTTTTCCCTACAGCTCTCTCCCTTAAAATTTCAGTAGTGGGGGAACTGCATCAAAAATCAAAAGACTGACCAGATGCTGCTTTTTCAGATCCAATAATAAGATTGGACAGGAGGGAGCAGTTTGCTTATGAAATGCACTGTTGAGAAAGTGTCCGCATGAAACAAATCTAGAATCTGGACAGTTCCCAAAGAAAGCTAGTTTGTCACAAATGTAGTAAAAAAAAGGTTTAACATCAGAATGCTTGTCAGTTGTTTGAATTTTTATTCTGCACTTCAGATGTTTTCCACTGTTGTACATTTCATATTCTTATTATTCATTATGTTCTGATTATATTTTGTACCATACTGTGTTACAATATACACTTGATTTTTTAAAAAAATCTATGTTTTCATTGAATAACTTGTTTTTATTTCAGTACTTCTTGAATTTTGCATATCAGGGCCGTACTTCCTACTCTTGTGATATATATATGCTTGCAAAAACCAATCCAGTTAGTAACTTTACCATTTGGTTTTGGACTAAATGAACTTTCAAACCATCTTCAGTCCAATCTGATCAAAGGGATTCCTAGCCAGTTAAGTTAGCTGTGCCTCTAATTATAGTAGTGGGTCTAAGATCATTTTTTCAAAGATTTGCAAAACAAATGCAACTGACATCATTGCCACTATCATTATCATCGTATCATTACTGAGGACAGCTGAAAATTGAGGAATCAAAAATAGATGGTTCAAGGAGTAGTCTTCCTGTTCTTCATTTCCTCCTTCAACTCAATATGTGTTGTGGTTAGCCAGCAACAGGTGCAGATGGCTGAGGAGAGCAATGATTTTGATGAGGGGCCAGGACCATCAGGGAGTGGACTGCTGCCTTCAGGGATTGTGGGGGCTGGCAGCAGTGATGAGGAGGTTCCCAAGGAGCCTGTGCCAAGTGCGCGTGAGCACAAGATGATTCATAGAAGAGAACAACTGGAGCAACACAGGCGACTCGGGAGTAAGGATGCAACATAATGGCCCCTCCAGGAAATATAAGCTTGGTTTCAAAAGGTTTTTGCTTTTGCAGAAAGCAAAAACGTTCTATATACTCAGCATTGGGTATGGAGATTCTGGCTTATCTGAAGAATTCTGTCAAGGCTTTTCTGGTTGGACTAATTGACTGCAAGCCATCTTTTATCTACAAAGAAGTTATTTGTAGATTAAAGCTGTGAAGGTTTGAGTTGTTGCATTTGTTTGAGATTTTCTTGCTGGTAACAGGGATGGGTCAGAACAACATGCTTGATGTCCATTTTATTGCTTGGTTTTCTTCTAAAGCTTTACATTCCAAGATCTGGATTTCTCCAAATAGCTGGTGTCAGATGAACATTTATTTCATTGCAGCGCTAGTGTGCTACTGAATTTCTGCCTTTACAAAAATAATATTATAAAGCATTTTGGGATGAAAAGAAATTATCCTGGCTTTCCCCAGGACTGTTACATCCACCCCGGCTTTATGGGTAATCAGTTCTGTCTACAAATGTGCTGCTGATACATCTATGTTTGCTTTGAGCTACTCTGAAAATTATGTTCCAATACTTACTTTCTGACTCTTAATTCTTAGCTATATTGACTCAAATGACTCTAATATTTTCCATTGGTAGTAGTAGTAGTTCATTTTTAATACTTCTTTATAAAACCCCATCCTGCAAAAAGAAGGAAGCACAAAAAGATGCCACATAAGGCATTTTTCTGTACTGTTAGCTTTAAAGCAGTTTGGTGGATCTGGGGTATACATGTCAGTTGTATGCCCCAGACCCACCAAAGACACTTATGTGCCTGAAATGGTATGTTCCATCTCAGGATTTTGCCATAGTTGTAAAAGAGTCAAATTATTATCAATGTGATTTATTTATTAATTCCTCCATAGTTCAAGGCAAATTGTTTGTAAAGAAATATGGAGGAAATAGGAATATTTTATTCTGTGGTTCTACCCCAGTCCCTGTCCTATTGTCCCCATTTATTCATACCTATTTCCTGTATTCTTATTCATGTTTATACTTATACCTATTATCTTGTAAGTGACTGACAAATCAAATAAATAAATAAATCTTAGAAGGTATCCATTCCAATATAGAATTCATATCCATTTTAAACAAATTATTGGATCAGACTTTAATGGCACAAATAAATTAAGTTGATCCTGATTGTGTATATTTAATTTGAATATTGGCAAAATTCATAATCAGTCTTCTTATGCCTTATGTAACAGGCCTTTTAATCAGTGTTCTGATCAATATTTTCTAAAGAAAACTATTTTATTAGATTTGCTTTTTGTCAAACAGAAATGTTTTACTAGATTTGCTTCTATTTAAGAATCAGTTCTTAAGTTAAACCTTGTCAAGATGCTAGAGAAAATGTTTTCATAATAATAATATGATGATGAGCATTAAGAACTTCAAATATATTGAGTCATGCTCTCCCCTACACAAAATTTCAGATTTATGTTTAAATAAATGATAAATTTTAAGCTTAATTTCAAATAAATTCAAAGGTTACTAAAATATGTTTCTATTCCTTCAAGTCACTGTTGATTCCTAGTAAATGCCTGGACAACTCTATGCAATATTCAGCAGTAGTTTGCCCTTGCTTGCTTCCCAGGGTTAAAAGTGAATGTCTGGCCCAAGGTTACTCAGCTGGCTCCATGCTTAAGGCAAGAATAGAACTGAGAATCTCCCAATTTCTAACCTAGTGCCTTAACCACTACACCAGACTGGCTCTCTTGTTTACTAAGATACAGAGCATTTTAATTATTTGCAAAAAAAAAATCCCCCAAACCCTACATTAAGCCCATGTCACACTGGCCAACGGATGCAAAACAGACACAACGGACGAGAAAAATGTTCCATCCGTTGTTATCCGCTCTCAAAAGGGGCAAAAATTTGCATAACCGGAGTGGATAACACGGGACGGGGGGAGGACGCAGGGCGGATGCAAAGCGGATGCAGAACGGAAGCCTAGCGGATAGAAGCGGATGAGAGCAAAGCAGATGTGGAATGGATACAGTGGATGCAGAGCGGACGCCGAACGGATAAAGCGGATGCACAGCGGATGCACAGCGGAAGCCTAACGGATGCCTGGCGTTCACTGCGCATGTGGGGAGGATGCATTGCATCAGCCCCATGGATATAACGGAAGCAGCTCAGAAGCAGGTCGCCATTCAGAGGAAAGACCTGCTGCCGGACACATCGACTGCCTTGCCTGCCCTTCCTGCATGTCTGTCTGCCAGCCTTGCTGCCAGCCTTGCTGCCAGCCTCCCTGCCAGCCTTGCTGCCAGCCTCCCTGCCAGCCTTGCTGCCAGCTGGTCTGCCTGCCAGCCTTGCTGCCTGCCTTCCTGCCAGCCTTGGTTCATGTCTGCCTGCAAGCCTTGGTGCCTGCCAGCCTTCCTGCCAGCCTCCCTGCCAGCCTTTCTGCCAGCCTTGGTTCCTGCCAGCCTCCCTGCCAGCCAGCAACCCCACATCCATGCGGAAGCACAGCAAGCCTCAGCCATCTGCTGCCAGCCCTGGCAAGAGGGACAGGGCTACCATCCCGCCCTCTGGCCCTCACTCTGGTTCTGCTGGGGCTTCTGCAGCACGGGCTCACTCTTCTGGGGCTGGTGCTTCTGCTGCTTCTGCTTCTGGAGGAGGAGCTGATGACAAGCACTCCAGCACCAGCCACCTCCACAGCACCTGGACCCTTCACCCCTGAGACTGAGCGAGTGCCAGAGACTCTTTTTTGTCTTATAGCTTGTTGTTAGTAAAGTCTATTTTTGATTCACACACTTGCTTCATTTCTTTTTTTATATAAAGTCTTGCTGGAAACTTTTAGAAATGGTTTAAGCCTTTGCATGCTTGTGGGATGGGTTAAGATAGCTGTGGGATGGGCAAGGATACCTTTGGAATGGGTAATAGCTGTGGGATAGATAAACCTCCAGTGCAAGCATAGTGGGACTGTATGGTCCACCCTCCCAGGTGCCACACCTACGGCCCTTTATTATCAATAATAATGTAATAATTATCCACACATGTCAACATAAACACAACTCTTTATTAAATGCCCTGTTCATTGTAGGCCAACCAAACATACATGGCCCAATCTCATCCATGTGATGAGACAGGCTGAAGGAAGCATCCAGTAAGCATCTACCATCCTGTCTTGCCACTCCACTGCTCCAGCTGGGGAGTTGCACCATTGTCTCAGGAGGTTGCGCTGCTTCTTCGCTTCATTTGAGGCTCTGTTGGGGCCTAGCACATCCTCAGTGTCGATCAGGTTTCACCCTTGCCTCCATTCCTCAGGCTCCATGACCCCATTGGCTTGTTGGAGGTCCACAAGCCTGTTCTGCAAGATTGGGTAGCGGGTGCACATGAGATTGTGCAGGATGCAGCAAGCTTCCATGATCCTCCTCATGGTCTCTGGGCAATGCTGCATGGTGGTGAGAAGTACCTGGAACCTGTTGGCCAGGATTCCAAAGGCGTTCTCCACCACCCACCTTGCCCTGGACAGCCTGTTGTTGAAGATCCTCTCTTCACGGGTGAGGAGTCTGCAGGTGTAGGGCTTCATGAGGTAGGTTCTGAGGGAGAAGGCATCATCCCCCACGATGAAGTAGGGCACATCTTGTGTGTCGTTGGGCAGGGGTTCTGGATCTGGGAAGCCCACGATGAGGTTGCCTTCCAGCTCCTCCTTGAAGTGACTGGCGTTGTATACCTGGGCATCTGAAGATGAGCCGTTGCCTGAAGCATCGATGTACATGAACTTGTAGTCAGCATTGACCATGGCAAAGAGGATGATGCTGAAGAAGCCCTTGTAGTTGAAATAAGTGGACCCCGACTTGGCTGGAGCTTTGCAGGCCACGTGCTTGCCATCTATGGCTCCAACGGTGTGTGGGAAGTTCCACTTCTGATACCACTGCTCTGCAACTTTCTTCCATCCTTCTTCAGTGGAGGGGTACTGGAGGAGCTCCTCCTTGTATTCTTCGATGATGGCCTGCACCACTTCTCTGACCACAATGCTGATGGTGTTGGATGGCACCCTCCAGCCGTACTGCATGCTCCTGTAGGAGGTCCCTGAGGCCAGGTGGCGCAGAGTGAGTGCCACCTTGAGCCCAGGTTCCAGGCTTGGCCAGAAGCTGGTGTTTGCCTTGGTCAAACTGGGTGTCAGGTGCTGCATAACTTCGTCAAACATGGCTGGCGGCATCCTCATGAAGTTCTGGAACGCCCGTGTGTCTTCGCTCCTGAGCTCCACCATCAGCTTGTTGTACAGTCCATCCTCCGCTCTACTGGCGAACCATCTTCGGACCCAGACTCTTTTTGGGTGGCTCCTTTTCTTCTCGCAGTAGTGTTCACAGAGCCTGCAGATGGCTTCGCAGTGTTGCAGAATGATGGTGGCTGCCAAAAGGACTTTGTTACACTCCACAGTGGACATGACTGGATGCTGTGGAAGAGGAAGAGTCAGATGAAGGCTGCAGAGGTCTGCACTGCTGGGCTGCTGTTCTGAAAGTGCGATGCAGGCGAGTTGCTCCCCCTTTTTATAGGCAGTATAGGTTTTCCACTAGGCATCCTCTAGGCATCCTCTAGGCATCCTGTAGACATCCTTAATATCCGAGATAGGTCCCCTCTGCAAACGTTTTTTCCATTTTAAACACTTTGTTTCCACTTGGCATCCGTTCTGCATCCATTCTGCATCTGTTCTGCATCAGTTCCGCTTCTTCCCTGCATCCGGGCGGATGCGCATTGCGCGGATGCGTCGCGGACACCAAGCGGATATAGTGGATCCGTAACGGATGCATAACGGATGCGTAGCAGATGCGTAGTGGATTGAGAACGGATGAACTGGATACATTTTCCGCGCAAAAGTTTTCGGCAGCCCAAAACTTTTGGAGCAGATGAAACGTCCATAAACGGATGCTGGACGGATAGAGAGGAAGCCAAATGGAGGCAGTGAGTACAGAACGGATACATCGCGTTAACCAACGAATGGCAAGGTTTTTTGTCCGTTTTACATCCTCTTTGCATCTGTTGGTTCAGTGTGACATGGGCTTTATCAGAATTAGCTCCAGAACACCTGAAAAAAAATCTGATTGTTGGTTGAAAATAAGGGAATGAATATTACAAAAGGGGAGATTATGGGCACGACCTTAGTCTTTAAGCATAAAAAAAGAAATTTTGAAGCCTTTCTAAAATACTCCCTAATCTTCTGTCAAATGAAAGAGAGGCAGAAATTAATTTCAAAGAAATGTTACCAAGGGATTTTGTCATGTGAGTAAAGGATCTAAGAAGAAATCCATGACATCAGCTTCATAGTGGGCCACATTTTCCTAACACTAGGAAATAAAATACAGTAAGAATAATCTACTGAAGAAAACAAAGATACAGAATTCAGATCTGAACAAATTGTCAATAATTAAAAAAAACACTTTAAATTATAAGTGTCAATTTTGACACTTATTATTTTTATAGAGGATAAAGATTAAGCCAGTGAATCAGGGTCAGCCAGAACAAGGTTACCAAATCAGAGATGCAAATATCTGGATGCCCACTAGACAACAGCCAAGGTTCCCAGAAACTTCTAATTTCTTTTTACTGTCATTTAAAACTAACTCTGTTAGCCATAGTCCTCCTATTGCTGGCCACCAGACCTTGGTAGGGCAGATAGAAGAGGGGGGGGGGACTTGCCAACAATCATGTTATATTGAATAAACCCGAAATCCTGAATAGCTTAATTAAAGAAATTTTAAAAATGTAAAATAAATTAAATTAAGCAGTAGAGCAAAGATTAGTAAAGAAGCAAACTTTATTTTGATTTCTCTAATACTTGCCCCAAAGGTTTAAATTTTTTAAAACATGGAAGATATTTTCAAAAAGTTGGCTGGCAATCTTTGTAGGTTATGAAATTAGAAATGAAGAATTACTTTCTTGGGCTTCTGAACTTTGTGAGAGCTTGAGTTACCAAAGCAAATGAATGGTGACCACTTTTGCAGAGCTTTGGCTGACGATTAGCTAAGGTTTTTCAAAGAAAATAAACAAAGCACTTATTTTTCTTTCTGTCTTATATTAGTTTTGTTAGATCAACAGAACCTTAATTCTAAAGCTCTCACGGTGAATAATTGCCCATTCTTGCACCGGGCACCCATCCCTACTCCTTAATATAATTGAGGCCAAAAATCCTGATTTGACTTAAGGAAAAAAGAAACCATGTTTTGTTGTTCAGGTCAGTCTTTTCTGGCATGTAATACATTTAACAGCTATTCCATACCTCTTTGTTTCCATTCTATGTGCATAATAGTCCCTGTCTATACCTTCCTAAAGAGTGCCCAGACTGTTTTCTTAGACCACTGCTTGTTTTCATTGAGTTATCTAATTATGCCTAGAGCTTTTTCCCAGAGTTGTTACACTTAATTTAGAACCCACCAATGCATGAGATTAGTTCAAATGATTCTTTCAAATTGGCATTGCCTTGCTTTTGTCAACACTGAGTATTATCAGCTGGTGAGCAGCCCATTCACCTGGTTTTGCAAAGCCCCTATGGAGTTTCCTCCCCTACTTCACATCCTTCTCCAGAAGACTGAGAAAAACACCAGCATTTAGTCAATGTATGATTTATTCTCCTCCCATATTGAAATGTAATCTGTTCGCACCCAGAATCAATTTTCTTTTCATCAGATTCACTTACATTAATGGTTGCAGATTCAGGGCTGATCTTCTCTACTCAAACCTATGGCATATTCTTCTCTGCAACCTTTTCAATATAAATTTTCTATGGCCTATTTCTTCAACTTCTTCCACCAACAAATCACATGTTTCTTTTTATTGATTATAGACACAGTTTATTTCCTGCTTCAGGTTTTGGTTTGCTTGGAATATTTTGTATCCACCTCATCCTTCTGATACAGTAATCTCAGGCCAAGCACGCAACATATTCAATTATATGTGGTAAGACAAACCAAGAATATGTGTTCATAGCTCCAATGGTAACTGTTAAGTTGTGGGAAAAAGAGATGCGAGACCAGTGTGACTTTCAGCTCTTTATTTAGTTCCTGAAATCTGTCTGACTGCGGAGCCGCAGCAGCCTCTTTTATAGCGGCTGCTCGCGGCCAATGACGGCTCCTTGAATCTCCTGCCGCTCAAGCGGACAAATCACAGGCGGCCATTGCAAACCAATCACAGTAGCATTGAAGAACCAATCAGTGTAATATTGGTGGATCAGTCAGGAAGCGGTATTACAAGTATGCTAATATAGAACACCCCTCCCCACTTGGTTTAGTCCAACCTACATTATGTAGTCATGTAAGTAGGTGGGGCTTTTATGGTGTCTACTTGACCTGTGCAGCTCAGTTGTGTTGTTGTCTTCAGCCGGTTCGGACAGTATCGCTGTTTCTCCCGTCCTTCTCCATGGAACCTCCTGGAAGGTGGAGTCAGCCCTGCTGCTCCTGCCCGGCCTATCTGGGCTGATAGAGTCGGCTCGGCTACTCCTTTCCAGAGTGACTTCGTGTTGGTTTTCCACTGCCTATTCCTTTTGACCGAATTCATCTCCAGGTAAGTAATTGTGGTTTCTTTCTGGGGCTACTGGTGATGTTGGTTGGCGTATTGTTGTTAGAGTTTGTTGCGGTGTTTCTTGTGCTAGTGGAGGGTCTCCCCCTCCCCTCTTATTCGTGTTTGAGGGGTGTCCCCCCTCTCTGGTCTGGTTATTATTATTTTTTAATGTTTGATGTGTTTCTGACATGTGTGTGTGTTCTTTTCTTTCGCACCTGGGTTTGTTAGTGTTTCTTTCTAGTGTTTGTGATCTCAGTTGATCTATGTGTCTCCTCCAGCTTCTTCCATCCTCTGTTTCTAGTCTGTACAATCGGGGTCCTGTTATCTGGGTTATTGTTGCCGGTATCCAAAGTGGGTGCCCCATGAGATTTTTTGGGTAGACCAGGTCCCCTATTCCAAATGTGCGGTGCTTACTAGAGGAGTCTGCTGGTTTTTCAGGGGTGTAAGTGGGGTGTAATCTATCTAGGTGTGATCTTAATTTTCTGCCCATCAATAGTTCTGCTCAACTTTTATTTGTTGTGGTATTAGGTGTGATGTGTTGTATAGTTAGCATTTTGCAGATTTTTTTCTTGTATCTCCCCCGTGTCTAGTTTCTCTATCATCTCTTTCGTATACCCAACCATGCGTTCCGCCCATCCATTTGTAGCCGGCCAACCTGGCACTGTCAAGGCATGCCTTATGCCATGTTCAGCGAGGAACTTTTCAAATGTCAATGCAGTGAAATGTGGCCCGTTGTCTGAGACCAATAGATCCGGCAACTCATGCGTTGCGAACAGCTTCCTCAGCTGTCTGATGACAGCTGTCTGATGTTGTGGAGTTCATGACGCTTACCTCCAATCAATTTGAGTAAGCATCTACTATTATTAAAATGTGTGTCCTTTTGTCGGCCCTGCGACATCTATGTGTATTTTTGACCAGGGTCCCCTCGGTGTTTCCCAGTCGAGCACAGGTGCAGCAGGGGGTGTAGGTCTGGATTTTTGGCATTGCATGCACATTTCCAACCATCTCCCAATATCCTTATCCATCCCTGGCCACCATACATAACTCCTGGCCAGGGATTTCAATCGTACGATACCCTGGTGTCCTTCATGCAAGATATACAGTATTTGTTCTTATAGTATTTCCGGTATGACTATCTGATCCCCCCACAGTATATAACCTTTTAAAATAGAGAGTTCCATCTGTCTGTTTAGGAACGGTTTAAAAGTCTCGTCCATCTTGTTTTCTGGCCACCCTTTTCCTCCCCAGTTTAAAATCCACGCCATCTTTTTGTCTCTTGCAGTTTCTTTCGCGATGTCTGCTGAGATTATGGGTAGGTTTGGTAGCGTCTCAATTTGTAGCATGCATGTGGTTGGTGCCGGGTCACTTCCCAGTTCAGGCAGGGGAGAACAGCTCAGGGCATCAGCGTGTGACATGTCCTTCCCTGCCTGGTGGATTAATTTGTAACTGTATGCGGCAAGGAACTCGGACCACCTTGTCATTCGTGGTGACAGTATGTTTGAGGTGGCCTTGTTTCCTGCGTGTATTCCGAAGAGTGGCTTGTGAAAGTCCTGCCATAGAGGTATTCGTGGAATCGCTTGACTCCAGTTATCACTGCTAACGCCTCTCTGTCCAATTGGCTGTAGTTTCTCTCTGCTTTAGATAACATTTTGGAATAGAACACAATTGGCGCTTCTCTCCCATCTGGTAGTGTGTGGCTGAGTATGGCTCTGATGCCGAACAGTGATGCATCGCAGGTGACTGTCAGTGGCAGGGTTTCACTGTATTCAATTAACACAGATACAGATGTCAGCAAGTCTTTTATTTCCTGGAACGCAGCTTCTTCTCATCGCCCCCACGTCCAGGTAGCTGTCTTATCCAGCAATCTGTGTAATGGTTCCATCATCCGCCATTGCCTTCTGTGGCAGAAAGACATTATAGAAGTTAATGAGTCCCAAAAATGCTTGCAGGTCTGTTTTATTTTTGGGTCTGGGAGCTTCTTTTATTGCTTTGATTTTCTGTTCCGTGGGGTGGATTCCTTCTTTATCTATTAGGTACCCCAGGAATTCAACTTTAGGGGTAGCTAGCTGGCATTTTTCTTTTTTTACTTTGAGTCCCACCTCTTGAAATCTTTGTAAGACTTCCCTGAGGCGGCTTTCCAGTTGGTTTTTTTGACTAGCTGATACCAGCACGTCATCGAAGTATGGAACCACCCCTTTTATTCTTTGTAATAGGTGCTCCATCAAGCTTTGGAATACCCCTGGGGCCACGCTGACTCCAAATTGCAGTCTTTTGCATCTGAATGCCCCCCTGAGAGTCACAATTGTTTGTGCCTCCGCTGTTTCGGGGTCGACTGGCAATTGCTGGTATGCTTGTGCAAGGTTGAGCTTTGCGAAGATCTTTCCAGACTCATCTGGCTTAATCGGAGTCACAATTGGGGTTTCCCACTTTCTGTGGTCTATTTGTTCCAATCCCCCCTGTGTGATGAGTTTATCCAATTTCTCATCGATCTTCAGTTTTAATGCGAAAGGGACTCGCCTTGCCTTTAACCTGATAGGGGCTATGTTCAGGTTCAAATTAAATGAGACAGGGGACCCTCGGTACTTGCCTAGTTTTCCATCAAACATGTCCTGGAAATCCCTCATCAGGCTCTCTTCCCAGTCTGTTTCGGTAATGCTGTTGATTCCGGTCACTCCGATTTCCAGGGGCGTGAACCATTTGAGTCCCAGTAGGCTTGGGCGGTCCTGGTCTACTATTGTTAATGGAAGAATTGCCATGTGCTTCCTGAAGTTAACTTGGAAATGTCCGAGTCCGACTATGGGGATCCTGTTCCCTTGATAGTGCTTCAGGGTCAATTTTTGGTTCTCTAGTTCCTTTCTTCATATGCTTGGTATTAGTCTCTAAAGTGTGTTCCATGATACCATAGACAAGTATGAGCCAGAGTCCACCTCCATTTTGCATTGTTGGCATTCGATGTTGACTTGCAAATGTACCTTTCGGGCATTGGTTGCACTCGTATGCCCAATGGCTATTGTTTGGTGTGTCTCTTCCTTCTGATAGGTTACGTTGAGCTGTTTGCTTCTGTTTTCTCAGCTCCAATGGCTCCCTGCCTGTCTTTCTCTTGTTCTGGTGTGAGTGCTGTCTCTTTGTCTGGGGCTGTAGCTCTTTCATTTCTGGCAGACCCTTGCTATATGTCCCCGTCTCTCGCAGTGCCAGAAAACCATGTTGAGGAAACGGTACTCAGAATGGAGGTGGTCTCCTCTGCACCTGTCCCACTGGAACCCCGACTTACGTTCTCTCCTCTCCTGTCTGTTTTGTTCCAATTGGAGTCTTTGTATTTCTTCTCCCTCATCGCCGGTCTCGGACAAGGACTCAATGTCCTCATGGTGCGTGGTGGTGGTGGTGGTCTTGTGGGTGCCCTCTGGTTTCTTTTCCTGGGGTTGGCTTGTCTCTGCTGATGTTTCCTGGTTTGCCCTATTCATTAGCCACATGGTAGCTGCTGATTTTTTCACAGCTTTGGCTGCAGTAGCCTCAGCGATGGCCTCGGTGACTGTGATGTTTGGTCGGGTCAGCATTTGGCTCTGCAAGGTGAGGTCTCTCAGTCCTAGGACCACGCGGTCTCTCAAGGCTTCATCCATGTTGAGGAACTCACACGGCCCTCCAATGTCCCTTAGAGCCACTATGAAATCCCCAATGCTTTCACCTTCTTTCTGATCCCATTTATAGAATTCATGTCTCTGGATAAGGCTGGAGACGGTCGGCACATAATGCCTTGGCCATCTTGAACACTGTGGGCCCACAGTGTGTCAGGAACATGGCTCGCTTCCTGTTGTCTGAGATCCTCTGTAACTCATTGCTCTCGAGGAACATGAGGAATCTGTCGATGTAGGATTCCCAGTCCTCTGTTGCTTGGTTGAACAGTGCGGATGGCGAATTGCTGCTGGCCATTTCGTCTTTGCTTGGTTCTCGTTGCCACGTACTTAACTGATCTCCTTTGTCTCAGAATCCCATCCTCGTCGCCAGTGTTAAGTCGCGGGAAAAAGAGACGTGAGACCAGTGTGACTTTCAGCTATTTAGTTCCTGAAATCTGTCTGACTGCGGAGCCGCAGCAGCCTCTTTTATAGCGGCTGCTCGCGGCTTGCAGCCAATGACGGCTCCTTGAATCTCCTGCTGCTCAGGCAGACCAATCACAGGCAGCCATTGCGAACCAATCACAGTAGCATTGAATAACCAATCACAATGTAGTATTGGTGGACCAATCAGGAAGCGGTATTAAAAGTATGCTTAATATAGACTATCTGAATAGTCTGCTGACAAATTTACAACTCTAAACCTTCTTTGACTCTGAAGTCACAACTTCTTCCACTAAAGGCCCAGTCCCATTGCACTTACAGATGCAAAGAGGATGTAAAAAGTTAATAAAAGCTTGCCATCCATTGGAAAAAGCTATGCATCTGTTGTGTACTCACTGCATACGTGTTTCATATGCTCTATCCATCGAGCATCTGTCCACTGAGATTTCATCCGTGCAAGAAGTTTTGAGCTGCACAAAACTTTGTGAATGGATGAACTTTCCACCACGTACGATGTACATCTGTGACATATACGGGCAACAAACGTTTTATGTCCGTTATCATCTGTTAAATGTCCACTGTATACTCTCTGCATCCTCTGGGCATCCCCTCAACTCACATCCGCTGCAGCTGAAAATGGAAAGAGGGAGGAAACGAAAAGTACACGAAACGTCGACACAACATTAGTAGCATGGAAATAGAAAGGATGTAAGGATATGCATCTCATATATAAAGTATTCAAAATGGACAGAACATTTGTATCTGGGATGTATCTCGTATATTTAGGATGTCTGGAGTATGTCTAGAGTATGTAGAAGGACACCTAGCGGACTACCGATATTTCCTATAAAAAGGGGGAGAAAATCATTTGGATCTCAGTATGAGTCCAGCAGCCATGGTGAACAGACCTCTTCACCCTTGGTCTTGGTCTTCCACATCATCTCCACCATGGATCATGACACAGTCTGTATGATAGCTGCACTCATTCATCACCAGAACCAAAACTTGTTCAGACTGTTTCACCTTTTATACAGAAGGAGAAGAAGAAGACATCCAAGAGCTGTGTGGGTCCGAGGATGGATCATGAGAAGAATGGAGTTTGGATTGTATGACCAGTTGATGGTGGAGCTGAGGAATGAAGACCCTCATGCATTCCATCACTTCATGAGGATGCCACCAGCCATGTTTGACGAACTTGTACAGCGTCTGAGACCCAGGTTGACCAAGCCGAGACCCAGGTTGTACAACTTCCGTCCCAACCTGGACCCTGGACTGAAGGTGGCACTGACTCTGCACCACCTGGCTTCTGGAACCACATACAGAATCATGCAGTATGCATGGAGGGTGCCACACAACAGCATCAGCAAAGTGGTCAGAGAAGTGGTGCAGGCCATCATCGAAGAATACGTAGAGGAGCTCCTCAAGTGTACCACCACTGAACAAGGCTGGAGAAAACTTGCAGAAGAGTGGTATCAGAGATGGAACTTTCCCCACACCGTTGGAGCCATAGATGGGAAGCACATGGCCTGCAAAGCTCCAGCCAACTCAGGGTCCACTTATTACAACTACAAGGGCTTCTTCAATATCATCCTCTTTGCCATGGTTGATGCTGACTACAAGTTCATGAAGTTGATGCTTCAGGCAATGGGTCAGCTTCAGATGGCCAGGTATACAGTGCAAATGACCTCAAGAATGAACTGGAACACAACCTCATCATGGGTTTTCCAGATCCAGACCCCCTACTCAACAACACACAAGATGTGCCCTACTTCATCATTGGTGATGATGCCTTCTCCCTCAGAACCTACTCTTGAAGCCCTACACTTCAAGATAACTCACCTGTGAAGAGAGGGCAAGATGGGTGGTGGAGAACGCCTTTGGCATCCTGGCCAACAGGTTCCAGATACTTCTCACCACCATGCAGCATGACCCAGAGACTGTGAGGAGCATCGTGGAAGCTTGCTGCATACTTCACAATCTCATGCGCACCCACTACCCAGTGTTGCAGAACAGACTTGTTGACCGCCAACAAGGGAATGGGTACATGGAGCCTGGTGAATGGAGGCAAGGACGTAATCTATCTATCCCACAAGCATGCAAAGGCTTAACCATTTTTTAAAAGTTTTCACCAACGCCTTATTAAGGTAAAAAAATGAATCAAGTGTCTTAAGCAAAGATAACTTTTATTAACTTTCTTAACTTTATGACTTTATTAAATAAGCAAAATGAACCAAGTAAACTGAATTAAGTGTCTTAAGCAAAGATAACCTTTATTAACTTTCTTAGGTAAACTTTATGACTTTATTAAAAAAGCAAAATGAACCAAATAAAGTGTCTTAAGCAAAGATAAACTTAACAAATAAACAACTCAGTCTCTGACACTATTCTCAGTCACTCTGAGTCATGTCCATGGTCTCAGCTGTTAAGCGGGCAGGGACTGTGGAGGTGGCTGTGGCTTGAGTGCTGGTCTGAGGCACCATTGGGGTACTTGGTCCCGAGGGTACAACAGGGGATGGTGTGTTCAGGAAGCTATCCGAGAGCTGACTCAGTCCTGTGAGGTTAGAGGCCCTTCATCAAGGACTTGAGATGTCAGGCCCAATACTGATGACAGATTGTCCATTGACGGGCTTGGCTGTGGGGTGGAGGAAGGAGGAGTGTAGTGGGGCTGTCTGGTCTGCAGCTGGGTGAGGAATGGCATCTGTGGCGTGCAATGAACCTGGGCCTGGACTGGAAAGTTCTGTTTTTGCTGTGGGAAGTCCTGGTAGTCGTAGCCTTGGTAGGTGAGGGGCTGTTGAAAACCGTGGAAGGGCTGTGACATTGCCTGGGGTGGAGGAGCAAACCTGAACTGGGTAGGAGCAGCTTCAGCTGGGCCTTGGGGGTTGTGCAAAAATGCTGTGATCTTCTGCTTCATCACCTGGTACTGGGCCTCGGGCCGGTCCCTGAGGGTGTGGCTCACATAGATGATGAAGGTCTTCCAGCCCAAGGATGCTCTGTCCAAGTGGACCAGATGAGAGAGAAGTTCTGTGCTGGTCTTCATTGTGTCCCTGATCTCCAACAGCACACTGTGGTTCTGGCCCTCCAGTCTGCCTCTCTGCCTAGGAGTACTTCTGCAGTTTACCCCAGGCTCTCTGCCTTGTCTCTCCAAGCTGCCTGCTTCTTCTTGGTGTCCCGATAGAGTCTGTGGCCCTTTCTCCAGAGGTACTCATTCTCCCTCAGCCATTGCAGTACCTCATCCTCATGCTCCTCAGAAATGGTGTACTGTTTCCTCTCTCCCTTCTCCTTCCCTTGCCTCTTCCTCCCTCTGGCAGGGGCTTCAGCAGGGCCTTTAGGGGCTTGAGCAGCAGGGCCTTCAGGGGCTTGAGCAGCAGGGCCTTCAGCAGCAGGGCTTTGAGGGCCTTGGGGCTGGTCCACCACAGCAGCAGCAGCAGCAGCAGCAGCAGCAGCTTCAGAGTCAGTGCCAGGGGGTGGGATGCTGGTTCTGTCCTTCTTGCTAGGGCTGGAACGAGTAGGCCTTCTTGCCTGACTGACAAACCATGCTAGATGTATGTGGCAGCACATCTTTCCCCTGTATGGTGACTGCATGCATGCTGCATTCTTTTATATCCATGGAGCTGATGCAATTCATACTCCCCGCATGCGCAGTGAACGCTTTGCATCCGATATACATCTGCGCGGCATCTGCTTTGTTTCCTGTAGGCGTCCGTGATGCATCCACTATGCATCCACCCCTTCCGCTTTGCGTCTGCTTCGCAATTCTCCCCCAGAACCCCTTTGGAGGTGTCATCCGTTTCCACCTGCTTTCATCTGCTAGGCTTCCTATTAACATCCGTTTAACATCCCGCTACATACTACCCATGCCCGTTCTTTTCCGTTCTTTTCCATTCTGTTTATGCAAATTTTTGCCACTTTTTGGAGTGAATGACAACGGATGGAGCTACCCCTGAAATTTTGCTCATCCGCTGTGTCCTTTATGCATACGTTTTGCGTCCGTCGGCCAGTGGGACCGATCCTTTATAAGAGACAGAATGTAAGATTCAGAAGTGAAATTCAGAAGGAAGGGGCAGTTCTTTATTGCAAAGCAGTTATTTAGAAACAGGGTTCCTGACAGCACCTGCAATTCAGGTCCAATTCCTTTAATACTGAAGTATTCAGTATAGTAATGCTGACAGGGAAAATAAAGATAGACACATCAAAAATCTTTTATGTTTTCATTCAGTTCCTATCCTGTGTGCCTCTATTCTTTTGTTTGTTTCTTCAGCAGGTGTACAATTTAATGCTTTGGTGTGTAGACCTCAGTATCATATAGCTTGGAATAACTAGTTTATGTGTTAATTAACTAGTTTCTGTATTAATTATTGTTATCCCTCCTTTATTATGAGTCAAGTCAAGGGAGCATACATATCAATGCCACCATTTCCTATTTTACACACAACATGAATATAATGAGTTGAGTTGGGAAGAGAGAAAGAGATGCTTGTCCAAAGTCACCCATACAAGTTTATAAAAGCAACACATTTATCTAGAAGTTTGTTTTTTGTTAATTGGCACTATTGATTTGAAACATCTAAGTACTCCCTTTTTACAAAATGTGTGGTTTATAGCACACCAATACCTTCATGTGATCGGGGGGTGGGGGTATTGCATTTACTGTAGTATGAAACAGCTGTTTTATCATAAACTGAACAGCTATTTAGCTTGTATTATTTACCTTTTAATAAAAGCAAACAATCACTTTTCTTTTTAAACAAAGTTTGATTTTGTTCATCTCTGATGAGATTGGCCTATTTGCCAAGGAGGGAAAGATAAGATCAATAAGATAGTCAGTTGCCTCTGTTTTATTAGCCTTCTGTTGTAATGCAGAAAGAAGCAGAAATAAAAACAGGAGTTCTATCACTATGTATTGTTACATCCCCGTTATAATACCAATAATAATAATGCAACCATTCCTCATTCCATAGCCCCAAATGCTCTTTGAAAGCTTTTTGTTAAGAATGTGAGCTTTTTGTTAAGAGTGTGGTCACACAGAAAACAGAACGATGTAGCTGAAATATACTATGTATACTATGTAAATAAATAGCACAACCATTGTTCAACACAGCAAAGCAAAACAACTCTAGGTTCTTAGAGTGAAGCAGTGCCCCCCCCCCCCCAATCAGCCTTAAATACTAAAGGTTTGAAGCTGGAGCAGTTTGTTTTTCACTACAGTAGGGTCCCCACTTGATCTACTCCTTCTAAAGCCTCTAGATTCTCACATGAAGAGAAGTAAAATGACTGACTTAAGGGACACATTATTAAATGAAAAGGAAACTTTGATATGATCTGTAGTTCTTAATGCTGGAAGGCTTGATCTTCATCAATCATATCTTTCCATCCTTACGTATATTCAGACCTCTGTTTGGAAGAACACTAATTTTTTGCGTCTCACAACTGAAAATAAAAAAGAAAGATCATACAAGTAATACATAATGAGAAAATGGGGAAAGTGACATTTTTGTTTGTCTATTTAGCCAACCTATTATTTTTAGAGGGGTCCATTTTTCCTAAATTAAAATTTCCTGTGGTGTTCAAAACCATCTGAAACTTTACCCATAAGGTGCCCCTCTGCTAAAGGAAGTCAGCACAACTTATCAAATCTATTTTTGATTCTTGTTTTGTGTTAAGTGCCCATTCCTTAAGATTCATTGGGCCTGTAAGCTTTTACTATCAGCATATTTATTTCACCCTCTAAATGAAATCCAATTTGATGCTATTAATATTAATGCACAAGATAATTCTGATGATGAATTAATAAAACACTTAGGCTCCCAATATGCTCTTTGCTTTTACCATTTAATGATGTTCTTCACTGGGTGGAGGAAGAGGATGCAGAAAGATAATCAGCTCCACCAGGAGCCTGAAAATTAGAAGCCTCTTCATTGTTTTAGCTTTCTGCTTTAATGGCAATCGATGGTATTGATTTTGGACTAGAAAAGTATTTACTACATCTTTACTGTGTGCTACAATCCCTATTTAGATTCCTGAAGTATCGCTGGGATGTTACACATGCTTAAAGTATTTTAATTGCCTGCAAGAAGCAGAGTCAAGAATGTGAAATACACATGTCAAATCTTTACCATTTGTAACTTCTCCCATCAATGAAATACTTTCATTTTAAAAAAATGAAAGCCATAAAAGACGGCATTATTACATAGTAATGGTAGATACTCAAAAATCTAGTTTTTCTTTCAGAAAAAAGGATGCGTCTTTAGTAGCCTTGTTATTATAAAATAATTCTGCATCCATCTCCTTCAGATATGTTATACAAGAGCTTTCTATAAGAACCTTTCCCAAATGGATGCCTTCCCAGGTATATTGAACATCACCTTCAGCAAAGCATGATGGGACTCATGGACCACACCTCTAAACAGCAGCAAGTTAACAACGTTTGTGCAATTTTGCTGAGGGTCAGCGGTTGTGTTTCTGTCATTCCCCAAACATTCTATTGTTGTGCATTGATTCTTCCCTACTGTTTTATATAATTTAGCTCAATGTAAGTCATCAGAAATTTGAAATAGCAATTATTCTCAGGGCTATTTGCTTTAGCTCCCAAATCCATTAGTGAAATTTACCATGTTAACTCTCCCCAAAAGATGAGACTGTGTGGATCTGTGCAGCAGAAGCAGAAGCAAAGAAGCCACAGGTGCTTTTTCTCCTCCCATTCTGAGAATTTTGGAATGTTATCCTTCCTGCATGCAAAGGAAATTTGAATATTCTTGTTTTAATGAAATCGGATTGCTGACATCTTCAGAATTGTTGTGAGGTTGGCTCAACTATCAATAGTAAATTTGTTTTCCTAAATTTGTTAGGGTTTGGAAGAAAAATTCATTATTTTTCAGTTAAAACAAAACAAAAGACTTTGTCCCAAGCAATTACATCTATAGGGTAGTATTTTGTGGGTCCCATTCTGCTAAAGAGTTCCATCTGATGGGGCTCAGATGACTGCCTTTTCTGTTTTGGCTGCTGCCTTTGTCCCCCCGAAGTGAGGTTAACCCCATCTGTTAGCCAATCAGAAAGTCCCAAATATGTAGTCCTTCCTGCAAATTTGGGGATTCTATGGGAAGCCTGCATGATGGTAATATTGTGTTTCTATGTTTCTTTTAAATAGCTACCAAAATGTCACTTGGCTTATTAAATTAGTCAATGGGCCTGTAAATTCAGCCAGATGCTAGCTTTTATTTTGTCAAATGTCCAGGTTCTCAACCATTGTATTCAGGACAAATGTCAAGTGTTGGGCTTAACCTTTAAATTTCTGAACAGCTCTAAATTAGATAATTAATGAATGACCTGAATTATTATCCATGTTATCCATCATATACTTGTGCTTCCATCAAACTGGATCACCTTTATGCTCTCTTTCATGCCAAGCAAGAATTTTTGCAGTTATCAAAGTCTCACTAATAATGTATTTTGCTTCACATTTTACCTGGTCCTCTACTTTTAAAATTGTTACTTTTAATTCTATTATTTTTGAGAATTTATTTAGTTATTTTATATGTAATTTAACACTAGTTTCAGAAATTATTATTACATGGAAATTATTATTATAGAATTATATTGGTGTAACTTCCAATTTTCTTCAGATACAAATATAAAATACATTAACCTCTTACTCTAGAATCAACATTAGTACACAGTATTTCTATAATCATAAATAGGTCTAATCATCAAATCTCCAAATTAATGTATTATTTCTTTCAGTTTCAAGTTCAAAGGTGGTGTCCAGGTAGAACACAAGCTAGACATGGTGGGTTTTTTTTTCAAAGTAATCACTTTTATTATCTCAGCCAGTTCTATCAGGTTCACCATCCTTCCTCTCTTGTTTTCCTTTTCAACACTCTTAATTTTGGTCTTTAAAAAAAAAAAAAAAGGCTTCTCTTCTTTTCTAATTCCTATTTTTCTGTTTCTTCATATTTTATCTTTTGTAGAAATTTAAAAGTTTATAAGAAAAAAAGAACAGAAATGCATTGGTGCATTTGCTTGACCATAAGAGTAAAGCAAAAGGATGTCCTCCCACTTTTCTCCCACACTTGTTTTTGGAAGGGAACCAAAGTCTCTAATTGCTAATTTCACAGAAATTTTTTTAAAAAAATGCAGACTTACATTTCATTATCCTACACTGCATGGGTACCCACATTCTACAGAGCCATGCTACCTACAACTCGGTCTGTGCCCAGGCATATTTCATATTTATGCTTGTTTAAATTTATTCATATTATGTCCATCACTTATGCCCCTGTCCTCCAATTTTTGCACTGAAGGACTGATTGGTATTTTAGCATTTTGGGATGCCTCTTGTTTAAATACCTTGTGTTTTTGTCTGCTTTGCAGTAATTACAGCCAATTGTAACAGATATTATGTTAATGACAAAGGGTAGCAGTGACAGATTTATGTCTCTGTAATTAGTTCTTCTACACACACTTGAGACTAGAGACCTAACATTTATTCACATTTGTTCTGAGGCCTGTAAATCTTAGTTGCATTTCACCCTACTGCCCTTCATGTTTAACCTTTCTGCTACTTAGAGAACTTTTCTTTTCCTTCCATTACTAGTCACTTATCAGACTCTCTTCTGTCTTACAATTCATGCACAGAAACTTTGGGACAAATAATTATTGAAGTGCCACATCCTGTGAGATGATGCATTGTCTTTTCCATGGCCAATTCCATTTTCCTATCCAACCTTATTTGTTCTCTCTGTCATGTGCAAAAAAAAATTGAACTCCATTTTCCTTAGTAAAAATGTGGCTGTTCCTGGTAGGACTAACTTAGAATATTCTGGACTTTGAATCTTGTTTCTCAAACAATTTAGATTAATTAAGCTCTGATAATAAATATGTTTAGGTCTTGCTGCTAGGGATTAGCAGACCAAAATAAGGCTTTTACACTTTATAATCTGATCCAGCAATCCTCCAAAATTGATAGTCACATGGTCATTCTAGAAATAGTGAGAGAGAATTGCACAGTATAACACTCTAACATTAACCATTTCCATTTTAACCTTTTTAAACATTAACAACAAACAGAACTGTTTAAATTCTTAAAGCTAACAAAGTGTTGCAAATTGTTTGCCAACTCCATGCACTCTTTTTCTGATGACACTAACTGTAATTTCTTTTGGCTAACTTCCACACTGCAAGGATCTGCTGGAAGCAAAATTCCAAAATTTGCTTCTATCAGGATTCTAGGCAAAATTCTTTTCAATCTATATATGAGACTGGAAAAATGGGAGGTTGCCAAACATCTAGCAAGCAACAGCTTTGGATGATTTGTGAGACCATCAGCCATGCATATTTGCTGACAGACAACTCACCTGGTTTTGCAATCCAGTGCAAGCAACAAGTACAGAAAGGTTAAGGAACATCTGGTGGTCTCCATGTGCCAATTACATTTGGCTTAATAGGTCACAACTTTTAATACAATGTGTTAAGTTTTAATTATCTCTTCATAGTCTGTGTTCATTATCTTTTGGTTAACAAGTTTCTGCTTTTTTAACATTCCTTTATGAAGATGAAGACATGTGTACCATAAGAATGAAAAATCTACACAATAAATTACAAAGTAACCCATATAATTGACACAGTCCTTTGTAGACTAAACATCTTGGGCCTGCTTCCATCTGGCGATTACATTAAAAACTCTGTCAATATCACTCACATTAGTCTTCTTTAACCTTCTGGAAGCCTAAAGCAACTAGAGTCTGCCTGCATTTGAATTACTTACAGAGACAACCAGTTTCCTGTTTTAGAAACCAAAATTTTAATATACAATTAACAAAGGCTTTAAGCATCATTGTATTTATTTATTTGCTTGCTTGCTTATTTACTTATTAGCTTATTTATTGATCAAATTTATTTATTTGCCAGCCATCTTGTGATCTTGTTGAATCACTTCAAGGTGATTCTGGATGTCAGATAATTATATTAATTATTTCTTGTTTTAATTATTATATAATTAAATTTGCCAATAATATAAGTTGCCAATAAAAGTTAAATGCTTTGATTCCCTCTGTGTTGCAGTCTACTTGCAGTGGGGAAGCTGCTGACATTCATTGGAGTAAATGAGTGTCAGCATTGTAATAAATTGTAATAACTTCAAATATTGGAATGTTCCTAGAACAAAACGGGGAAAAGATGGGAAAATGTCACTGTAATCAGCATCAAAATTTTAGGAAGATCTAGGAACCAGAATTGTTGAGATTAAGCTGAATGCAGATTCTGGAATCCCTGGAAGGAAAAAAGGACATGAATTTAGGAACAGTGACTAAAGAAAAGGATCAGTATTGTTGAACGGTGTACTAAAAAGACTGTCCAATGTACAAGATAGAAAAATAAGAGGGAATGAAAGTAGATCTCTAGCTGAAAATCTGAGACAAAGTTGATCCTTGACATGGGTCTGAAGAGAAAAGATAAAATTGGTCAGAAACATAGGAGGGAATCTTTAAAATCTATCAGTGTAATTTTAATATGTGTATGTTGAAGAAATATGTCCATGTACAAACCAACACAAAGTATTAACTCTCCCAAGTTACTTTTGCTTGATTTTTTTCTGGCTTCATTTGCTTTGTAACTTTACATTTTTTAGTTTTGGTTTTGATAATTTTGTTCAATCAAAAGCAACATTTTTTTAAATGTCGGGGGAACAGTTAGATAGAGCTGATCTAAAGAGATTTGCAAAAATAAAAACAATGGGAAGAGGTATTTCCTTTACATCTGCCCACTTAAAAAAATAAACCAGTTTCTTGTCAGACCATTTGGAGAATTAGTTTGCAGATTTTTTTTCCTTTTAGTTTTATAGATAATATACTTCTGCATATCTGAGAAAATCTCTTGAGTGTGCAGAATTTTATTTTATGCATTTTCTGAAGTTTTTTTTATCCTGTTCTTCAAGTGAAAAAATCATCCAGAGCGGCTTACAAAGATTAATAAAAGGCAGAATCTGCTTTCCAACTTCACAGTAAAGCATAACATAAAAGGTTTGGAAGGAAGAGAGGGCAAAGAAACTCAATCCCTGTTTTTAAATATCACAGCATTGTTTTGGGGTACTTTATTTTACTTTTAAACTGTCATATATTGGACCACCCAACTCTCAAATCAGAGCATTGCCAGAATGGTTTATCCCACCATTTCAAGGATTACAATAGTTGTTAAATAGGGTGCTTGTTAAAACATTTACTCACAACAGTTATTGAGCAGGGTGCTTTTTAAACTGTCTGCACACACTGAAAAATTAAGACATTAATCAAAAGCAAACCATGTTAGCTGAACATATATTTAATTCATTTTGGTAGGGTCAAGATATCTGACTCAGTATATAACAGGGATTGTCTCTCTTTCTCTCTCTCCCTCCCTCTGCAAAATACAATGATACGGTGATTAACTATGTGGTAGGTAAGGGATGTTTTTTCAAAGTTTGTACTGTATATTTAAGAGGTAACTATGTTTAAATTTGGGTTCTAATCAGAAACATAATCTGAAAAACAATTAATCAATCCATGAGAGTTTGGAACAAAAAGTAATAACAAAACAATAAATACAATATCAATAAGCACATAACTTCATAAAATAATAAAATAAAGAAATTTCAGTAATTAGCTTGGAGATCTCCAAGGTCCTTTTAATTAAGTGCTTGAGTTAATGTATATTTCCCTAAGCTATAGCTTGTTTAAGTCACAATTTGTTAGACAATTCATGTAACCAAAGTCACGAACCATGATCAACAAAGTAGAATAGTTGGGTTCCTAGAATGCTTTAAGACAAAAAACAAACAACTCATGCTATGATTTAACCCAATTAGGCTCAGTCTAATTTCTCTGAGTACAAGCTGGGGTTTGACTGACAGAGGTGATATTCAGCAGGTTCTGACCAGTTCTGGAGAATCGGTAGCGGAAATTTTGAGTAGTTCAGAGAACCAGCAAATACCACTTGTGACTGGTCCCACCCCCATCTTTCTCTCTGCCTCCCAAGCCCCAGCTGATCTTCTGGTCTTCTTTGGTTGCACTGCACAGGAGAACAGTGCTGAAAAGCAGGTTAGTGGGGTTGGGAGGGAATGGGATTTTATAGTACCCTTCCCCTGGAGTGGGTAGGGAATGAAGATTTTATAGTATCCTTCCCCTGCCATGCCCACCAAGCTACACCCACCAGGCCACATCACGCCCACAGAATCGGTAGTTTAAAAAATTGAATCCCACCACTGGTTGGACAAGTATCTTTTATAACAGGCTGATTCCCTCAACAGACCTGATGCATCCTGGCCAGATTATTAGAGATAATATCTTGACAGTAGGAAATAATAGTTGGCTGATCGTTCTGAGTAGTCTCAGAACATCTGGAAAGGGGGCACCCTACTTTCTCATTCATGTATGTATTATTCTAAATCCACTACCAGTAAGACAACAATAGCTGGATTCTGAGACAATAAAAATTAAGCTGGTCTTTCATAGGTCCATGAGAGTCATGATTTATATGTAACAGGTTAATGGTAAATAAAACTATATTTATAAAACAAAACAATTCCATGTTTGCCCTTCAAGAGAAACCAAGCCTGAGTTTGCATTTCATTCCTAGAGCTTGCCATTTGCTTACATTTGCTTTATGTATTTGCATGAGCAATTTTGTAGAGATGAAGATTTCTGAAGGCAGTGAAAGTAAGAATAAGGCAGTGCACACCTGTAACCAACACTTTTAAAAAATGTTTAAAGCAGGAATGCTCTTTGCCATTGCCAAAAACTATCTGAGAAAACCATGACAGTAAGACCTTGTCTATAAGACAGTAAAACCTGATAGGAATTATTGTTGTGGGGCTCATGCTTATGTAACTCTGTTTAATAATCTGGTTTAGCTTGTTTTTTGTTAGACATAGCTTTATGTCTTGCCCCCCAAAATGTTGGGGAAGTAAAATAATCATCCTCCGGCGTACCACTGTTACCACTGATATGTATAAAAGTCTTTCTCTCTGCTTTTAAGGTGATGAAAAGGACAACTTGATTCTGTCTAAATCAGAAGAATCTGATATGATGTCAAAGCCTTTGGCAAAACATAGATTGACTTAATTCTTTCAGTGATGAACTTTGGTCCACAGCACTTAACAACCGCAAGAGGGAGAAACTCAATATAAAAGAGAAAATCTCCTTGTTCAGGTTATCTTGACTCTGCTGCAGGCAAAACATCGAACTATTTTTTTTTAATCGAGATTCTCTGCAGCAGCCCTTTCCCAAATGCCAGTATCCATCACTGATGACTGGATCAATAGCTGTGTTTTGGCCCCAGTCTCCTACGAGAGATGGCATGCCATCCCTGACAGACAAATATCACAGTTAAGCAAAGTATCCAGCCAGACCTAGTAACATTTTTATTGATTTTTGTTGTGCAAATAATGTCTTTTTGGGCTGAATAAATGGCTTTGAGCCAAACAGTCATTGTTTATGATTCCAAAATGTAATAAAACGACAGGAAATATATTATAGCCAGTGTCTCAAGGCACACAACATAATCATCCTTTGGTGGTGAAAAACTATCCGGCTGAACCTTGGAGTGCATATTTATCCATGCTGAAAGGTACCTGTAGGACTTGCAAATCTTACACCAACTGTCCTGTTAGGAAACAGATGGCATTGCCCTTTAACCCCCCAAATCACAACCAGAAAAAGTGGGGAGGAATTGCTATATTTCTTCAATCAATACAATGAAAACACTTCATTACATTCCCTTTTTGTGAATAATCAGATTTGTTGGAACTGCATTTATATGCTTTCAAATGGCATGTCCATATCCCCCCCCCCCCCAATACCACTGCATGGCGATCTATTTCTCACTGTTTAAAAATATGCATGGCAACAACTCTTGATGGAACTTTCCCTAATCTGGCTTCTTCCAGATGTTTTGGCTTATAACACCCAGGTGTCCCAGCCAGCATAACAAATAATCTGGGACAACAGAGACTAGGAAATGAATGTCAGTCTGCATGTGTGAGCTTGATATATAGTATGTATGCTGAATGGATGGAAGGGAGGAGAGAAGAGGAGAGGTTAATCAAGGCAATAAAGACCATGCATTTTTGAAGAAGTAAATCTGGACTCATCTGGATGGATATTTTGCAGTATTTCCATATGTATATGAAGTGTCATACAAAGAGGCATCCAAGTCCGTGTGTGTGTGTGTGTGTGTGTGTGTGTGTGTGTGTGTGAGAGAGAGAGAGAGAGAGAGAGAGAGAGAATGTGTGTGTGTGTGTGAGAGAGAGAGAGAGAGAGAGAGAGAGAGAGAGAGAGAGAGAGAGAGAATGAGAATGTGTGTGTTATTGGAGCCTATGTCCTAACTACAAGGGAAAGGGAAAGTACATTTTAACATCATAGTAGGAAAGGAAGGGCAGCAGAAGAGATGCCAAAGTGCAAAGTTTGATGATTCCAAAAATTTTAATGTCCTATCATCCTATCAGTTAATTGACACTTAAAATGCAAATATATCTATACTTTTAGCTGTACCTTTCTTTGCTTTATTGAAGGGCCACTTTAAGTGCACAATACAATCTTCTTTTATTTCAGGGGGGAAATGAAGTCTTTACTTGAACTCTTCTCCTAAAAAAGAAGAAAAATATGAAAGTGTGAAGTCATTACATTCAACTGCATTGTGCCTCCTGGCCTCTGGCCTTGCTGGCAATGTGTTTTGTGTTGTGTTATTTTGTTTTTAGCTTCAAAATGTGATAAGGCAGAAACCTCCCAGAAGTCTCTCACTGAGGCATTCTGAATTTCGGCCCTGACAGCACCACTGTACATTACTTATTAAGAACATTGCATTGATGCTATGCTGTCAGATCAAATGTGCCTGAAGAATGAGTCATCTCTAGAGGTATCCATTTAAGGATAAAATATAGTTGGGAAAATAGGAAGAATAAACACCAATCCTCATAAAATAATGTGGAAAAAGCTATTCATAAGCTGCATTGAGAAACATTTCTTACAGCTGTCAAGTTAGCAGCTACACAGTAGACTTTAATTCTTTTTCCCATTAAGCATAAGCAGCTCTAAGCCAGTTTCTTAAAAGGCTAGTGGAAAAAAAATCCTCATAATTCCATACTCTGATTTGAACAGGTAAATATCAATAATTCAAACATATTTTGGATTTCTTCTCTCCTTCCCCTCTTCTCTTGTTCTTCCTCCAAATGATCACTTAGCTGCAAGAATGTGCCACAGCAAACATTTGCTGGCTCAGATTCAGATGGTCTCCTATATCATTAAATGCTTGTATATTGAGAGCCAATTTGGTCAGTGGACAAAGCAGCAGGTTACAAACCAAAAGGTGTAAGTTCTATTCCCACCATGGGCACAAAATCAGCTGGCTGACCGTGGGCCAGTCACTTTCTCCCAGCCCTAGGAAGCAGGCAATGACAAACCACTTCTGAAAAACCTTGCCAAGAAAACTGCAGGGTCTTTGATGAGGGAATCTCTGAAAAAGGATACAATTAAATGGAAGGAAAATAGTATATTAATTATCTTTTTTTAAAAAAAAATTTTTTAATTCAGTGTATCTTGAACCATCATTAAATGGCCAGTCATTAAGTGAGAACTACCTGTACTTTACCTCAAGGGATGGGGCTTTGAAGAGGACAGAAATCCTAGCTCCAGTGTTTGGGCAGGAGATGATGAGGTTACAAGAGGAGGTAAGAGTGTAAATATCTCTGCCTTTCAACTTTGGGGGAAAAAAAGAAGAAGGTGGGCAAAGCTACAATCAATCCTGTTGGTTTTCCTGCAGGGACATTTGCAAAATCTCTTGGCAACTATGTATTTTTCCACTTCAATGACCTGGAGGGTCTGGGCAGAAGTCATTTTTTCTGAATGGAGAAAAGCTATGGGCCTATGACAATGTCCACAATGAAATAGCTGGTGATAATGGAAGATGAAAGATAAGTTGGTGCCCCATTTAACCCCATCCCTCCATGAGCCAGATGATCAGAGTTAGCAGGTGCATGAACCAGAAGCTCCCCATGTATGAACTGCTGCTTTATTCCTAGCAGAAATATAGATAGAAAGTTTAAAATAACAATGCTTCTCATTTAAAGAATACAAACAGAATCAACATGAGCAAGATCAGTTCCTTAAAAATATGATAAACCACATACCTAGTGAAGGATTAGACAATCTAGAAGAGGTTTATACCACAATATAACGGTATAGAGTTATATACAGCATTATTTATTTTAAAGAGTTTTAAAATAGAGAGAGAGAGTTTATTCAGCATTATTTATTTTAAAAACTATACCAATCCTTACTGAACATCTTTTGCTTCCAGAATATGGCCATACCTTAGGGCCTATGACAATTCAAATTTGCCATGGCCAGCCCACTGTGGGACAACTCACTGCAGGACAAGAGTTATACTGATATCAAAGAAATAGTGGAATAGAATCATTAAAGAAAGGATGCAAAAGGAGAGACAGAATGAAATGTGAATGCCAACATTAAAATATCTTTTTAGTTATTTTAAATAATTAAATAGAATCGTTAAATTGTCTGACAGCAAGAAGGCCATGATGAATTAACTGTGGCAAGTTGTCCCATTCTGCATACGTTAAATGCCATATCTTTAAGGGTGGAAACATCTTGAAAAATGGGCAATAACAAAATGACTAATTTTTTTTCAAGCAGTTAGGAACCTGGCTTCAGTTCTTGGTATTAAATCTTCCCTTTCTCAGGAAACAAATTCTTTAACCAGGACAGGCAACCACTTTATGTATTTCTTTTAAAAAAAAGTTTTATTCAAAAAATCAAGTCTACATAGTAAAGACTTTTAGTTATACATCCCTCGGAAACCTTAAACTCCAGCATTTTTAACAAGAGAAATTTTATTTGAAATTTTAGAAAATAACTCATGGAGACATTCAGCATTATGTGTTCAATTGAAGGGAACAATCACTTTGGAAGAATAATTGTACATGGCTATACATTACAGTGTTTTGCCATGGTGCCTCCTGTTAGCCACACAGCCATCATTGAGTTTTCATTGTAACAATATGGAAGCAGTTTGGCATTGTCTTCTGGGATGCTTTTTCAACTTTCCTTGCCTCAGAATTACTTTTACATCTCCCATCCAAGAACAACCCATGTTTAATGTTCTTTAGCTTCCACTTTCCAGCCCAGGTATGATTACTCAAGTGCTGATACTCACTGAAACAATTTAGCCATAGTTATGCATTTATAGTATATATAAATATAAGAGGAGATAATGCCACATATCATGACCCAACCAGATTCAATCTTCAATTTCTAAGTCATTTTAGATTTTAGAAAATTTTTCAGAAGGGAATGAGCACTGGAGAAAATAAGTCACTTGGATCTCTTAGTGCATTGCAAGCCTTGATATGGTATCAAAATCACATTGATTGCTCTAGGGGCTGACCTGTGATGAGACTGTTAGAAGTGCAACTCTTCTTGCTAGATTTCTAAGTGACATTTGATACCATCAGATGCCATATCTTGTTGGACTGTGTCCAAGGATTGATAATGGAAGGCTCTATTTCACAATGGTTCACCTCTTTCCCAAAGAGAACATCCTAGTCAGCAGCAATAGCGAGGAAAGATTATGACCATGATGGGGTGTTACAGGGTTGGTCACACTTCCTTCTCCAATTTGACATCTGCATTAAATTGCTTGTTTACATTACCAACAGCACAGGGTATCACTACTATGCTGGTAATACCAAGGGGTAGGTTTGTAAGGCCAAACAGAAGATATGGTAGAGGTTTATTCCAGTGTCTGGAGGCTTCAGATTTTGGAAGGCTCAGATTCAATCCTAGCAAGACAGAGTCTCTATGAGTTTGAAAGTCTTCTAATAGAGATATTTATTCCATGTTTGGCTCTGGACATGATTGCACTGCCCTATGCAGAAATGTTTCCCAATCTTTTGACCCATAGTTCCTGTTTGAAGAACAAGTGCCAGCTATAGCTACAGGATCTTTCAGAAACCACATCTATAGCAGTAACTGTGGTCTTTCTTGGATCGGGAAGCCTTATCAATTTATGCTTTAGTCACCTCTTGTTTGGAGTACACAAAGCACTCCACATGGGGTTCCCCTTCAAAACCATCCAGAAGCTTCAGCTGTTCCAGAATGTAGAGGTGTATGTAAGGCTGGGGGCCTTTAGATTTTTCCATGTAGCACCTCTACTGTGAGAGGTGTTGAACTGGTTTCCACTTTACTACTAGGTGCAATTAAAAATGCTAGTTATCATCTTGAAAGTGGCCTAGGACTTGGACAGCCACCTTCTTCCAGAGATTTTTGCTTGCCTGATAAACTAGGAAAGATAAAATTCTTTCGGGTCTTTTCATTTAAGAAATGTCATATCCAAGAGCCTCAGGAACAAACTGTCTTAATTGCAGTCCCCTCTGATGGAATAACATTCCTCTCCAGATAAGGTTGGCTTCCCCCCTCCCTTTTTTTTCTTTTTTTTCTTTTTGTTGTTTGTTCGTTTATTAGTGTTTTGTCTTGTTTTAGAAATACATTATAATCTGGCTGTTCTAGAAGGTCTTGGAATAGTTATATGATGAGGGGAACTATCTTGCTATGGGTTTGGAATCTGTGGGTTATTCCTCAGGATATTGTGATTTTGTTCTGCTACTGTTTTTACCATGATTTTATTATAATGGTGATATAATTTTAAAAACCACTTGAAGCTTTATTTGGATTAAAGCAACATATCATAACAAGGAAGTAAATAAATAAATATTGCTGATTCTTATAACTCTCTCAACTGAAGGAAAATTTGTACAGAAATTGTATACACAGTGGTAATCAAATGTTCCTGGACAATCTAATTTCTGTTTCATCTTAGCAATGTTTTTGAATTAAGACACAGATGATGATGGTGATGATTGATGATTCCATTTCTGTCTGTACGTTGTTCGATGATTCACTCACAATACTCCCGGTGGCTCTGAAAAGAAAGCTCAAACTTTTCTCTATTAAAAAATAAAAAAAGAACTATCTTTTAAATTGGCCTTTTCTCTGAGGTTGATAGGGGAAAGGAAAAGGTTTCCTGGCTCTGTTATTTTCTATTTCTCTCTTAGATTTCTGCTTTTATTTAGTTTCCATTTTTCCCCTTTATGGTACCAGCTACAGATGTCAGAAGGAAAACAGAAAAGCTGCCACTTTAGATGATGGGAAACCTTTCTATAAGATTTAACCCACCAGAGTGTTGATACTGTGACATGAAGATAATAAAGAGATGATTGCTACAGAACAAAATCACTTTTTCTAACTAAAGGAGAGTTAAAGAGACTTTCCCCCTCCTTTTAAAAACCTGCTGCCACGGCATGGAATTTTCCCTGGAGGGCAAGCAATGCTCTTCTTATCTCCCAGGTCAAATCTTCTGCTCCACTTCCCCTGTCTTCAAGCAAATGAATGGGAAAACAAAGAGGCAGGTATAGACACAACCAAAACCTGACAGATTGGTTGCATTTTAAAGCCAGTGACAACAGCACAGAGCCAGGCAGGGTGGCTGAGTTCATGTAAAATGATTCCTAAATTATCCCAGCAATTCCGGTTATGCTTTCAAGCTGTGGAAGGGGGAGGATGACGACTTCAACAGTGGTTTTTAAAAAATGCCTTTAATACACTGGAAGGAAACTTGGGACAGCTCAGCCCCAAAGGCAACCTAGCAATCCCCCTTTTTAAAAAAATAAATGAAATAAATAAGCCAATGACAGGCTCTCTTGGGATTAACAAGCTTTCTAGTTTAGACAGTGTTCCCTGATGTACTTCATAATAAGATGTGAACTTGAATCATGATGGATTTTTCATTCTACGAGATGGACCTTTCCAGTTTAAATGTGTATTTGATTCCTTCCCCAGCAAAACAATATCCATTATTTAAAACAAAGCAAACACACAAAAAAGCTTAAAACAATAAGATTGCAAATTTTAAAGATTTTTTTTTTTAAAGGTGCAGCTCCCATGCCAGTCAAATGTCTCCTATCTTCTTGAAACAGCTGGACTCGGTTATGTGTTCAAAAGCAGGTCATTCAAGGGCCACCACAGTAAATGCCCAATTTTGGTTAAGCCTACTGAAAGTTCTCATCATGAGGGCTTATAGCATGGGATATAGTCATCTGCATCAAACTGTTACATGGCCTAATAGACTAAAGAAGCTGCCCCTTTGGATTAAGAATCCTGTGTTGTGAAAGACTTTGTAAGTCAAAAATACTGTGAGTTGAGCTCGTATATAAACCAGAAGATAGTATAATTGAGATAAAGATGATCTGATGTTCTCAGACCTCTTTCCATTTCCATTACAAATGGATCGAGGTATACTCTGAGAAGTCTTCTAAGTTAGGGGTCTTCAATCTTGGCAACTTTATGATTTGTGGACTTCAGCTCCCAGAATTCCTCAGGTAGCATGGCTGATTGAAGAATTCTGGAAGTTGAAGTTCACAAGTCATAGAGTTGCCAAGGTTGAGACCCCTGTTCTAAGTCACAGTTCGGACAAAACATACATGACTAATTAAGTAAAATGAAAATTTTACTATGAGAGAAGAAATTTAAAACATATCCCCAAAGCTTGTGTACTCAGAGATCATCTAAGATATGTTAGCCTTTGAGATAGTCCAGATAATATCCACTTTTTCTAAAAATGTATAGCAATAGCATTTTAGACTATATACCACCTTATAAGTGCTTTATAGCACTCTTTGGGCAGTTTACAAAGTAGGCATTATTTATGTAGTGCTCCCAACAATTTGAGTTGTCACAATTTTACTGACCTTGGAAGGATGGAAGGCTGAGTCAATCTTGAGCCCTGTCAGGATCGAACTGCAGACTATGGGCAGAGTCAACATGCAATACTGTTGTTCAATCGATTTAAAAACTAATGAAATTTCTAATAGTTTGTGCAATTTTGCTTAAATATAGAATCAGCACTTCTCAGAAAGATTGTCTCTTCCAAAACTGGTGATTGTACAAATGCAGACCATTGGTTTCTTTGGTTTCACAGATATCACTTGGCGTATGCATTGTTGGATGAGTAAAGCAAACTTTTTTCTTGCATAGGAATCATGACCCTGCAAGGCATAGGCAACAAGACCTGCCTCCTCTTAGATGTTACAGTTCCAGATCTTTTTCTCTTGTCTCCCATGTTATCTACAATTTTATGACAGCTTTCTTATCCTTCTCTATAACAGTAGAGGAAGTAAGGCACAGGATTGGGAATTTTGTGATATGATTCTATAGCCCATGTTTTACATACCTACAGTACTGGTTATGAGGAGGAAAGAAAGAAAGCAGTCTCTAAACAGCTACAAGCTGATCATATTTTAAGTTTTAGCTTTATCTGCAAGTGTTACATTTAGGGCCCTACAATTAGGAGATGCTAAAATGCATGCCAATGATACGTTCAAGTTGATAACAAATGGTTTAAGTAAAGATCTCTCTAAAGTTTTTATTTCCCTCCTTTTTTATTAAAAAGAAAAGTCTGTGGCCTGGGAAGGCTGGCAGGGAGGGAAAACATTCTGTCCAACTATTTGCAACAATATTGTCATAGTAACCTATTCCTTGTGGAGTGTGATTATAGGAACTGGTAGCAAGGAAAGCAATAGTGAGGATTTTTCTTTTCAGGGTTATCTAGCTTTGAAAGGATCATGTTCAAACCCAGAAGAGATAAAAGCAAGACTATACAGAATGTAAGCTGGACTGTTAAGCATTTCCATATGACAAACTTCTCTCTTGAGATCTGACCTGCCTGTAGATTCCCGGTTTACAGATCTAAAGGAATCAGACCCATCCACTCCTGCCCTGAAGAAGGGAACCAACTGCAGCTTCCTTTTGAAAACTCATTAAAAATTCTCTCTTAAAAAATGTCCACAATAACTCTTTCTCTCTTTTTTTTTTCTTTCTGTCTCTCTTCATGAAAATTCAAAAGGGTACACATGGAGAGAGAGAGAGAGAGAGAGAGTTTAGAAATTTGCTCTTTAGATTCAACCCTTAGGGGGAAAATCATGCAAAGACTATTCTAGGAGAAATTATGACTCTAAATAGAAGATAATCTTTTTTTGCAATTGGCCAGTTATATCTACAGTTATGTCGACAGTTATGTCAAACACCTGATGTGAAATCAATGCAAAATTATAGAGAAAAATTAATCCAAAATTTTAAAAAATTGATTTTGACGTAACAGTGAGCTAATTTATCACTGTCTCACAGCAAACTCTGACCCTGAATGCTAAGAAAAAAAACAAAAATTTAATTAAGTCTATCTGGATACAAAGGGGAAAAAACATTTTGAAAAAAATAAGAGACTGACCCTTAAAAATAGTCCAGTGATAATGGAACATGTCTTATAGCCATAGGATATTGAACTAAACTAAAAAAGGAGGGGTGTCTAGAGTTTTAAGACCATTTCATCCTGGTTGAATGCATTCCACAGAAGAAAAATCTAAAAAGTACAGTTTCTACTGAAATTGTACATTCTTGAGTCCTCCTTGTTATTTTTATTTATGTTTATAATTTTGATACTATATAAATGGGATATAAAACATGGCACAGAATAGTAAAATATTTAAAATTAATCTGAAAAATCTCTTCATAAGAGAAAATGATAAATGGCCTACTAATAATAATAAGACAATCAATGAAAATCCAGAAATTCTTCAGTGCTATTTAGAGTCTAACCCACTAACTCCTGGTTTCTACAAACAAATGTATGAAATTTAAAAAGCAAAGTCTGAGAATGAAATATCACTACATGACAACATATGGTTCATTGATGCTACATTCACAGAAACAAGGTCTTTAAAGACATTGAATTTAATGAATTGGAATTCTTTTTTGAAATGAAAACAAATTATTTCAAACTGAAAAATAAAAAAAAATGTGCTACCAGAGGAGTAGAACAAAAGATAAACACCCATTTATACACCACGATTGAACAATAGTTCAAAATAATGATGCAATTATTTGAATATCAACAACTGACAAAAGAAGGTGTTTTAGAATGCATAAAAAACATGATAACATTAATGCACATCCTTTGAAATGTATTAATCTTTATAAACTTTTAAATGAAAAGCTGCATGGATCTATCATGTACGTATTTATTTATTAAAGTTTCATGCTACCCATCTCCCAAAGTGGGAGTTTATAATCTCCCAAATCTGGGAGCTTATAATTATTATAAAAAGACATTTAAGGAAACAAAATGATTGCAGAAACCATGGAAGAATAAAAACAAAATGTGATGAATCTTCTAAGAAAATTAATCATTATGATTAAGCAATTCCAGTGACAAAGGAAATTTTGGTACAGAAAAACAAGAAAACCATGTAAATAGAAAATATTGCAATTTTATGTAATGTAAACATAATAATAATTTATGTACTTTATATAAATTGTAAAAGAGCAAGCTAAGAAGATGAATACTTGGAGTGTACCAGGAAAGAATGACCTTCATGGATTTTGGCTCAAACATCTTAATCAATTTTATATTCTTGTCTTGCAAATTATTTCAATCAAATGTTGTAGCAAGGATCAATAAATTACTACCTTGCTATATGTCAAACGTTTTTGATTATGGAAAAGAAAAGAAAAAGAAAAATACATTACATTTTTTGTCCAATCACTTGTTTGCCTACAGCAGATTTTCTCAACCATAGCAATCTTAAGCATCATGGCTGGGACTTGTGTGAGCTGAAGTCCACCCATCCGAAAGATGTTGAAGTTGAGAAGCATTGCCCTACAACATTGAAACTGTGAAGAGGAATTATAGCTCATCACATTTACAAATGCCTGGTTTCAAATTCATTGTAATCTGCAAAGCCAAAAAAAGAATGTTAAAAACAAATTCTAGATGTACAAATATATTTTTTGATTAACAAAAGTCTATTTTAAATAAGCTTAAAAGATATAAAACACATCTCATATAGCATGGATTGATTACAACAAACATTTAACTCTGTACCCATGATTAGATTAAAAGAATGTTTGCGATTGTTTTGCAATTTATAAGAAAAATACAGTTTGTAACTAATGCACTAAAAATAGTGAAGAAAATGTTGAGGATAAATATAGAAGAATTTAGAGAAGTCACATTGGAAGAGGAATTTTTCAAGGAGACTCTTTTCCTCCATTTCTTTTTAATGACTGTGATTCCACTGACAATAATTTTGAATAAAAAGCCTTTGAATTAGCCAAGCAAAGGACAGAAGTTTCCCATTTGCTCTACATGGGTGATTTGAAATGAAATGCAATTGTTTTTAAATATAGATTGAATATTTACTTATGATATATAAATGGAATTTGTATTGGGCAACCGTGCAACAGTGGTAATAAAAAAGGAGAAATGGGATACTCAGATGGAATTGAACTATGGAATGACACTGAAATCAAAGCATTAACAATGAAGGAAAGGTATTATGATGTTTTAGAAGCAGAAAATCTTTTGCATGCCCTAATTGAAAAGAACACCAGTTCCAAATATATAAAATGGGCGAAGTAAATTTGAAAATTGAAGCTCAGTAATAGTAAAGCAAAACCATTAATATTTGACTGTTCTTGTATGATGCTGTACAACAGTATTATTGACCGGGCGCAAGCTGAACTAGATGCTGCACATGCCAAAACCTGAAAATATAATGACAATACATGATGAATTGCACCCAAAAAGTTGTGTTCACTTATGTTTACCAAGGAAAATTGGGAGTTTTGGTTTCTTACCATGGAAGTATGCAGCGGCAAGTAAAAGTAAAGGCTTCAGTGATTACATAAACGGTAGTAAAGAGGAAGATGCTGATAGAAGTCTACAAAGAAAACATTTGCGTCACAGAATCAAATGTGGCTCATACAACTGTATAGCTCCAACTTCAAATGAAAAATTGGAAAGATCAACTTCTGCAAAGTAAATATCTGAAAAGAACTGAAGGCAAGTTGCACAATAACAAAATTTGCCAATGGCTTCAGATTGGAAGGAAGCCTAAAGTTTAAGATTTGTAGCCCAAAAATACACACTCACAATAGATGTCATAAAAATAAAAATTCACTTCCAGGAGACCCGTTTTTTGCTTTCCCTGAGCCTCTGTGCACACCCTGTACTCACCTGCATCCAAAATGGGCTGCATGGGGACTCCTGGGAGAGGCATGGTGTGGTGGGTGAGGCCAACCAGGAGTGGGATTTGGGGGATCTCCGAATTGCATAGAATCTTAAGGCCCTGTCACACTGGCCGACAGATGCAAAACGTTTCTAAAAAGGACACAGCGGACGAGAAATATGTTCCATCCATTGTTATCTGCTCTCAAAAGTGCCCTGAATTTGCATAACCAGAGCGGACAACACGGAAAGGAATGGATGGGGGGAGGATGCAGGGCGGATGGAAAGCGGATGCTCCATGGGAGCCTCGCAGATGGAAGCGGATGAGAGCGGATGTGCCATCCGCAAGGCTTCCAGGGGGCTGCAGCAAAGCGGACGTGGAACGGATATAACAGATGCAGAGCGGACGCCGAGCGGATGAAGCGGATGCACAGCGGAAGCCTAGTGGATGAAGCGGATGCAGAGCAGAAGCCTAGCGGAAGCCAAGCGGATGCCTAGCGTTCACTGCGCATGCGGGTAGGATGCATTGCGTCAGCCCCACGGATATCAAGGGAAGCAGCTCCCAAGCAGGTCACCATTCAGAGGAAAGACCTGCTTCCAGACACATCGACTGCCTTGCCAGCCTGCCCTGCCTGCATGCCTGCATGCCAGCCTTGCTGCCTGCCATCCTGCCAGCCTTGCTGCCTGCCTGCCAGCCTTGCTGCCTGCCTTCCTGCCAGCCTGCCTGCCAGCCTGCCTGCCAGCCTGCCTGCCAGCCTTCCTGCCAGCCTGCCTGCCAGCCTGCCTGCCAGCCTGCCTGCCAGCCAGCCTGCCAGCCAGCCTGCCTGCCAGCCTCCCTGCCTGTCTGCCTGCCAGCCTGCCTGCCAGCCTTTCTGCCTACCTGCCTACAAGCCTACCTGCCTGCCAGCCTGCCTGCCAGCCTTGCTGCCAGCCAGCCAGCCTTCCAGCCAGCAACCCCACAACCATGGGGAAGAAGAGAAAACCTCAGCCGTCTGCTGCCCGCCCTGGCAAGAGGGACAGGGCCACCCTCCCACCCCCTGGCCCTCACTCTGCTTCTGCTGGGGCTTCTGTAGCACGGGCTCGCTCTTCTGGGGCTGGGGCTTCTGCTGCTTCTGCTTCTGGAGGAGCTGATGATGCTGCTTATGGCAGTGGTGCTTCTGCTCGTGCTTCCTCTGCTGATGCTGCTTCTGGTGATGGTGCTTCTGCTGATGCTGCTTCTGGAGGAGCAGCTGATGCTGCTTATGGCAGTGGTGCTTCTGCTGGTGCTTACTCTGCTGAAGCTGCTTCTGGCAGTGGTGCTTCTGCTGGTGCTTACTCTGCAAAAGCTGCTCCTCGTCCTGCTGGTCCTGCTGGTCCTGCTTGTCCTGCTTGTCCTGCTCGTCCTGCTTGTGCTCCTGGTCTTGCTCGTCCTGCTGGTCCTGGTCATGCTCCTGGTCTTGCTCGTCCTGCTGGTCCTGCTTGTGTTCCTGGTCCTGCTCGTGCTCCTGGTCCTGCTGGTCCTGCTGGTGCTGCTGGTGCTTACTCTGCTGCTGATGATCCTGGTCCTGCTGGTGCTGCTGCTGGTCCTGATAGTGCTGCTGCTGCTGCTGGTGTGGAGGAGCAGCCCCTACAACCTGGAAGCCCCTCTGATGAGGGCCCATGTGGTCCTGCCAAAGGGAGGAAGAGGCATATGCGAGAACGGGAGAGGAGGCAATATTCCATTGAGGAGGAACATGAGGATGAGGTGCTGGAGTGGCTGAGAGAGAATGACTATCTATGGCGGAAGGGACACAGGCTCTACAGGGACACCAAAAGGAAGCAGGCTGCTTGGAGAGAGAAGGCGGAGAGCCTGGGCTACACTTCGGAGGTGCTCCTCGGCTGGTGGAAGCACATGCACACCTGGTACGGGAAGCTGCACCTGAAGAAATCTGGCCAGGCCGCGGTCAAACTGACAGACAGAGAAACCTACGTCAGGGCCAAGTGCAGCTTCCTGGAGGGTGAGATCCGCCACTGAGGAGCAGCCCCTCTCACAACCCTCTCTCTCAGGCAGCCTGCTGAGAGCCAGTCCTCTTCCGGCCGAGAGTCAGCTCCTGTCTCCAGGCAGGTGTCTGTGGAGCGTCCCACAGCGGAGAACCCGCCAACAGCTGTTCTAATCATGGCGGAGCACGTGCAGGACTCCCTGGCACAGTGGGAGAAAGGAGACGGCACTTCCACCACAGTCCAATCCACATCCACCCCCAGCTTCACCTCCACAGAAAGGCAGAGAGCCAGACAGGAGGGACAGAGCCACACTGTCCTGCTGGAGATAAGAGACGCCATCAGGAGCAGCATAGATCTCCTCTCTCAGCTGGCACACACCGATTCCTCATCCTCCAACCGCAAGCCCTTCCTCACCTATGTGAACCAGACCCTTGTGGACATGGCGGAACCCCAGTACCAGGTGGTGAAGGACAGGATCACCTATCTGCTTCACAACCCTCCAGATCCAGATGAACCTGCTCCCACCCAGTCCAGGTCTACTCCTCCACCCCAGGTGATGTCCCTCCCATTCCAAGGCTTTCCACAGGCCCTCACCTACCAGGGCTACGGCTACCAGGAGGTCCAGCAGCACAGGCAGCAGCCCTTCCCAGTCCAGGCACAGACTCATCGGATGCCACCGTTGCCACCGGTTCCACTGATGCCACCGATGCCACCCATGCCAGTCCTCACCCAGCTGCAGACCAGACAGCCCCACTATACTGCTCCTTCCTCCACCCCACAGCCAAGCCCGGCCTCAGTATATCTGTCGTCGGTACTGTGGCTGACACCCCATGGCATGGAGGAAGGAGCTCTCAACATCACGGGGCTAAGCCAGCTGTCTGAGAGCTTCCTCAACACACCGTCCCCTGTTGTCCTCTCGGGGCCAGGCACCCCAGTGGTGCTTCAGACCAGCACTCCAGCAGTACCCACCTCCACAGCACCTGGACCCTTCAGCCCTGAGACTGGGCACACCTCTGAGTGACAGAGAAGAGTGCCAGAGACTGGGTGGCTACCTGTAGACTTTATTTGGACACTTGACTTGGGTCATTTTTCTTTTACAGCTTTTTATTAATAAATATTATCTTTGCTTCACACACTTGCTTCATTTATTTTAGTAAATAAAGTCTTGGTGGAAACTTTTAGAAATGGTTTAAGCCTTTGCATTATTGTGGGATGGGTAAGGATAGCAGTGGGGTGGGCAGGGATACCTCTGGGATGTTTAATAGCTGTGGGATGGGCAGGGATACCTGTGGGATGGGTCAGGATATCTGTGGGATGGGTTAAGATAGCTGTGGGATGGGCAGGGATACCTTTGGGATGGGTTAAGATAGCTGTGGGATGGGTTGAAATAGCTGTAGGGATAGATAAACCTGCAGTGCAAGCATAGTGGGACTGTATGGTCCACCCTCCGAGGTGCCACACCTATGGCCCTTCATTATCAATACTAATATAATCATTGATCCACACATGTCAACATGAACACAGCTCTTTATTAAACACCCTGTTCATTGTAGGCCAACCAAACATACATGGCCCAATCTCATCCGTGAGATGAGACAGGCTGAAGGAAGCATCCATTAATCATCTATCATCCTGTCTTGCCACTCCACTGCTCCAGCTGGGGAGTTCCACCAGTGTTTCAGGAGATTGCGCTGCTTCTTCCCTTCACGTGAGGCTCTGTTGGGGCCTTGCACATCCTCAGTGTCTATCAGGTTTCGCCCTTGCCTCCATTCCCCAGGCTCCATGTCCTCATTGCCTTGTTGGAGGTCCACGAGCCTGTTCTGCAAGACTGGGTAGCGGGTGCACATGAGATTGTGCAGGATGCAGCAAGCTTCCCCGATGTTCCTCACGGTCTCTGGGTGATGCTGCATGGTGGTGAGAAATACCTGGAACCTGTTAGCCAGGATGCCAAAGGCGTTCTCCACCACCCGCCTTGCCCTGGACAGCCTGTAGTTGAAGATGCTTTCTTCACGAGTGAGGCATCTGGAGGTGTAGGGCTTCATGAGGTAGGTTCTGGGGGAGAAGGCATCATCCCCCACGATGAAGTAGGGCACATCCTGTGTGTCGTTGGGCAGGGGTTCTGGATCTGGGAAGCCCATGATGAGGTTGCATTCCAGCCCCTCCTTGAGGTCACTGGCATTGTATACCTGGCCATCTGAAGCTGACCCGTTGCCTGAAGCATCGATGTACATGAACTTGTAGTCAGCATCGACCATGGCGAAGAGGATGATGCTGAAGAAGCCCTTGTAGTTGAAATAAGTGGACCCCGACTTGGCTGGTGTTTTGCAGGCCACGTGCTTCCCATTTATGGCTCCAACGGTGTGTGGGAAGTTCCATTTCTGATACCACTCCTCTGCAACTTTCTTCCATCCTTCTTCAGTGGAGGGGCACTGGAGGAGCTCCTCCAGGTATTCTTCGATGATGGCCTGCACCACTTCTCTGACCACAATGCTGATGGTGTTGTGTGGCACCCTCCAGCCGTACTGCATGCTCCTGTATGTGGTCCCTGAGGCCAAGGGGTGCAGAATCAGTGCCACCTTGAGCCCAGGGTCCAGGCTGGGCCGGAATTTGGTGCTCTGCTTGGTCAACCTGGGTCTCAGCCACTCCACAACTTCGTCAAACATGGCTGGAGGCATCCTCATGAAGTTCTGGAATGCATGAGGGTCTTCGTTCCTCAGCTCCACCATCAGCTTGTTGTACAGTCCGTACTCTGCTCTTCTCTGGATCTATCTTCGGACCCAGATGCTTCTTGGCCGCCTCCTTTGCTTCCCGTAGAACAGGTGAAAGAGCCTGTAGATGGCTTCACACTGTTGCAGAACGATGTTGGCTACCAAAAGGAGTGTGTTATGATCCATGGTGGAGATGATTGGATGCTGTGGAAGAGCAAGAGCCAGATGAAGTCTGCAGAAGTCTGCACAGCAGGGATGCTGGTCTGAAAGTGAGATCCGGTGAGTTGCTCCCCCTTTTTATCGGCAATATAGGTTTTCCCCTAAGTGTCCTTTTGCATCCTCTAGGCATCCTCTAGACATCCTTAATATCCAAGATAAGTCCCCTCTGCAAACGTTTTTTCCGTTTAAAATGCTTTCTTTGCGAGCTGCATCCACTTTCATCCTTTCTCCATCTGTGCTACTAAAGCTGCGCGTCCGTTCCACGTCCATTCCGCTTCCTCCCTGTATCCGCTTTCTGCTGGAGTGGATTTGAGTTGCGCGGATGCGCAGCGGATACCTAGCGGATGTAGCGGACACGTAACAGATGACGACGGATGTAGAACGGATGCTCCCCGTATTCCTAGCAGATGCAGAATGGACGCGTTGGATACTTTTTCCACTCAAAAAGTTTTGAGCAGCTCAAAACTTTTTGAGCGGATGGAACCTCAGTCGACGGATGCTGGACAGATAGAGAGGAAGAAAAACGTACGCAGTGAGTACAAAATGGAAGCATCGCATTAACCAACGGATGGCAAGTGTTTTTCTCCATATTACATCCTCTTTCCATCCGTTGGTGCAGTGTGACATGGGCTTTAGCTAGGGGCTCTTCTGAATCCCTCAGCAGCCCACCCCAGGGCCATCTCTTAGATATGTTCCAGTAGTGAATTTCTGTATTGGAAGGAAATTGGATAAAACGGTCTCCAAGGTTCCCTCCAACCCTTACATTCAAATATTCTATGACTGCCCTATATCTAGACTGTGAAAGTCCAAACAGCTACTAGATAGCGGAAAAGAGCTTGAGTTTTATAGCTCTTTTTTGCTACCATTTAGTATTCATCTAAATTTTTGTAGTGCTGATACAGTATAATTACCCCATAGAGTCTTCATCTGGAGGTATCAGGCACTAAGCTTAGGAAGTGGATTTTACACTTGCCAAGGCTGTGCTATGGTCCTTCCTCTTTCCAGACATCCACTAATTAAAAGGTTCACTAAGATGAGGAGTGCCAGTTATGTATAGGTAACATTAGCTCAACTATGGATCCAAACATGGTTGATCTCTAGCCTGCTAGCCTCATCAACAATCAAACAATTGTCAACTAGCAAGAAAGACTGCTGATAATATTTGTCCTTCTGATGAATCCCTCATGGTTTCCCTCATGTCTTTTATATGTGGGGGGGGGGGGAGTGGGCAGAACTGATTGTGGCAGAGGATTGTTGACAAAACTTGGATTCATTTGACTATTTTCAGACCATGAGGAACTAAGGGTTGAAATGTACTTGTGGTTCTAAATGACTAATGTAAATAAACTATCTATTCCTACAATATTGCTAAAAGCCATCTTTGTTAAACTAGAATAAGGCTTTTGTGAAACAATTTACTGACCTGCACATATACACAAAAGAGAAACAATTGTACCCCCAACAACCCAGGGGAAACATACAGCCTATTAGCCATATTTGCATTACAAAAATACATAGCCTGAAACAGGTTTTTACCTCAGACTCCATCTATTACTTAATACCATCTAGTACTTAATACTAAGGCTACTATAGTTGAGCAACAGAAATCTAGGTGACAAAAAGAGTGAAAATGTAAAGTATACTTCTTATAGTTTAAAAATGAAATTAATTCATCCTGAAATATTATTTGGGACTTTTATAAGAAATGTGAAGGTTCTTTAACTCATATTAATTGGTCTTGTTCTGCAATAGTTTTGTTCTACTTTCTAATTAATACATGTATTGCCAAATTGCTATTAAGTCACATTCTTATTCCAATTTGGAATAAGCATGTTTTATGGCATGCTTTACATTGAACTGTATGATATTGTTGTCACAGTCATGGATCAATTCTGAATTAGATATATGTATCAAGATAGAGCAGATTTCGTGAACCTATTCCATTTCATTATTGTTCAATCTATTTTATCATGAAAAGACTCATTCATTATCTGATTAATTGAAAAATAATATTATGATATTGCACACATTTTTTTTCATATTCTTAATGAAGGCAATCACTTGTGTGGCAGTGTGAATGCAGTTGATTAGAACTGCTCTCCTGGTAACTATTACTAAGAAATGGCAGACCTGCATTTGCCTCTCTGGATGACCACTTAGCAATTGTAGGGCATTCTGGGAAATTAAAAAGATGGCAGAAGATTAGCCACCAAAATCAGCTTGAGGAAGATAAATGAAGGGACAAATGAATAATAATAGTAATAAATATAACTTGACTGGAGATTACAGAATTATAGAGTCCTAGAATTGAAGGGGCAGTTGGGCCATCAAACTCAATACCATATGCAGTGTAGGAATTAACCTTTTATTATTATTGTTATTATTACCAGATAATTTTCAAATATAGGAACTGACTCTGTGCTAATTTGGAGATTATGTATCAGTTTTCTTTCTGCTGTAGCTGTCATTTATACATTCAAATGACCATTTGTTATCAAGTGATAACAAGGCATTTGGACTGCTTTTAATTCTTTTATTTCCTAATTCTATCTAAAATAAATTGCTGGTTTAGTCAGTCCAGGAATCTGATAGTATTTCTCTGATTTTTCATCCAATCTGAATTCCTTTATCTTCATTTTCAAAAGCAGATGTAATTTGTTAAATTAATGTGCTTTAAATGAAGGTAATTTTTAAACCATGTAGTAGAGTAACTGATGTACATGTGCTTTCTCTCAATGTTTTATATTGCAATAGCAAACTGGGAGGAGGGGCCCGTGGGGGGCTTACATACATACTTACTTTGTGTGTTATCGCCAGCTACTCAGTCAAAGTAGAATTCATAACAGATAGAGACAAATCATCTGATGGCAGAGGTTAAAAGAAACTTGTTACTATGACTACAGATAGGGTCAGATAACAGAATGAACAGCCACTTTTGATCTTCAAAAAACCTTTTTTCTTTTGCTCTCTCCTCTGTTATCTGGACCACTCCATCAAACACCTAGCAGATAGCAGAGTTGAAAACCCAATCGACCTTCAAGGAAGACCAGACAAGTTGGAAAGTCTGTGTAAAGGTTAAAGTGGAAAGGCTTGTGATGACGGTGAGGTGTGTGTGTGTGTGTGTGTGTGTGTGTGTGTGTATATATATATATATATATATATATTTGTGTATGTGCCTGTGTATGTGAATTTAACTAAAGCTACAGACTACAGTTCAAAGGGGGTTGCCAGTCAGTGCAAAAATGTAGTGATGACATCTTTAAAGAGAAGAAATTTAAAAATAAAAATGTCAAGGTAGAGAATCCACAAATGCATCACTCAGATTATTGTTTGGATTTGTTTATTTGTTTGTTTAATAATAAAAATATTAGATTATCTAGTGAGAAAAAAAATCGCAAAGATGCTGTAAACAAATACTCTTCTTGAAGCCAATCAAAATATCACAACATAAGATCAATGTTAAACCTGCCATAGGCTATTGTACTGATTAATTTTGTGGGATAAAAATACCATAAAATACCATAACTGACATTTAAAAGTTTGCAGTTTGTAGCAACTCTAACAGAGAATACAAATTTAAATTACTTTTTCATCTTCCAAACTGAAATGCATGGAGAAACCTTATGCTTAATATAACAATCCATAAGTTTATTTACCAATATGTATTTTTAATTGATAAGTTGATTGATAGTTATTCTGGGTCTCAGTTTTCTTTGATAAGAAAGGCTCATTCCTAGTTTCCATTATTTTTCATCCATGATTGAACAGACCTAGCAATGGTATCCATGCCTCATTTTTCAGAAAAAAAAAACAGTTTTATTTTATTCAATATTCATGGGAGGATATATGCAATCCAATACAAAACCATTAGACAACATAAGAAATTCAGGCTGATAGTCTAGTGGCAATTCTCGCAGTATTTATCCAAAACCAAAAGGTAGAAACAAAGGGATGCATTTGCCACATTTTTAACTTGATCCTTTCTTTAAAAATTAGTAATTTACTTAAGAGGTTCTAATTTGTTAAAAAGTTACCTTGCCAATGCCTGCAGATGAGATAGAGAAGGGAGTGGGAGGAAGAGAAATTATGGATGGATAAAGATGGAGGGATGGATGGAGGGAGGGAGGGAGATAATCCTTTTTTCTCTTGGTATTTGAGGTCAGATAGGTTAGGAAAATATAGAGGAAGGAGAAAGAGTTGAAGTAATATTCACTCAATATGATTTCCTCTTAGAAGAAAAGAAAACTTAGGATCCAACAGAAGAATGTTGGATGTGTTCTAAATGAAGTGTTTGTTGTATAAGATGATGGTGAGGCTCAAAAGCTCATCTCATCTTCAGTGTATTCACTTGGTGAAAATAGCAGAATTATTCTCAGAAGGAAAGAGTTCTTTGATTAATGTTATCATATATCCCCCAACAAATTATGTCCAATGTGAAATCAGATATATCACATAGTGAAATCAAATATTATTTAGCATTGTATTTAAAATGCTTCATTTAACATTAACCAAATTAAAAAATTAACTCATTTCTATTCATTTAGTATAGAGTATACCAAATAGCAATATTAGCAAAAGAATAAAAAGAAATCAGGGGAGAAAATACATTGCAGGAACACTTGGCATCGGGAAAGATCAATGTATAATTTTACCATTTCCATCTTTAAGAGAAATGTGGCATCTTATTTAATATCAGGAGTCTTGATTTGGTCACATGATTACCTGTAGCAGATTCCTAAACACCTAGTCTGTCTTGTTTTTCAAAATGACCCGTCAAATGAGATTACCTTTAAAGAACTGCCACATCAGCTTGAAAGTCAAATGCCAAAATCCTGCTGTATTGCCAATGTGTAGCAATTGTTAAATGTGCCTTTTTAGCAAGATGGAAATGTTTCAGTGGGAACTGAACTGAGTGTCAATATCTGGAAAGGAAATAAATGTTAAAACAAGCTAAATAATTGTCTAACAGTACTTGTACTAATGACCTTAAACTTCTACTATGCTAATTTTTCCTCTGCACTTTTAATTACAGATCAATAATACTTTGCTGTTGACATTTAAAAATGCTGAACCACAAAGAGAAACACTGACTGGGTGGAAATATACAATGTGAGGCAGAATTTGCCAAATCAATAAACTTTGCCATTTAACAAACAATCGCATGTACAGCAGTGTCCAAGATTAGCAAGCATAAAAGACCACACTTCAGCTTCTTAATTATTCCTTAATAACATTAAGCCTTACATAATTGACAAAAATCTTTTGCTGTAAACACCAAATGCCTCCTTTCTTTATACAGAGCAGGTCGTTCCAAAGGCTTAGGTTAGCTGTTTCTTGAGCACTGAAACAACAAACCTAAAGTCAGTGTGATGTAGTAGCAAAGGTGTGGATTAGGACAGGAGTCACTTAGCTTCCACTCTACCTTCACTGGATGAGTTTGAGACACTTATTCCCTCTCTCAGTTCATCCGATTTCACAGAGTTGAATAGATTTGGAGGAGTGAGTGTTCTATTTCTTGGGCTCCTGGACAGAAAAGAAGAATATGAATTCAACAGATATAAAAGATATCTCTCATGCTGCACTTTGGATGATCAGACATTTCCATATGCAGAAAGAAAATGCAAGTTGTTCTACTTTCTAAAGAGTAAACTTCATTTTAAAAATGCAATATTTCAATGAGAAGTTGAGGATTGCTTTATATAGGTAGTCCTTCACTTTGGGCAACCATTGAGCCCAAAATTTCTGTGACTAACTGAGACAGTTGCTGAGTGAGTTGTGCCCCATTTTGTGAACCTTTCTTGCCACAGTTGTTAAGTGAATCACTGCAGTCATTAACTTAGTAACAATATGGTTGTTAAGTGAATTTGTCTTTCGCAGTGATTTTGCTTGCCAGAAGGCTGCAAAAGGTGATCACATAACTCCAAGACACTGCAATTGTCATAAATATGAACCAGTTGCCAAGCATCCACATTTTATTTTTTTATTTTATTTGTCAAAAGCTTACAATACAACAAAAACAAGAATAAAAATAAATTTAAATACAAGAAATAAGAACTAATAATTGAGGACAGGGATGGTAGGCATGATGCTTATGCACACCCCTTACAGACCTTTTAGGAACGGGGTGAGGTCAATAGAGGTTAGTTTGAGTGTAAAGGAATGGGGGTTTGAGTAGGCGGCAACAGAATCAGGCAGTGAGTTCCAGACATTGACCACTGTGTTACTGAAATCATACTTCCTGTAATCAAGTTTGGAGTGGTTTACATTTAGTTTATATCTGTTGTGTGCTCTTGTGTTGTTGTGGTTAAAGCTGAAATATTCATTAACTGGTAAGACATTTTGATCACGTAACCATCAACTGTTATAAGTATGACATACGGTCATGAATCACTTTTTTCAATGCCATTATTAGTTCAAACAGTCACTAAAGGGCCTGTCAAATAGGCCGATGGATGCAAAAAGTATGTAAAAAGGACACAGTGGACAAGAAAATTTTCCATCCGGACGGGGGGAGGACATAGCCAGGATTTTAAGCAGATGCTCCATGGAAACCTAGCAGATGGAAGCAGATGGCACATCCGCAGGGCTTCCGGGGGAGCACAGAGAAGTGGATGCGCAGCGGAAGGAACGGATGCAGAGTGGATGCAGAGCGGATGATGCGGATGCAGAACGGACACCTAGCGGATGCCTAGCGGATGCCAAGCAGATGCAAAGCGTTCACTGCGCATGCGGGGAGGATGCATTGCGTCAACCTCGTGGATAAAAAAGGATGCAGCTCGCAAGCAGGTCAACATTCAGAGGAAAGACCTGCTGCCAGACACAGCTCCAGCCAGCCAACAACCATTGGGAAGAAGAGGAAGCCTGTGCCATCTTCTGCCAGCCCTGGCAAGAAGGACAGGGCCACCATCCCACCCCCTGGCCCTGACTCTGCTTCTGCTGGGGCTTCTGCTGCTCGGGCTGACTCTGCTGGTGCTGGGGCTTCTGCTGGCGCTGCTCCTGGTGCTGGTGCTTCTGCTGGTGCTTACTCTGCTGGCGCTAGTCCTGATGCTGGTGCTTCTGCTGGTGCTTACTCTGGTGGTGCTGCTCCTGGTGCTGGTGCTTCTGCTGGTGCTAACTCTGGTGGTGCTGCTCCTGGTGCTGCTGGTGCTGCTGGTGCTGCTTGTGCTGCTGGTCATGCTGGTGCTCCTGGTCCTGCTGATCCTGTTGGTGCTGCTGGTGCTTACTCTGCTGATGATGATCCTGGTCCTGCTGGTGCTACTGGTGCTCCTGGTGCTGCTGGTCCTGCTGGTGCTGCTGCTGCTGCTGCTGTTGTTGTTGTTGTTGTTGTTGCTGCTGCTGCTGCTGGTGTGGTGGAGCAGCCCCTACAACCTCGAAGCCCCTCTGATGAGGGCCCAGAAGGCCCTGCCAGAGGGAGGAAGAGGCATATGCGAGATAGGGAGAGGAGGCAATACTCAATCGAAGAGGAACATGAGGATGAGGTACTCGAATGGCTGAGGGAGAACGAGTACCTCTGGCGGAAGGGACACAGGCTCTATCGAGACACCAAGTGGAAGCAGGCTGCTTAGAGAGAGAAGGTGGAGAGCCTGGGCTACACTTTGGAGGTCCTCCTTGGCTGGTGGAAGCACATGCACACCTGGTACAGGAAGCTGCACCTCAAGAAGTCTGGCCAGGCCGCGGTCAAGCTCACCGACCGGGAGACCTATGTGATGGCCGAGTGCAGCTTCTTGGAGGGTGAGATCCGCCACTGAGGAGCAGCCCCTCTGTCTACCCTCTCTCTCAGGCAGCTGACAGAGAGCCAGTCCTCTTCTGGCCAAGAGTCAGCTCCTGTGTCCAGGCAGGTATCTGTGGAGCGCCCCACGATGGAGACCCCCCCCCCGACAGCTGCACTTCCCATGGCAGAGCATATGGAGGACCCCCTAATGCAGTGGGAGAAAGGAGAGGGCACTTCCACCACAGCCCAACCTATACCCACCCCCAGCTCCAGCTCCACAGAAAGCAGACAGAGAGGCAGACCGGAGGGGCAGAGCCACACTGTCCTGCTGGAGATCAGGGACACCATCAAAAGCAGCGAAGATCTCCTCTCTCAGCTGGTACACACCGACATACCATCCTCTAACAGAAAGCCCTTCCTCACCTACGTCAACCAGACTCTAATGGACATGTCCGAATCACAGTACCAGGTGATAAAGGAGAGGATCACGGTCTTCTGCACAACCCTCCAGGCCCAGCTGAACCTGCTCCGACCCAGTCCAGGTCTGCTCCTCCACCCCAGGTGATGTCACAGCCCTTCCAAGGCTTTCCACAGGCCCTCACCTGCCAAGGCTACGGCTACCAGGAGTTCCAGCAGCACAGGCAGCCCTTCCCAGTCCAGGCACAGGTTCATCGAAAACTACAGATGCCACTGATGTCACCAATCCCACCGATGCCACCCATGCCACAGATGCCACCCACGCCTCACCTCACTCAGCTGCAGACCAGACAGCCCCACTACACTCCTCCTTCTTCCACCCCACAGCCAAGCCCGGCCTCAGAACATCTGTCATCGGTCTTGGGACTGACACCCCATGTCATGGAGGAAGGGACTCTCAACATCACGGGACTGAGCCAACTCTCTGAGAGCTTCCTCCACACCCCAGTGGCGCCTCAGACCAGCACTCCAGCAGCAGACACCTCCACAGCACCTGGACCCTTCACCCCGAGACTATGGGCATGCCTCAGAGTGACTGAGAAGAGTGCCAGAGACTGGGTTGCTACCTGTTGACTTTATCTTTGCTTGGGACACTTTACTTGGGTCATTTTGCTTTTACACTTTGTTATTAAGAAAGTTTATCTTTGCTTCACACACTTGGTTCAGTTCTTTTAGTAAATAAAGTCTTGGTGGAAACTTTTAGAAATGGTTTAAGCCTTTGCATGCTTGTGGGATGGGTAAAGATAGCAGTGGGATGGATAATAGCTGTGGGATAGATAAACCTCCAGTGCAAGCATAGTGGGACTGTATGGTCCACCCTCCCAGGTGCCACAGCTTTGGCCCTTTATTATCAATAACAATGTAATCATTCATCAACACATTTCAACATAAACACAACTCTTTAATAAATGCCCTGTTCATTGTAGGGCCACTCAACATACATGGCCCAATCTCATCAGTGTGATGAGACAGGCTCAAGGAAGCATCCATTAACCATCTATCATCCTGTCTTGCCACTCCACTGCTCCAGCTGGGGAGTTGCACCAGTGTTTCAGGAGGTTGCGCTGCTTCTTCCCTTCACATGAAGCTCTGTTGGAGCCTTGCATATCCACAGTGTCTATCAGGTTTCGCCCTTGCCTCCATTCACCAGGCTCCATGTCCCCATTGCCTTGTTGGAGGTCCACGAGCCTGCTCTGCAACACTGGGTAGCGGGTGCGCATGAGATTGTGCAGGATGCAGCAAGCTTCCATGATGTTCCTCATGGTCTCTGGGCGATGCTGCATGGTGGTGAGAAGTACCTGGAACCTGTTGGCCAGGATGCCAAAGGCGTTCTCCACCACCCACCTTGCTCTGGACAGCCTGTAGTTGAAGATCCTCTCTTCACGGGTAAGGCATATGGAAGTGTAGGGCTTCATGAGGTAGGTTCTGAGGGAGAAGGCGTCATCCCCCACGATGAAGTAGGGCACATCTTGTGTGCAATTGGGCAGGGGGTCTTGATCTGGGAAGCCCATGATGAGGTTGCGTTCCAGCCCCTCCTTGAGGTGACTGGCATTGTATACCTGGGCATCTGAAGCTAACCCATTTCCTGAAGCATCGATGTACATGAACTTGTAGTCAGCACTGACCATGGCGAAGAGTATGATGCTGAAGAAGCCCTTGTAGTTGTGATAAGTGGACCCTGACTTGGCTGGAGCTTTGCAGGCCACATGCTTCCCATCTATGGCTCCAACGGTGTGGGGGAAGTTCCACTTCTGATACCACTGCTCTGCAACTTTCTTCCAGCCTTCTTTAGTGGAGAGGCACTGGAGGAACTCCTCCAGGTATTCTTCGATGATGGCCTGCACCACGTCTCTGACCACAATGCTGATGGTGTTGTGTGGCAACCTCCAGGCTTACTGCATGCTCCTGTACATGGTCCCTGAGGCCAGGTGGCACAGAGTCAGTGCCACCTTCAGCCCAGGGTCCAGGCTGGGCCAGAAGCTGGTGTTTGCCTTGGTCAACCTGGGTCTCAGCCGCTCCACAACTTCGTCAAACATGGCTGGCGGCATCCTCATGAAGTTCTGGAATGCATGAGAGTCTTCGTTCCTCAGCTCCATCATCAGCTTGTTATACAGGCCGTACTCGGCTCTTCTCGCGATCCCTTTTTGGACCCAGACACTTCTTGGATGCCTCCTTTTCTTTGCATAGAACAGGTGAAAGAACCTGTAGATGGCTTCGCACTGTTGTAGAATGATGGCGGCTACCAAAAGAAGTGTGCAACGATCCATGATGGAGATGACTGGATGCTGTGGAAGAGCAAGAGCAAGATGAAGGCTGAAGAAGTCTGCACCACAGGGCTGCTGGACTGAAAGTGAGGTCCAGGTGAGTTCTCCCCCTTTTTATAGGAAATATAGGTTTTCCCCTAGGTGTCCTTCTGCATCCTCTAGACATCCTGCAGACATCCTAAATATCTGAGATACGTCCCCTATACAAATGTTTTTTCCATTTTAATGCTTTGTATGCGAGCTGCATCCGCTTTCATCCTTTCTACGTCCATGCTACTAACGCTTTGTGTCCATTCCGCGTCCGTTTTGCTTCCTCCCTGTGTCCGTTTTCCACTGGAGCGGATGCGAGTTGTGTGGATGCGCAGCGGATGCCTAGCGTATATAGCGGATGCATAACAGATGACGACGGATGTATAACGGATGTTTCCCGTATGTGTAGCGGATGTATAACGGACGCGTTAGATACTTTTTCTGCTCAAAAAGTTTTGTGCAGCTCAAAAGTTTTTGAGCGGATGAAATGTCAGTGGACGGATGCTGGACGGATAAAGAGTATGAAAAATGGACGCAGTGAGTACAGAATGGATGCATAGTGTTAACCAATGGATGGCAAGTGCTTCTCTCTGTTTTACATCCTCTTTCCATCCATTGGTGCTGTGTGACAGGGGCTTAAAGGAATGACTGTAAGCCAAGGACTACCCGTAAGCATTGCAACACCGTAATCAAAAGAAATATCTAGCCATCATTTCATGGCAGGTTTTTGCAGAATAACTTAAAGGAATCCCAGAATTGTATGACCACTACAGCTTCTTATTTGGGAATAAGATAAAATTCACTGAATGAAGCCTCAGAAATCCAGTTCAGAGTAACATCAATGCTTCTTTCCATTGTTCAGAAAAACTGAGTGCTTCTCCCTCTTTTTGTACCCATTGCTCCAGAGGCTAAATTATTCACAGAAAAACTCCCCATAGCCATCCATATGTACTGTTGCAGTTCAGCCTTCTTTGCAACACTACGGAAATTGTTATATTACTACCAGGAGCACAATACCTGTGTACTGAAAGAAGGATCATACTCTGTAAATCAGCAATTACAGTATTTTTATCATTTCAATGTTTCATCTCAGTTGCATATATTACAAATGAAAGGAATGTTTGTAATGATTATAAATAATTTGCTCCATCTTCACCAGTGGTGGACTCAAATTTTTTTACTACCGGTTCTGTGGGCATGGCTTGGTGGGCGTGGCTTGGCTTGGTAGGTTGGGCTTGGTGGGTGTGGCAGAGGAAGGTTAGTGCAAAATCCCCATTCCCTCCCCACCCCACTAACCTGTTTTCCAGCTCCATTCTCCTGTGCAAGGCAACAAAAGAAGACACAGCCAATCAGCTGGAACTCAGGAGGCAGAAAATAGATGGGGGCAGGGCCAGTCAGAGGTGGCATTTGTTGGTTCTCCAAACTACTCAAAATTTCTGCTACCGTTTCTGCAGAACTGTTCAGAACCGACTGAATACCACCTCTGATCTTCACTGATCAACTAAATTGGCTGCTGCCAAATTGTATATATAAATTAATGTACTCTCCGGTATTACTTACTTACTTACTTACTTTATTTATATGTATATTTCAGATTTCCAGATTCTCTGTCAAAGAGGGAAGAAAACATGAAACTGATACTCTTCCCCCTAGCAAATGAACCTAAATGCTACATATCAACACTGATTTCATGACAATGCTGGAAATGTTCTGGGGTTGGAATTGTTGGAATATAATTCAATTTAAAATCAGTAATTTCTGTAAATAGATATCAAATAAATAAAAATCAGTGCTGGCAGAAATTAGTTAAAAGTTTATGCCACATGCTGAAGGAGCAAAAGGATCCATGTTTATAGCTAAGAAAAGGAAAGGAAAATTAAATAAAATACCAAGTCTTGTTTTCTTCTCATGATTCCATATGAATATTTTATTTTCCATTTTAAAGGTACAACTCAGCTGTACACACTCTTTATACTATACACATGGCTGAATGTAAACTTTTCTGATCAATTATTTAATGTTACCTTAGCACATTCTAAGGTGAACTATTTAAAGTGTATTGACTTGTCGAAGACTGTAGGGGGAAAAGTGCTTATGTCAAAATGAGTAATGATATTACAGTCCAATTCTATACAAATATATCTGAATGTACATCTTGTAAGTAGAATATGGAAATCTGAATTTTAGTCTAATTTTAGTGTAATTACAGCTCTATTTATTTTTTCCACAGTTAGCCAGATGGTACAACTCTGGAAGGAGACATGAAAATACTCACTTTAATAATATTAGAATATGAAGACTGCTGAATTAAATAATTTTCCCTAGTATTGTACATTCTGAATGCAATGAGACATCAGAATTTCTTTTGTCCGTTTGGCCTCGTGGTTTAGGCTAGAGACCAGGAGACTCTGAGTTCAAATCTCAGCCTAGCCAGGAAAACCAGTCAATGACTTTGGGCCGCCAATCATTCTCTGTCAGCCCAACCCATCTCACAGGGTTGCTGTTTTGGGGAAAATGTGAGGAAGGAGGAGTTGGCCATAAAACAAGCTCTTGGCATTAAACAATCATAGAAGAGATCCTAAAGCAGGAAATTCGGAGGGTGTTCTCACCACTTAATATACAGTATACTAATTCTGGAGTAGCTGGAGAGCCTAATGCTGTAGAAGACAAAGAAAGGCAAGACAAAAGACTTCTGCAAATATGAAAATGAGCTCAGCATCTCATTATCTAAAATAACTATATGCTAAAAAGGATAGTGTCTTGTTTTAAATTTAATTGATTTAATAACAGAATGCCTATATTTATATTATATATTTATTTTTTATTATTTTGATTGCAACATTTTGAGCATAGCTGGTTTCTTTTGTAATGCTTCTTTTGTAATTCTTTGTTAAGCCTGGGTTCCCCAACCAGGGTTAGGTAGACAAGCTAAACA
>BLBF01000031.1:11033846-11049997 GCA_015471245.1 Laticauda colubrina
GCTACTTTTATATTGTTTTCATAACCACTCCCTTAATTGCTATTTCATAGTTAAAGCTGCAGACACTTTAACATACACTAACTATGATTCATAGTTATTATTTCACCTAAATCAGTTAGGGTAAACAATGTTATCCCTAACACAGTATATGATTATATATTTTATTTTATGCATTTAAATATGTTTCTGAGGTTTGCAGATTTCACTAGATTCTCAAAAGAGTCTATGGTACACAAAGTTTAAGAACCCCTGCTCTAAAGAATGAATGAAGCAAATAAATTCTACATTACCTGGTTTTAAGTCTGCTTGGGGGTCCAGGATGCACTCCAGGAAAAATAACATTTTTCTTCAGAAAACAGATTAAATAATTTTGGGATGTATATACATGAGAACTATCAATATCATCCTTTATCCCAATTAAAGTTTTATCTTTCCATTCATTTCCATTTTTTTCTTATCTACCTTGTTGCAAACAGTGGAACTTATTCTGTTTCATTTGTTGAATATCAGAGTTACAAAAACATGATAGAAAATATTTTCATATTAAATCCCATCTCTTCAAATACTTTTCCTTTGAATTTCCTTTGAATCTTCAATAGTTTACAGTCATCAGTTGTACTTTAAACAAATATTACTAAGTCCAAGACCTAAAGAATTATTAATGTAGCTTTTTGATAGTCTTTTTGAATGGTATGTAGATACTATTTATCTCTATGTGCCTGTTGATGGCTGGTTTGTTTAAATATCAGGTTTCCAAGAATTCTCCAGCATTTTTGGGGACTTTGGGGAACAAAAAACCCCAAACATTTCCTCACCAGCAATCAACACTCAGATGAGCAGAGATTAACATCAAGATTAAAATTAGACTGAAAATCAAAAAGCAAATAATACTTCAGTCAAGAAACTACCAACACAGACAAATAAGTTAAGAAGAAATAACAATTTAAGGAACCTACAAGATCACTCCCATCAATACTGACAGGGCAAGCCAGTAGTATATAAAATGAGAGCAAACTCAACTCCCTACTAGCACTAAAGATATTTCTTAGTTTGATAATGAAACATCTGCAAGAATGATTCGAGAGCACCAAATACCCCACAGTTTGAGCCTAATCTACAAATATTTGCTTTACTAGCATAAAAATAAAACAGATTATGAGTAGCCCAGTCACAAAATGAAGAACATCACAGAAATTCTTAATGTATTAAAAATCAATGGCTGACACTGTATCAAATAATTCAGAAACAACTTATTGTAATATTCCTAAAAAATAAAAATAAAAGGTTCATAAATGAGATAGGATATGATAATTGAACATAAATTACAACTGTGTAGAGACAATTATAGAAGTATCAAGGAATCAAAATGGAATTTTATTATTTGTAAATGAAATTTGTCCTGGCTCCTTTTGTGACATGGATGGTGTAGAAATATGACAAATAACACAAACTTGATTTTCTTTCAAAATTCAAAAATGAATATCTTCTATAAAGTTATAATAGCAATAGTAGTAGCAATAGCACTTTGACTAATATATTGCTTCATGTATTTGCCTAGTATCTGTCTAGTATCTTTAACAATGAAAATAAATATAAAAAATAAGGTGGAAATGTATCTGTAGAACTCATTGACCATATTATGGATCATGATCTTTATTTTTTCTATCTTTATACCAGTCTTCCTACTAAAAGAATCCTTAATTGTAAAGCTAAATAAATGGTTAATGAGGAAAAAAGAGCCTTGAGAACCTTTGAGTTGACAAAGGTTGACAAATTAAAGTTGACAAATTAAAACATTGTACAAGAAGTTTCAAAACATTTTCTTCCTCCTTTTATGAAACATCTACACTATCTCAGAGCATCTTTGATACCAGAAAAATGTGCATATAAATATTGTACAGTATGATTAATCAACGAGCTCACTCCATGTTGTGTGCCTGCTCTGCCTGGGTCTAAGCCAGGGCTGTCAATCTCATGGCCTGTGGGTGAGATGAGCAACACACTGGCCGTGGCCATGCCCAGTTTAGTGAAGGGGGAAAAGTTGTGATACAACATGTGATGATGCTGTCATGATCTGAGTTTGACACCCCTGGTCTAAACCTTTAGAGCAATTGAGTTGAAGTCCACCCGTCATAAAAAGGCCATAGTTCCCCATCCCTGCTCTAGAGCTAGGATTTCAGCTCTGATGCAATACTGTTGCTGCAGGTTTTACTTCTGTTGAATTTTGTTATTTATTTTAAAAATCTTCAGAGCAAAAGATCATCTCCAGAATTCAACCAAGATAGGTTACAGCCTGAAGTGAAAGACAATGGAAAATGGGTAAAATCCCAACATTCAAAAGGCAGGTGGATTGACAGCTAAATTCTATTTTCAAAGAGAAGTAGTGTCAAGTATTGTCTCTGAGAACATCAGTCTAGCCTTAAGGGTGAAGGGTAGATCAAGTGGTATGCAAGGTTCTGTCTGAACTGGTCCTTAATATCTGCTACCGGAGGCCACATCAACTTTCTACATAATGGATGATCAGCCCCACTTCTAGCTGACTATCCCTTTTCAAAATGGAAGGCAAAAAGTGCTATGAGATAGTGGATAGTCAGTTGTTCAGTGAGAAACAGTCCAAGAAAGAAAGCAGAAGGAGCTTTAAAGATAAACTCATTGATTAAAGTTTGCAATAAGCAGATGAAGGGAAAGGAAAGGAAGGGACTATGCTCCCTGTGTGTGCTTGAGTGGCTCCTTGAAGTAATGAATGTATATCTGTGACTACATAAACACCAGATGAGATGACAAAATTACCCTGAGATTGTGCCACTTCAACCTTCAGGTTGAGAAGTTTGCATTATTGAATGCACAGTATATGCAGATTGCCGGGTGAGTGAGAATGAAATGTTAAAACAGTTTAAACTGTTTTCCTAGCATACCTATATACTCTAAGAATTAGTTTTTGTAAGATACCATCTCCAATGATACTCACAAGAAATAGCTTGAACATTTCGCCTGCAGTTAGGTAAATGCAGTCCTGCAGGACTGTGTGATGACCCAGGGTGAAATACAAAATAAACAAAGTCCCAAAAACAGATGAAGCCCTTTCACTTTTTTTTCACTTTGCTTCAAAGCTCCAAATATCCTTGACAAAAAAACTCCCCCACAAACAATTACGGAAAGGAGGAAATGCCATTTAAACTAAAAATGCTTATAAATTATAAAGAGTAAAAACAACACAAACCACACTGAAACAATTAAGGGAACCAGGCAACATAAGGCTTGAAGATGTCCACAGATATCGGAACACACACTGGGAAGGACACCAAACTCAGAAAGGAACAACAAATTAGAGATTTTCCACACTTTGTTTCCAGCACTGGCCCATACGCATGTCCATCCTTTTAACCAGATCTCACAGCTGCAACTCATGAAGAGGATCAAGGCCCTTTCCTCCCTGTAACCACGCAAGAGACAGGCTCCCTTATCCTCTTCTCCCTGCATGCCCTTGGATGGAGAGGGGATGGGCCTGTGTCTTCCTCTGATTGCTCAGCTGGCCTGTGCCCTTCCCCAGCCTTCTCCACGATCTCCAGAGTCACACTTCCACTCCCTGTCAGCTTTTCCTTCTCTCCCTTGGAGTCAGTCTCCAACAGGGGCATGACAGACTGTTTAGAGGAAAGACACAATGTCACTTTAATCTAAAATGGCCCAATGCGAAGAACTTCCCCACAGCAGACCAGCCCTCCCTTTCCATTTGTGTTCTCATGCATCCTGCAAATCTACTGTGACTGCTTGGAGTCCCATCCTGGCCGCACTTCCTATGCCTGTGCGTTGTAAATGTAACAGATTTTTTTGCATGTCTGTTTAATTTTCAGAAAATTGTCTCATTGCCTTCAAATTGCAAGTGTAAGGAAATCCAGCTGTCAATTCCCATTAAATGGAGCAGAGTTTTCTGTCGTTAATGCAGTTGTCTTTCACAGTCTGCTCAAGTTAAAGAACTCTTAAAAAAACAGATTTATGATGGATGCCATCTGGCCTGATAGAAGGAAACAGATATCGATTTTTAATATTTTCTCCAAACTTGTTTACTCTGGGATAATACAGCAGCTGTGTGGCGGCTTGTCTCAGAGTGGAAAGGATTATTACCCCTGCCTTTTGATGAGATAAATTACCAAGAATGACTTGAATGGCTAAAGGGTATACTTTGATGTTCTGTCGCTTCATTTACCCTTATGACTAAATGATTATTGATTTTATATTTTTAAGCTCTTGAAACGCGAAAATAAGTTGGTTGAGAAGCCTAGATGTGTTGGTTTTATTAATTTATTTCTGCAGGGCATAATTCACTTTGGACTAGGTTGTGAAGGTTTTTGGGTTCATGACCGACTTCAGATACAGTTGCAAAGAAATGGCTTATTTATATAGTCATTGCAAGTAGTTCCAAAATCAATACAGTCTGAGATTGGATGATTAAACCTAGTCCCTTTGTGGGATTCATTCCTGTAGCTACCTCTGAAATGATCTTGAGTCTCAAGCAGATTCATGGGATCAACTCTTAGGAAAGCAAGTGTGTGTGCCCATTTTTGTGTGTGTGTGTGTGTGTGTGTGTGTGTGTGTGTGTGTGTGTGTGTATAAGCATATTCTCTTTGACACTTCCTTCCTTCCTTTCTTTCTTTTTCTCTTTCTTTTTCTCTGTTCAATGACATTCTAACAGCCACAAACAGGGGGGAAACGCCCTGTTGATTGACTACTTCAATGAAATCACTAATCTGCATTCAAAGAGTTGCCTCCAAAGGCTACTTAGATTTTCCATGGATAGATTTAACTACTGCTTTGATCAGATAGTCCCAGTATGCAGTGGATTTAGGTCTCTGTACTTATGTAGACAGCAGGAATCCAAGGTGTACATTAAACCTTTAAATAGTTTTCACAGTTCAAAACAGCTGTTTGCCTTTAGAGTACAGCAGACACCCACCTTTCCCTCTGAAGTGCTGCCTTTTCTGTCATCATCACTTAACACATTGGAACTATTTCATGTTTGACTGAAATGGGGCTGTTGTCAGCCTACTGAAATATTTTGTACACAGAAATATTTTGCAGAAATGTTATGCCCCAAAATAATCCTTTCAGAGCCCTCCCCTTCCCTTGCATATTTATACTTTGGCAGAGATACAGGTTCACTATATATGAATATAGGCATTTCCTCTTCAGTCTATGTTTAATGTTACTCTTATCCTTGAAAATAATTTGCATACAAAAGGCATGATTTATTCAAAAATTAGGCATCTTTGAATCCTGAGGGCTCTTGGGAGTCTCTCCAGTGAAAAATACAAGAATGGAATCTCATTGTAAAAGTGTAATAAACAAACATGACCTGCAAATATGACTCTTTCTCTGACATGGTGGTGTACAGAATGAATTCCTCCTCAAACACCCCATACAGAGTGTCTATGGCGATTCTCAGTCATCCAGGTCATGGTTGTTCCAAAGGTGCTTTCCAAAAGGCAACTGGACTTTCTTGGATTTTTTTCCTTGAATGGAAGAGGAAGATATGTTTCAAAAGCATTTTTGTGACACCCCATATGGAGCATTAGTGAATGATAGTGGCACCAAATGTATAAAATGAGAGGCTGCAAATGAGGAGACATATTTTGATGAGAGACCATATTCTCATGTAAAAAAAAAAAAAAGCTTATATTCAATCTTTCATATCTCAGCATCAGAGCTGGGGAAACATCCCACCTCAAGTTAGATAGACCAATGAACTAGGAAGCAGTCTCCTTGCTTATCCTTCAGAGAAGACTTTCAAGCACTTACCTCCTATCTGTGTCACTTATCCCACAAACTTTTGTGAATTTTAACACTGTGGATTACACTGCTTGCTGTTCCTCACCTGGAATTTGAAGCATGTATAGCACACCAAGGCCCCATCATTCAAAATTTCCTGTATAGAAGCATCTTTTGTACTTCATAAATTAATGGTATTGGCTGCTGTTCCTAACATCAGATCTTTTCCTTGGAGAGAAAAGCCACTGCTGTTATAGATAAATACCACATTTATTTACTCAGGATTTAAACCTTTTAAAATAACTTTAGGTCAACAGAACAGAGGCAATGGTGCTATTATATATCTTTTGAGTAGATGTGTGTGTTTAATTTCAGGGGGAAAAATTCAAAGCGGATCCTGGTTCCTTGGAGTACTCCCTGAATTCAAGAACACCACTTGATAATTCTGTAGAGCTTATTAATTTATTTCATGTCTGACTAACCCTTTAACTATCCTTCTTTGAAATCTTTGAAACCACAAAAGTAAACATTTAGCAGTTGCTTTCAACAAATAATAGATTGTTCCAATAGCTAAGGTATCACATTTCCTGAAATTAAATTAAAGTGAATTTTATTTAATTTTCAAATGACTCTGCTTAATGATCAGGTGAATTATATTTTTTTTCACAAGTATCGCTTTCTATTATAAAACACCAAGACAGTATACTTTACTAAGCTTTAATAAAAAGGTGTAAAACACTTTCTTTGGACACGCACAATGTATAATTAATGTATAGTAAATTATACAGCTGGGCTTAAAGCTTGTTTAAATGCATAGAATTCAAAGTCTGCTGCAGAAATAAACTAACTTTTGGATCAGTGTATTACATTAACGTAATATGTTGATCCATTTTACAGGGTGCTGCTTGTGGTGATTATTTAATTAATCACCTTTTGACGATTATTCACACCAATCCAAATCAAGATCTCCATTAAAACCAAAGAATGGCTTCATTACAAATGACCCATAAAAGTGTCAAGTGCTGGCAGCCAAGACAAGTCATTTCCTTCCCGTTTAAAACCATTAAGTCAAATCATGGGGGCGGGGAAGGTGATGAAGTGCATAATAGAGGTGATTACAAAGAAAAATGTAAACAGTAAATGTGACAGCCATGTTGGAGAGACTAAGAGATCAAAGATACAGAATGTTGTGTTTTGCACCTTCAGAAGTCCTTCATTTTCAGAGACAATTAATTTCCAATTAATTTTTTTCCAGCTGGATGTTTACTTATTCAGTGAATTTTGGGCTGCTCCTCCAATGACAGGTACATGAATAGTAAAATACTGTTTTTCTAAATATGCCTCCACCTATACGGCACCATGAATGTGCATTTATCATTATGGAAGACCATAATCAAAACTGAGACTACAGACTACAAAGAGTTTACAATCCAGAAATTGCAATATGAAAAGACAGCAAGAAAAGGGAATAAAGCTGAGTAGCAGCAAGCGAGCAATTAATTCTGCTTGCAGGCAGAATTCTGCTTGCAGGCAATCTTTGGGTTACAATGTGACAAGACTGAGAAATTAAGCCCAAACATAATTTAATGATGATGATAATGATCATCATCATCACCATCATCATGATCATTTTCAGGGGGTACTGAAAGAGCAGAGGCATTTCAAAGTTCACAAAAATAATGCCAGATTTAAGAAGTTTCTTAGTAGATTTGAAAGACCAATAAGTTAAGCCACCTTGAAACAATGAACATGCCCTTTTTCAACCTATAATACTAATGAAAAAGGAAGTAGACAGACCTTCTCCAAGAGACATTATTTTTGATTTTATTTTAAAGAGAAGCAAACTAAGCTACATCCTTTCAAGCTTTGAATGAAAATAGTGGTTGGGAGAGCAGGCTTGTTCCTACTCCTGGTGAATTTCTAATAAAAGATATAAGTATGTATATTCCACACATATTCCCAGATGCCAATATGTGCTTCTGATTGAAGAGTGTTAAACCTGCTTCTCCCTGGTACTATAGTCCCTTCAAAACCAAACCAGCAAAAACACAAATCAGAGCTGGGCATTCTGTCAACCTCAGAACAATGAATATCAAAGTCTATGAAGGGAGAGCTATGTGGCCTCCATTTGCCATAAATCAAATACTTTTTTGTGATGAGAGATACATAGATGATAAATAGATAGACAGATAGACAGACAGACAGATAATAAATATGCAGAAAATAATAGAAAGATAGCATTGACTTCCATGTGAGTATTAATGTCTGCTTATATTCTCCCATTTAAAAATAGTTAGCATATAATTTTGATTATATTGTGCCCAGAGAGTGATTCATCAACAAGCTGATCTAGCTAATACTAGTTTTCTCTTGTGAAAACTGATAGAGCTACTTGTTTTTCAAAAGGGTACCGAAGCTCTTTCTCACACACTTGTTTGTTGAGTCTACTTGTCATTCTTTCTTTGATATTCATTTGTTTTAAAACCTTGCACACACAGCTGGGTTAGTAATTGCAAAAATGAATACCCTCAAAGTTCAAGTGCTGCTTCTGAAAACAAATAGCTATTGACTTTCATTAGGAGATCTGTGATGTTATCTAACTGTGCAAAGGCATTTGTGGTATGCCGTTTACATTGTATCTCCTGATTGTATAATCATTATTGATTTTCCTTGTGTGTAGTACCTATGTCAAACAACCTAATATACTTAAATGGTGATTATTTTAGCCATTTATCTATTATTAGATAAGATCAAAGGCAGTTAAATCCATAGAAGATTGTGATAAGATAAATATAGGGTACAATCCACCCCGGCATCACTTCTGCACTAATTTCTTTAGGCCCAGACAAGAGAACTTTTCACAAAGCCTATTGAAGTAAATGGGAATTGAGAAACAGCAAGTCCTGTTGGATCACCAAATTGCAAAATTATGCCTCAGGCTAAACTTAGAATATCTGTTTTTCTTTACTGGATTGAAAACACATGGGAAATCCCAGATCATAGGAAAAGAGTCACTCGTTTCTTAACATTAAAAATGGAACGTAAATGTGTGGGTGCTTCATAGCAACCATTAATGCCAGATCAAAGGATGAGGAGACTGATCAGGGTGGAACCACCTTACATAGCTGTGCCACCTACTTCTTTATTGCCAAGAAGTTCCTGTTCTGGATGGCAAATTTCCAGCCTGTCTGTCTTCATGTTTAAGGAGAAGGAGCAAATCTAACATCAAGCATTTGTTAAAGGAATGTTATTTAGCACTCTGACAGCTATTATAGCTAGAGCTGTAAACAGAAAATTGGTAAATTGATAAAGCAGGCAAAATAATTCTGCACTCTAGGATCAGGCAAAAGCAAAAGGCTGGATTGTAGCATTTAGATCATCAAAATAGAGTCTTTATATTGACAACCTGACCACAGAAAAACTAGCTCCATGGTGAAAATTGATTTTGAAATGCTTTTTTTTTTTTAGTTATGTACTTATATCATAGTTCAAAACCTAGAATGCCTCAGAAATTGGACAAATATGTAGAATCACGGTATAAGTACAATCCAAGAACTATTTCCCAGCTTTCCCCACCCACAATAACTAGAAAAAAATATAGTACGCTCCTATGTAACCATATTTGGCAATAGTGTGAAATGCATCACATCTTGAGTAGTGGTGCATAGACATACAAACATCTTTGTTGGTGGGATGTAGGCCACAATGTTTCTTGCAAACTAGTCATTACATTGGAGAGCCTAACTTGAATATGGGTATGCTTGGATAAAACTTTCTAAAACCAAAAAATAAACTTAAGAAAGAAGACATGGAGGAGTTTGGAACAGAGTAAAAAGAATTGTATTGCAATATGCCATAGAATCATGCAGAATTATGATAACTGGAAACATAAGAAGGATACTTCGAAGAAGAAGTGAAGGAGGCTGAGATGAGGAAAAAAGCATGCATATTAGGTTTCTGCAAAATGTGAGGAATCAGAGAGATCTCCCATATATGTGTATAGAAAGAAAACAGAGTTGTAAATAATGTGGTCAAAGAAAGCAAAAAATAGTTAGGGCTAATAAATAAAACAAAAAAGGCAGATAAAACCCAGAGTGAATCTGATGTATAAAAAAGGTTTCAGATGTGGGTGGAGAGAACCTCCAGCAAAATGAATGTAATGGAAAATAAAAGCCATTAATTAATGAAACTGAACTGAAGGATTGCTGGAAGGAATATTTCAAACATCTCTGTGATGAGAACAGAGCTATGTGGAAGAGTGGAATTGAAACAAATTTTTTTACAAAGGTTGGTGTCCAAGAAAAGGAAACTGATAAAAAGGGTGTTAAAATACTGTGAGAAGATTACCAAATGAAATGGCAGTGGGCATAGATGACATAATTAGAGAATTGTTAAACTGTGGATACAGTTTGCTTGTAAGGTCAGCAATTGACTTGCTTTAACAATTTATGAAAGCTACTTTTTTCATAAAAAGAAGCTGCTGTTGTTGCCTTGTCCAGGAGATCTCAAACTGGTTTGGTCATGTAGAGATGATAAATGAGGCTTGATAAAACAAACATATAAAGAAAGAGTAGAGATGGGTGAAGATGAAGGAGAAACTGGATTGATGAAATCCTCAACAAGAGAGAGACGAGAAGAAAGATACAAAGAACAAGATGCAAAGTATGGAGCAATGTATGAATGTAAGAGAAGCAAGGAAGGTTTCCGAGGATAGTATTAAAAAATGGTGTTGGTTACAATGAAATTGATCTACATTGCTGTTTCTCTTTCTCATTTTATGCTTTATTTTCTTGTGTCTGACACTTTCTTATACCTTTTCTGCACTCTGCATCATGTTTACCCCAAAGAGCATAATTGTATATACTGTATGGAGTGATTTATAAAAGGCAGTTTATCAAGTTTAAACTGATTTTAGGCCAGGATTCTATCTTTATGTTTACTGTTTCCTTTCCTTTCATCTTGCAAGGAGAGTAAAGGTGGGTCAACTTTAGGTGCATTAATTGCTTTTGATTTAGTCATCTCTACCAGTGGTGGGATTCAAATTTTTTTACTACCGGTTCTGCGGGTCTGGCTTGGGCGTGGCCGGAGAAGGTCACTGCAAAATCCCCATTCCCTCCCCACCCCATAACCTGCTTTCCAGTTCTGTTCTCCTGTGCAGGACAACCAAAGAAGACCCAACCAATCAGCTAAGATTCAGAAGGCAGAGAATAGATGGGGGCGGGGCCAGTTAGAGATGGGATTTGCCAGTTCTCACAACTACTCAAAATTTCAGCTACCGATTCTCCAGAACTGGTCAGAACCTGCTGAATGCCACCTCTGATCTCTACCTTGATACTGTTATAGTTCAGGAACTGGCTAACGGTAATAGAGTTTTCAGTTTTGAATGTATATTGTCACCGTGGTCAAGAACACATCTCTGACTTGGTTTTTCTTAGGAGAAAGAGGATCTTATTCCTTTGTTACTTCTGTGCTTATTCATTTAAATACATTTTTCAGAATGTTATGCAAAAACTTTGGATTATCTTGGTTTTCATCAATTCTAACATTACATCAGGATTGTACCAAGAGTTATACTTTTAAAGAAAATTCCTATGTGGGCAAAGATATTACAACATCAAAATAGAGCGAGGAATTGTTATACATCTTTTTTAATTTCTGGGAGAAAATTTACCTTTATTGGTATAGTGAGCCTATTTGACAACATTTTCAGCCACAGAAAAAGGGTTTGGGGGACATCTCTGTTTGATAGCCCATTTCTTACCTACTGTTTGTTCCCCTCCCCAATTTTTTATAATTTTGGGTTTTCAATTTTAACAAATAATTGTTGGTTAATTCTTAGGAAACTAACACTGCAAAATCTTCTAAACGTTTGAGGATTTTACTGAAAAAGCACAATGAAAAGGTACCATGATCGAGAAGGTCTTATTTGCATTTGGATACATTTAAATCTCCGTTGTTGTTGTCACAGAGTGACAGAATTAAGGCTGCATGACAAAACTTTCAAATGCTATTGTTCTCTTTGTTTATACTAAAGTTGTGTCCCATCTACTCTCAACACCCAAACATATTCAATCTAAGTTGCTTATCCAGTTGCTATTTGGAGCTGCAAACTTGATTGAAAATGTTGGACCATCTGCTGCAGGTACTGGCCTCTGCTCTGTTCTTGGTTTTTTTGGATATGTTGGGGATTTAGCTTTTAATCTGGAGGTTAGATTCCAGCTAGTGAGATCTAAGGCCTATTACTGTGCCTCAGGTTATTCTGTTACAGTAAGGGTTATTGGTCAACTACATAGTGAAGTTTACATTTCTGCTTCAATGAAATTCCTCGAAACAAGATATATGTACTACATTTTCCCCCCTGAGGTTTATATAATGTCAGGAGCTAATCAGGCTAAAATTTTACTGTCACAGAGAATTAGAGATTTAGATCTCCAAAATATGCAATCTCAAGCAAATAAAATCTGTTCCCTGTTATCTGTGTTGAGAATTCCAATTATGGGATTAAAGTGGCAAACTATTTACAGGTGTCAAATCTTCCTAAATAAAAGTATGCTTCATCTTTCTGCTCCATTACAAAAGAACTCTTAGAATGCCCCTTTTGTTGCACACTTATGGAATCAGGAAGGTGAGTGTGTTAGATGTTCCTTTTTATAATATATATGGAAAGATCAGGTTTCTGGTCTTTGAATGAATTAACTTGATGTGCATAATAAATCTCTTATTTGATTTGAGTTGGTAAAAAGAACAACAATAAATCCTATTCACAGGGAAGTCACTCCAATTTCTGTCAGTTCAAAACTTGAAAGTGGTGAAGCTTTCAGTTATCATATGAAGTTCAGCAGAACATAGGCAACAATGTTTATTGTGGCCCCTTGTCCATCCAAAAGCTTCATATCTCCTGCCCACTATAACTCATTGTGCCACTGAGGTACAGTGTTATTCTAGGCAGACCGTGACATCTTAGCAGAACTTATCAATGCCTAGTTTCCTTGACTTAGTCTCAGATGGACACCAACTGAAGCTCCTGGTTCCCATTCTGGACTCTTCAATATTCCCTGATAATATTTACACCGCTAGCTGTATCTATTGTATGCAGAAGTGCTGTTAATAGTTTTAATCATTAAACTTTCTGAAGCATGTTGTGATTTCTGTTCTAATGAATAAAATATGACAGATGGATGGGGGGAAAGAACCCAGCAGAGAAAGACAGCATTGGATTTATGTAAATGTAACACAATTAGATGAATTGCTTCTCAAAGATCATGGGAAATCATTCTATATACTACACTACTTGTTCCCTTACAAGTTCTTTTGAAGAAAACTCAGAATGGATTTAGAAAGCACTATGATTTCCCAGCGGATATACTCATTTTTAATCCCATGAGTATTATTTCAACAAAGTAATTCACCCCCCAGCAGCCCATAGTTGCTCACACTAATCTCAGGACTTGGTAGTTATTTTATTTTATTAGTGATCAAACAGTATTCTACTTAAGTTAGAGTCAGAAAGTAACTAATATGATGCATTAATATAATATTAAAGACAAGAATATTTGGGAACTTTTTAGTTGCCCTCACATAATTTAATTAGTGTGGATGTTATTTATTTAAACTGAGAAAGTGCAAAAAAAATAAAAGTAAGAAAGAAACTATGGTAAAATGATGGCTGTGGAACAATGGGAAGTTGTATTGAAAATGGAACTATAAGTAAACAGGCCCTTTTGTTCAATCAGTGGCTGAAAGATTGTTTCTGGTTGTCTTCATATGGACTCTGTGCTCCAAAGAAATGAACTAGAAAAAAAAAAAATCAAATGCAGCAGTTTATATTTTAAAAAAACGAAAAGAAAGAAAAATATATAGCTTCATTCTGAACATGACACTTGAACTTTAGAACCAAAATACACCAATCCACCTACTATTTAATAACAGATCTTGAGTTCCAACTGAATGCATGACTTTTTCTGTTCCCCTTTCTTTTCTTTTCTTTTAACTTTGTTTCCAGGCTGAAGAGCAGCATGAAAATGAACAAATCAACCTATTAATATAAATTTGTTAAATTAAAAAAATAATCTAATGGATCTGCATTGCTAAATCTGTAATAATTATAAATTATGGGGTGGTCTATTCAGGACTAGATATCCACCAAACTCTTTGGGGTCGGAGGTGCCTTCTAATCACTGGTATTTCCAGTTCTGTTCCAGTGAAAAGTTATTAAGGATGGGAAATATTCTTAAATTTTTTTTTGAAAATAAAGAAAAGCAACAAAATTTTCCCAAAGTTCAAAGGGAAAAAGGTTACGACTGCTTTTGTTTCCCACTGCAAGTTTTGCTCTTTAATTGGTATTGCTGTGAAAATTTAATGTACTGATATTTTAAATATGTATCCACATTGAACATCCACATTGAACTAGCGGAAAGAAGGCAGCCAGGGAGAAAAGGAGCTATCAAACAATGATCACTGCTTTATGTCAGCTGCCAGATCTCCTATGACACTGATTGCCCCATGTTACTCACTGTCAGGTAATACTGATCACCATATAGCAGTTTTCAAATGCTGTCAAATATTAACCAAAATTGCAGAATGTTCAAATGTCGATTTCTATCATGAGCATCCATGGGGGAAGGAGTCAGCGGGGAAATGGTGACATCCATCTCTTCTTGTCATTCCTCAACTAACCAACAAATGGGACTTGTATACATGTGTGACATCATGATGTCATCTCATGTCATGTATGGTGCTACATTCTAATGCTGAATAACAAACAAATTTGGGCAATATTCCTATATATCTTGAATACTTAACAAGTACCAGATATCAGCATCTGTAGTATGCAAAATAAGCACACATTGATCACTTGTCTTGTCCTGCTAATTTTCATTAAGCAATTTTAGTTTTATAATTCAATTTGTTATGTCATAAGTGCTATATAAGTCAAATTTATTGTTATTGCATTGTCACTCAATTGTTTATCTGCATAATAGCTATATTAACTTAATATACCTTTCCCTGGAGAATTTATAATAGGCCTTATAATTCATCTAAAAATATTGTTGGAAATTCACCTAAGAAAGAGTTCTTTATTTCAGGATCAGAATATTTGGTTTTCCAACATGATAAAAAGTATGATAAAAATTAAGTCACAAACCTGTGACTTCCTCCTGAGATCCAAGAAGAAACAGGCGACTCTGTTTCTATCCATTTATTGATTCCAAAATTGTCTCATCTGTTCTAAAGACTCTGCTTTGTCTCAAACAGAATTTAATTCTTTACTTGGGAGCAGGGAGCAGGGAAGAGAGAGAGGAATTATTTAATGTGGCCAAATTATTATACGTCATTTTAAATTCCAAAATTGAAAGACAGGAAAAGTAAATTATCAGCTATAGCCCCTGTCACACTGCACCAACGGATGCAAAGAGGATGCAAAACGGACAAAAAAGCTTGCCATCCATTGGTTAACTCGATGTACTCACTGCCTCCGTTTTGCTTCCTCTCTATCCGTCCAGCATCCGTCTATTGACGTTTCATCCGCTCAGAAAGTTTTGAGCTGCCCAAAACTTTTGCGTGGAAAATATATCCAATTCATCTGCTACGCATCCGTTCTGCATCCATTACGCATCCACTATATCCGCTAGGCATCCATTCCGCATCTGCACAACTCGCATCCGCTCGGACGCAGGGAGGAAGCGGAATGGACGCAGAACGGATGCAGAACGGATGCAGAACAGATGCAGAATGGATGCCAAGTGGAAACAAAGCATTTAAATGAAAAAAACGTTCGCAGAGGGGACCAATCTCGGATATTAAGGATGTCTACAGGATGCCTAGAGGATGCCTAGATGATGCCTAGAGGATGCAAAGGGATGTCTATACTGCCTATAAAAAGGGGGAGCAAGTCGTCTGCATCTCACTTTCAGACCAGCAGACCAGCTGTGCAGACCTCTGCAGCCTTCATCTGACTCTTCCTCTTCCACAGCATCCAGTCATGTCAATCGTGTATCGTAACACAGTCCTTTTGGCAGCCATCATCCTTTTGCAACAGTGCGAAGCCATCCACAGGCTCTGTGAACTCTACTACGGGAAGAAAAGGAGGCGGCCAAGAAGCGTCTGGGTCTGAAAATGGATCGGGAGAAGAGCAGAGTACGGACTGTACAACAAGCTGATGGTGGAGCACAGGAACGAAGACACTCGGGCATTCCAGAACTTCATGAGGATGCCTCCAGCCATGTTTGATGAAGTTGTGCAGCGCCTGACACCCAGGTTGACCAAGGCAAACACCAACTTCCGGCCCAGCCTGGAACCTGGGCTCAAAGTGGCACTCACTCTGCGCCACCTGGCCTCAGGGACCACGTACAGGAGCATGCAGTAGGGCTGGAGGGTGCCACACAACA